>CAWUFW010007393.1:600000-1014271 GCA_963921515.1 Calotriton arnoldi | reverse complement strand
TGTTTTGTGCTCCCTCTCATCTGACAATGCCTGCTTGCCCACATAGGGGATTTGGATCCATGAGTTACCTTAGTGTGGCACTGTATGCACATCTGTATGATTGGTATTCAGCTCTCCTCATGTGTTGTGTGGTTGCCTGGGGACACTGGCACCCCCCTCACCTGCTGTGTATGATGACAGTGTTGGTCTGCCTGTTTGTGTTTGTGCATCTGCACCACTGCATTGGCATATCTTGGGTGTGCCATTGGCTGTATGTTGTTTGGTGTGTTTCCCCTGCTGTCCCTGGGACTCCTAGGTCATCGGTCAGCACAGTGATCATGGTTTGTGTGTCCCATTGCTGCCATGGTATGGTATCTGTTCACCTCACATCTGCTGTCTCCACAGGATATCTGCATTTGTGTGCCCATTGGTGCAAATATGTGGTTCTGCATTCTGATGGTCACTTCTGTCATTGTGTCATTGATGAATGTTGACGGTGTCAGCCACCATGGGTGTTGTTTGTCTGCACATGGCCAAAGGAATGTCTCATTTGCACTGCAGTATTTGGCTCACCCAATTTATGTTGCAATGGGACACATACACTACTTTGCCACAGATGAGTTTTTGGTTCTGTGACCAGGAATGATCCATGCAGTTTGGCAGTTGCAGCTCTTTCTTTGTCAACACTTACCTTTTGGTCACTGTGATGATGGGGGTGTAGACCCCATTGCCACAATGGTCAAAATGTGCTTCAGCTATGGACCCCACACTTCCCTTTGGTCACTGTGATGATGGGGGTTTAGACCCCATTGCCACAATGGTCAAAATGTGCTTCAGCTATGGACCCCACACTTCCCTTTTGGTCACTGTGATGATGGGGATTTAGACCCCATTGCCACAATGGTCAAAATGTGCTTCAGCTATGGACCCCACACTTCCCTTTTGGTCACTGTGATGATGGGGTTTAGACCCCATTGCCACAATGGTCAAAATGGGCTTCAGCTATGGACCCCACACTTCCCTTTTGGTCACTGTGATGATGGGGGTTTAGACCCCATTGCCACAATGGTCAAAATGTGCTTCAGCTATGGACCCCACACTTACCTTTTGGTCACTGTGATGATGGGGGTTTAGGCCCCATTGCCACAATGGTCATGGGCTGCTTGCATTGTGGGTGCCACACACATATATGTGTGGCACATGTGCTAGGGGTCACATTGTATGTTCAAAGTCATGTTCGGTGTTGTAGGCATTTGACACAGCCTACACACGCTTGTCATGGTGGTGGGGGATGTCTTTATCTTGCATTCCCTAGGTTGTGGTGTGCTGGTTGTGTCATGCATTGTCCATCCTATGAGTGGGGGTGGTAGTAGTGGTAGGCATCCAGCCCCCTGGCTAAGGGTGGTAGTAGTGGTAGGCATCCAGCCCCCTGGCTGAGGGTGGTAGTAGTGGTGGGCATCCAGCCCCCTGGCTAAGGGTGGTAGTAGTGGTAGGCATCCTGCCCCCTGGGTGAGGGTGGTAGTAGTGGTAGGCATCCAGCCCCCTGGCTAAGGGTGGTAGTAGTGGTAGGCATCCAGCCCCCTGGCTAAGGGTGGTAGTAGTGGTAGGCATCCTGCCCCCTGGGTGAGGGTGGTAGTAGTGGTAGGCATCCAGCCCCCTGGCTAAGGGTGGTAGTAGTGGTGGGCATCCAGCCCCCTGGCTAAGGGTGGTAGTAGTGGTAGGCATCCAGCCCCCTGGCTGAGGGTGGTAGTAGTGGTAGGCATCCAGCCCCCTGGCTAAGGGTGGTAGTAGTGGTAGGCATCCTGCCCCCTGGGTGAGGGTGGTAGTAGTGGTAGGCATCCAGCCCCCCTGGCTAAGGGTGGTAGTAGTGGTGGGCATCCTGCCCCCTGGGTGAGGGTGGTAGTAGTGGTAGGCATCCAGCCCCCTGGCTAAGGGTGGTAGTAGTGGTAGGCATCCAGCCCCCTGGCTAAGGGTGGTAGTAGTGGTAGGCATCCAGCCCCCTGGCTAAGGGTGGTAGTAGTGGTAGGCATCCAGCCCCCCTGGCTAAGGGTGGTAGTAGTGGTGAGGCATCCTGCCCCCTGGGTGAGGGTGGTAGTAGTGGTAGGCATCCAGCCCCCTGGCTAAGGGTGGTAGTAGTGGTAGGGCATCCTGCCCCCTGGGTGAGGGTGGTAGTAGTGGTAGGCATCCAGCCCCCTGGCTAAGGGTGGTGGTAGTGGTAGGCATCGTGCCCCCCTGGGTGAGGGTGGTAGTGGTGGTAGGCATCCAGCCCCCTGGGTGAGGGTGGTAGTAGTGGTAGGCATCCAGCCCCCTGGCTAAGGGTGGTAGTAGTGGTAGGCATCCAGCCCCCTGGGTGAGGGTGGTAGTAGTGGTGAGGCATCCAGCCCCCCTGGCTAAGGGTGGTAGTAGTGGTAGGCATCCAGCCCCCCTGGCTAAGGGTGGTAGTAGTGGTAGGCATCCAGCCCCCTGGCTAAGGGTGGTAGTAGTGGTAGGCATCCAGCCCCCCTGGCTTAGGGTGGTAGTAGTGGTGGGCATCCAGCCCCCTGGCTGAGGGTGGTAGTAGTGGTGAGGCATCCAGCCCCCTGGCTAAGGGTGGTAGTAGTGGTAGGCATCCTGCCCCCCTGGGTGAGGGTGGTAGTAGTGGTAGGCATCCAGCCCCCCTGGCTAAGGGTGGTAGTAGTGGTAGGCATCCTGCCCCCTGGGTGAGGGTGGTAGTAGTGGTAGGCATCCAGCCCCCTGGCTAAGGGTGGTAGTAGTGGTAGGCATCCGTGCCCCCTGGGTGAGGGTGGTAGTGGTGGTAGGCATCCAGCCCCCTGGCTCAGGGTGGTAGTAGTGGTAGGCATCCAGGCCCCCTGGCTAAGGTGGTAGTGGTGGTAGGCATCCAGCCCCCCTGGGTGAGGGTGGTAGTAGTGGTAGGCATCCAGCCCCCTGGCTGAGGGTGGTAGTAGTGGTAGGCATCCAGCCCCCTGGGTGAGGGTGGTAGTAGTGGTAGGCATCCAGCCCCCTGGCTAAGGGTGGTAGTAGTGGTAGGCATCCAGCCCCCTGGCTAAGGGTGGTAGTAGTGGTAGGCATCCAGCCCCCCTGGCTAAGGGTGGTAGTAGTGGTGGGCATCCAGCCCCCTGGCTAAGGGTGGTAGTAGTGGTAGGCATCCAGCCCCCCTGGCTAAGGGTGGTAGTAGTGGTAGGCATCCAGCCCCCTGGGTGAGGGTGGTAGTAGTGGTAGGCATCCAGCCCCCCTGGCTAAGGGTGGTAGTAGTGGTAGGCATCCAGCCCCCTGGCTAAGGGTGGTAGTAGTGGTGAGCATCCAGCCCCCTGGCTAAGGGTGGTAGTAGTGGTAGGCATCCAGCCCCCTGGCTGAGGGTGGTAGTAGTGGTAGGCATCCTGCCCCCTGGGTGAGGGTGGTAGTAGTGGTAGGCATCCAGCCCCCTGGCTAAGGGTGGTAGTAGTGGTAGGCATCCTGCCCCCTGGGTGAGGGTGGTAGTAGTGGTGGGCATCCAGCCCCCTGGCTAAGGGTGGTAGTAGTGGTAGGCATCGTGCCCCCTGGGTGAGGGTGGTAGTGGTGGTAGGCATCCAGCCCCCTGGGTGAGGGTGATAGTAGTGGTAGGCATCCAGGCCCCCTGGCTAAGGGTGGTGGTAGGCATCCAGCCCCCCTGGGTGAGGGTGGTAGTAGTGGTAGGCATCTAGCCCCCTGGCTAAGGGTGGTAGTAGTGGTAGGCATCCAGCCCCCCTGGCTAAGGGTGGTAGTAGTGGTAGGCATCCTGCCCCCTGGGTGAGGTGGTAGTAGTGGTAGGCATCCAGCCCCCTGGCTAAGGGTGGTAGTAGTGGTAGGCATCCAGCCCCCCCTGGCTAAGGGTGGTAGTAGTGGTAGGCATCCAGCCCCCCCTGGGTAAGGGTGGTAGGCATCCAGCCCCCCCTGGGTAGGGGTGGTGGTGCGCATCCAGGCCCCTGTGTGCATATGTGGCATTGGTGATGGGCATCCCGCCCCTATGGTGCTGCTGTTGCTGGTGTAAGTATATTCAGCATCCCCGTGTGTGTGTGTGATGTGTCGTGTACGTGTTGTATGTGTTTTGTGGTTGGTGTCTGGCTTACCTTCTGCGCCGTACGCGTCCGTGCCTGTTCCGGTAGTAAATGTAGAATATTGGTATGATCGGGACGAAGGGATTCATGGTTGGTTCGTGTCGTTCGTCCTTCTCGTTGCTTGGCGTCCTCGTCGCTTCGCCTCGTCCTCGTCGCCTAGCGTCGTCCTCGTCGGTGCCGTGTTCGTCTCGGGCCGTGGATCGTGTTGTGGCGCGAATCGGAGCTTATGTGCGCCTCTCCCGGATGCTTTGACGTGCCGTGCGTAGCGACGGGTTCGGAGCGTACGGAAGCGCATCGTACTTGTCCGGCCGGACGGGGCTGCATTTTCCCTTCCGTGTGACTCGATTCCGGCGTTTCCGGATTCGCCTCGGTCGGAGTACAGGACCTGGTATGGGTGAGTACGGCTCGGCCGGATTTTTGCTGTTGTGCGCATCGTACTTGCTCGTTCGGTGTACTGTACGGATCGGTCGGGAAACAGGCTTTCGCATGGCTTTTTTCCCGACCGAATGGTATTGGGTGCGCCTCCGACCGAGATCGGAATTGGCCCCATAGTGTCAGGGGTCCCACAGGCCAAATTACAATGCGACTGCTACTGTGGCGGTCGCATTGTACGTTTTCCATTGCACCGGGTGCTGCTGGCTGCCGCACCCGCTGTGATGAAAAAAATGCCTGTTTTGCATTTCCCTGCACTACGTGCCTGCCACATGGTGCAGGGAAATGTAGGGGGGCACCATAGGTGCCCCCCAAGTGCAGAATGGAAGTTGCCCTGCTCAGGGGGGCCCGCAACGGGCCCCCAAAGTCCATCCCCGCCAGCCTTTCATGGCGGTTAAACCGCCATGGAAAGGCTGGCGGGGATGGATATGCTAATTTGAACGGCGGTGCCTAACAGGCACCGCCGCCATTCTGCGTAATGCAGCTGTTCTCACAGGCGGTCAGAAAATGACTGCCAGTCGGGACCGTGGCGGGCGGTCTTTCCGACCGCCACGTTTCCGCCCACCATGGCAATCTGGAAGGTGGAAAACCACAGTACGATGGTGGAGGGCCCGCCACCGACAGACTGTCGGTGGCGGGCCTACCACCATCGTAATCAAGCCCTTAGTTCTGTAGTGGTTACATTTTCTGCATCTGGATGTGAAGTATAACCAGCAAACTCAGGTCATGTGGTTCTCCGGATTCCGTAAGGGACCCATTTTGACATGCACTATGTTTGGTGTTTCTGATATCCTATAAGGATTTCTAGCTTTATATGTATGAACGTGGCTAGTATTTAGAACCATAGGCTCAAACCCCACCAGTAAGTAAAATATTTCAAAGGGGTATGCAGCATATGCATTTATGACAAACATGTTTTCACCTCCTGACTAATGTGAGGTGTAATGCTAATGGTGCCCTTAAGTTTACCATTATCACAATTGGTTGTGCTATCATTGCAGAACAAATTCATAATGACATTACAGAGGTTAAACTGAACGGGGAATACCCTGTACTAGTCAAGTGCCTGACGAACCAACAGTCGAGAGGGGGCTCCTGTCTGAACAGAGGGAGGAAACCAATATTACAAAACATTTCTTTGCTATTCAAAACTATTGGTAAAGTCTTGTGTATTCCACAAGGGGTTCTCAAAGCTTGGCCCAATTTTGTGCACCAATGATTAGTTTTTTACAATCTTCTGCAAAATATGGCCAATTTTTAGGTCCCCTAGACCCTCTGCCAAGCACAGGCTTACAGTCAGCTTATCAAATGGAGACCCAAAACCTGGTGGGCTGTAACCTACAAATACGCGTGCATTACATGAGCATGGTGTGCTCTGGGCAACGATCAGTCCTGTGACACTTTCATGATTATCTGTTGTTAGTGAGTTCCAAACTCCTTTCATCATGGATGGACACACACATGAATCCACTAAAAAATATCATTTAAGACTTTATTAAAATCAGCGTCCTAATCCGGTGCAGATAATATGTAAACATTTAACTATAATGGCCAACAATGTAGTGGCAATGAAAGCACTTAATAAGCAAAACACTAAAAATAACTTCAACATTGTTATGGTATCTTAGAAGTTAATTTCATTGCATGATAGATAGAACCAGTCTCTGTTCTCCAAGCCCTCCCTTCTAGCCCCTAACTAAGCTGTTTTAGCACCAAAATGCCTGTCATAATGATGGCCTCTAGCTGCATACCTTAGCTGAACAACAGGTTTGTTGTTCTGTACTTCCAGAGGTTGATCTCTGTCTCAGTTGTGCATTTCCCTAGTGAGCTGATAGGACCAGGCTGGCTCCAAGAAGCCGATGGCTTTCACTGAGGATGTTTGAAGCTCAGCTTGCACGAATCAAGACTCCGGGGAAGTTGAAGATTCCTCTCTGATTAACGCTTGTATGTACCAAGCTTAAACACATTTTTCTATTTATCTTGAAAAGGACGGGCCGCAATGAATGAACGAAAATGTAAGAATTGACATATTAATCTTGTTGCACCTTCACTTAATTTGATCACATTTTATAAATAAAAGAATACCTATATATAAATAACTGATGAGCTATTAAACGATAATAAAGCAAATGTTATTTGTTATACATGTGCAATCCATACTAAATGCAACACACATTGATAGCCCTGCATGATAAACCGAAACTAAAGAATCCATTGAATTGGACATTGCTTTTATTTTTGAATGGCATTGCCAAGTTTTTCAAACCGAGTCATGCCACCCCTTGTGCAGTGCACCCCTTTTCTTCCTCTCGTCCCCTGCCTTTCTCTCCAGCTGCCTCTCCTTTCCCCCTTCCAGCTGCTTTTCTCTCTTTGGTTTGGACACAGGGCGTAGTCCCCTTTTACCCCTGACTTGTTTATCTTTCCCATTTACCATTGACATCCCCCCCCCACTTTTTTAAATTATTTTTTCCTACATCCATCATACCACCAACTAACATGTCCTCCCTAGCAACATGCTTTCCACTTTCTCTTTATTTCGTACTTTCCTTTCATTTCTGAAATAGGACAGAGTTCCCAAAATAAGTCACTTACAACATTTCATCACTGTGTAAGGACACAACTAAATTATACATCATTCGAAGGTAGGAAACAGACAGGAGTGTATTCATATAAAATGATTCAGTCTGAACATCGGCACAGCGACCAGTTGGTGAAAAATGGGTGAAAACATTATTAAAAATGCATTAAAAGCCCTTTTCATATGACATACTTACATCAATAGTTATTCGGATTGTGTGTGAGAGGGAGCCGTGGGTGTGTGGACCACGATTGTCTGATGTTGGGCTGTGGAAGAAAGACTAACTAATCTGGAGTGTTATTACTACACTGGCGACCTCATTACGGGTCATCAGACTCGGAGTGCAATCAGTGAGGCGTCAGAATACAACATACATGCGTACACCATGAATTGTTCCCAAATATTTCTCTCTATTGTTCCTTCTCTTGCGTCGCACGAGCGCCCACGCGAACCTGTTGTAAAACTGCACCTTTGTTCTGCGATATCCTGAACTATGTACCTGGTAATTACAACTGTTCTCAGGAGGCTGCTGCCTGCAGTAAGTTCCAACCAAGCATGCTGGCACGGGCTCACGGTACATTAACGGCGTGCACAAACAGAC
The DNA here is from genome assembly GCA_963921515.1 of Calotriton arnoldi. Lineage (NCBI taxonomy): Eukaryota > Metazoa > Chordata > Amphibia > Caudata > Salamandridae > Calotriton > Calotriton arnoldi. The sequence goes on along the minus strand of CAWUFW010007393.1, from coordinate 1,006,608 downwards.
AAATTAAGAGCCAGCAAAGATGAAAAGACAGACGGGCTGGGGCAGTGCCAGTCACAAGTCAGGTCTACTTCACGTGTAACTGGCACTAGCAAATCGTTGCAGAGGCGCTGGCCTCCTAGAAGCCCTGACCATTTCCATATACGCCACATAATCATCGTCTCCTCAAAACCTTTTGAGCATGTTTCCACTTCAAATATGTGGTCTCACTGCTAGACTGCCGACCTTGGAGCTGGGAAACCAAGGTTCGAGCCTCGGGGTCGACTCCACATCCTGTGATAATGATTCTGGGCACATCACTTAATCTCCCCGTGCCTACCAAAAAAATGAATGTGTCCTTGTGTAACGTAACTGGTGCTCATGTAAAGCGTTCCAATACCTTCGGGTCGAGTTCGCGCTATAAATAAATATGCAAAAAAAAAAAAACCGTTATCACAATGTCGACACAACTACCACCTAATGAGGATTATAAATATGAAAAGTGCTACATTGTTCTGCAGAACTGTTGTAATTGCAAGCGGCGTCTCACAATTGCTGCATCGTTTGCCCTTCCTTGCAGCGCAAGTTATTGAATATTCTATGATCCTTCGGTGCCGCATAATTCCAGTGGGCCTGGGGGTAGCTGTTTAAAGCCGCAGTGCGTAGTCCCACCCCAAACAGGATTATATCAAAGAAACGGAGCGCGATCCGAAGCTAAATTGCCCGCTGTGTCAACGTCTGACGTCAGCACGCGCCTGGAGGCGCCCCTCCTACCCTTTAAAGAAACTTCTTCTCCCCCAACTTCCATCCACTGCTTCCTTCTTAACCAGTTATGGGTTGGGCTGTCAGCTGTACTCGGAGCAGTGGGTGACCCTCCCAGCTCATCCAAGTCAGCACCTTGGCACTTCTGTGGGGGTGTCCAGCGTACGCCCAGTGGCAGCGCCTCACAAAGAGGCCTTTCAGTGTCAGGGGAAGCCAGGCCTGGTGCCGAGAGGAGAGCTCGCCCTTGGCGCTAGCCTGAGCAAGACCTGACTGAAGCACTGTACAGTCTTCGCTGCAGCTGTTTTCTAATTCACTCTGTTGCTAGGAGACCTGGATGTGAGGGTCACTCTGGAAGCGTTGCTTAGAGACGGGTTAAACTGCAGCGAGCATCACCCAGACACGGGCCTGGCCTGTGCGACAAGCGTGTGCGCTAATGAGCTTGGACGGAGGGATGTGCGCTCGTGTGGCGGGTGCCACCCGGTCTGACGCGTGCGTCACCTCACTGACAAGGGCAGGTGTCATCCCAAATGATGTGAGAAGGAGGTGTATGGGCAGGTAGGACTGGTGTAAGCTTGCTGACTAAGAAGGATGCCCCCCCCCCCGTGACGTAGGTGTGCAACTTTCTGACTGCAAGAGGTGTGGGTGGGTGAACGTGGACACCAACTTACTGTCACCTGCTTTTCAGATACAAGGGAGGGCTCAGTGTGTTCAGCCCGGAGGTGTCTGACCCAAGAAGTCGGTGTACTACATATGTAGATGTTCCATATGAAGCGTTGGTTTACCGCACACAGCGGTGCTATACACAAGGTCACTGTAACACACAGCAGAGGTGGACACACAGCACAGTCAGTGCACCACATACAGCAGTGTTGGACACACAAGGTCACTGTAACACACAGCAGAGGTGGACACACAGCCAGTGTACCACATACAGCGGTGTTGGACAGACAAGGTCACTGTAACACATACAGCAGAGGTGGACACCCAAGGTCACTGTAACACATACAGCAGTGTTGGACACAGTCGTGCACCACATACAGCAGTGTTGGACACAGTCGTGCACCACATACAGCAGTGTTGGACACAGTCGTGCACCACATACAGCAGTGTTGGACACAGTCGGTGCACCACATACAGCAGTGCTGGACACACAAGGTCACTGTAACACACAGCAGAGGTGGACACAGCACAGTCAGTGCACCACATACAGCAGTGTTGGACACACAAGGTCACTGTAACACACAGCAGAGGTGGACACACAGCCAGTGTACCACATACAGCGGTGTTGGACAGACAAGGTCACTGTAACACATACAGCAGAGGTGGACACCCAAGGTCACTGTAACACATACAGCAGTGTTGGACACAGTTGTGCACCACATACAGCAGTGTTGGACACAGTCGTGCACCACATACAGCAGTGTTGGACACAGTCGTGCACCACATACAGCAGTGTTGGACACAGTCGGTGCACCACATACAGCAGTGCTGGACACACAAGGTCACTGTAACATATACAACAGTGTTGGACAGACAGAGTCAGTGTACCACATACAAGAGTTTGTCACATGGAGTCACTATACTACATACAGAGGTGTTGGACACACAAGGTCACTGTAACACATGCAGCAGAGGTGGACACAGTCAGTGCGCCACATATAGCAGTGTTGGACACAGTCGGTGCACCACATACAGCAGTGTTGGACACAGTCGGTGCACAGACATAAAATCGGAGTTTTTATTTCGGAGTACAAAAATATCGAGTTGGAAATATCGAAGGGACTGAATATCGAGATCAAGTATATCGGTGACCAGAATATCGACATGAAGGTAAGAAATATCGTTTTTGTTAATATCGAAGTCAGTAATAACGTTTGCAAAAATATCGTTGTTAATAATATCGATGTTTATATTAGTGTTATGTATTTTAGTATGTATTTTAAATGTATGTGTTCTATATTTTTGTTAAGTATTGTATTTTTTTTAAATATATGTATTACATTTTTAGAAGTTATTAATGTTTTTTAAAGTAAATTTTGCGTTTTAGTTCCGTAGCGGGTTGTGGATTTATAGGGGAATAGGGTGGGAAGTAATTTAATTATAGTAAATTTAATAATAATGTTTACAAATTATTAATTATTTTTAATTACATTTTGTGTTTTTATTACGTAGCGGGTTTTGGGTTTATAGGGGAATAGGGTGGGAAGTAATTTTATTATAATAAAGTAATTATTAATTTTTATTTATTGGAATTGATAATTAATTTATTGTTAATTAATTATTAATTGGTAATTAATTTTTATTAATTGATTATTTGATAATTATATTAATTCTGTTATTTTTTTTAGGAGCGGGTTGTGGGTTTATAGGGGAATAGGGTGGGAAGTAATTTAATTATAATTAAGTATTATTAATTTTTATTTGTTATTATTTATAAATAATTTATTATTAATTATTATTAATTGGTTATTTAATTAAAAAAAATATTTAATTGATAAGTATGTTAATTTTAACCCTTTGCTATCCAACACTTTCCCTACAGTTACACTCACTGGAGTGGGAATAGTAATTTTTACCCTTACGCTATCCAACACTTTCCCTATTGTTGCACTCTCTGGAGTGGGAATAGTAATTTTTACCCCTACGCTATCCAACACTTTCCCTACTGTTGCACTCGCTGGAGTGGGAATAGTAATTTTAACCCCTTTGCTATCCAACACTTTCCCTACTGTTGCACTCTCTGGAGTGGGAATAGTAATTTTTACCCCTACGCTATCCAACACTTTCCCTACTGTTGCACTCTCTGGAGTGGGAATAGTAATTTTAACCCCTTCGCTATCCAACACTTTCCCTACTGTTGCACTCTCTGGAGTGGGAATAGTAATTTTTACCCCTACGCTATCCAACACTTTCCCTACTGTTGCACTCTCTGGAGTGGGAATAGTAATTTTTACCCCTACGCTATCCAACACTTTCCATACTGTTGCACTCACTGGAGTAGGAATAGTAATCTTTACCCCTTCGCTATCCAACACTTTCCCTACTGTTGCACTCTCTGGAGTAGGAATAGTAATTTTTACCCCTACGCTATCCAACACTTTCCCTACTGTTGCACTCTCTGGAGTGGGAATAGTAATTTTTATCCCTACGCTATCCAACACTTTCCGTACTGTTGCACTCTCTGGAGTGGGAATAGTAATTTTTACCCCTTCGCTATCCAACACTTTCCCTACTGTTGCACTCTCTGGAGTGGGAATAGTAATTTTTACCCCTACGCTATCCAACACTTTCCCTACTGTTGCACTCACTGGCGTGGGAATAGTAATTTTTATCCCTACGCTATCCAACACTTTCCCTACTGTTGCACTCTCTGGAGTGGGAATAGTAATGTTTACCCCTACGCTATCCAACACTTTCCCTACTGTTGCACCCACTGGAGTGGGAATAGTAATTTTTACCCCTACGCTATCCAACACTTTCCCTACTGTTGCACTCACTGGAGTGGGAATAGTAATTTTTACCCCTACGCTATCCAACACTTTCCCTACTGTTGCACTCACTGGAGTGGGAATAGTAATTTTTACTGCTTCGCTATCCAACACTTTCCCTACTGTTGCACTCACTGGAGTGGGAATAGTAATTTTTACCCCTACGCTATGCAACACTTTCCCTACTGTTGCACTCACTGGAGTGGGTATAGAAATTTGTACCCCTACGCTATCCAACACTTTCCCTACTGTTGCACTCTCTGGAGTAGGAATAGTAATTTTATCCTCTCCGCTATCCAATATTTTCTCTACTGTTTAAGTTAATGTAGTGTATAATGTATTTTAAAAATATTAAAAATATTCTAATTTTTTAATTTGTTATATATAGTTTTAATATTTTTATTTATATTATTGGTGTATGTGTATATATATATGTATTTATAATTTTTAATATGTTTTTTAACAATTTATAAGTTATTAAAATAATTATTTATAAATATTATTAAGTAAGTATATATATTATATTTTATACATATATATGTTTAATTTATTTTTACATTGTATGTATTAGTTATAATTTTTAACATTATAACATAATTTTAACTGTTTCTTTTAATTATATGTATTATTTACTTTATTTTACATTATCTTTTAAAATTTAAAAACGATATTTTTAACAACGATATTTTTGACAACGATATTTTTTCTCTCGATATTTTTGTACTTACCATTATGTAGATGGGACTTCAATATTCTTGACATCGATATTTTTGTGTCGATATTTTAGTACCTCGATATTCTGACTGTTGATATTCTGTCAGTGATCTGACACAGTCAGTGCACCACATACAGCAGTGTCAAGTCAAGTCATAGTTTATTGTATATGATTAATTAAAATCTTTACAAATTTCGAAAAAATAAGAATAAAAATATATCTTTACATACACGAGTAAAAGCATCCCGTAATGTTACCACCTTAAGGCTTTTTTTTTTTTTTTTTTTTATAAAATCCAAACAACATTGATGGTATCCCTAGGTTATTAGCTAAAGTGCAGGTGCTGGACCATCAGCATGTAATGTTATATTTGCGTTATAAATACATTTTCTAAATACATCTTTTTCATTGCAAATACCGTGATATTGCTTTCAACCTTACAATCAGTGTTTTAAAGCAGTGTTGGACTCAGCCGTGCACCACATACAGCCGTGTTGGAAACACAAGGTCAGTGTAACATATACAACAGTGTTGGACAGACAGAGTCAGTGTACCACAAACAAGAGTTTGTCACATGGAGTCACTATACTACATACAGAGGTGTTGGACACACAAGGTCACTGTAACACAGTCAGTGCACCACATACAGCGGTGCTTGACTCACACAGTCACTGTAACACATACAGCAGAGGTGGACACAGTCAGTGCACCACATATAGCAGTGTTGGACACAGTCGGTGCACCACATACAGCAGTGTTGGACACAGTCGGTGCACCACATACAGCAGTGTTGGACACAGTCGGTGCACCACATACAGCAGTGTTGGACACAGTCGTGCACCACATACAGCAGTGTTGGACACAGTTGGGGCACCACATACAGCAGTGCTGGACACACAAGGTCACTGTAACATATACAACAGTGTTGGACAGACAGAGTCAGTGTACCACATACAAGAGTTTGTCACATGGATTCACTATACTACATACAGAGGTGTTGGACACACAAGGTCACTGTAACACAGTGCACCACATACAGCGGTGCTTGACTCACACGGTCACTGTAACACATACAGCAGAGGTGGACACAGTCAGTGCACCACATATAGCAGTGTTGGACACAGTCGGTGCACCACATACAGCAGTGTTGGACACAGTCGATGCACCACATACACCAGTGTTGGCCACAGTCGGTGCACCACATACAGCAGTGTTGGACACAGTCAGTGCACCACATACAGCAGTGTTGGATACGGTGCACCACTTACAGCAGTGTTGGACACAGTTGTGCACCACATACAGCAGTGTTGGACACAGTCGTGCACCACATACAGCAGTGCTGGACACACAAGGTCACTGTAACATATACTACATTGTTGGACAGACAGAGTCAGTGTACCACATACAAGAGTTTGTCACATGGAGTCACTATACTACATACAGAGGTGTTGGACACACAAGGTCACTGTAACACAGTCAGTGCACCACATACAGCGGTGCTTGACTCACACGGTCACTGCAACACATACAGCAGAGGTGGACACAGTCAGTGCACCACATATAGCAGTGTTGGACACAGTCGGTGCACCACTGTTGGAAACGGGGTTACCGAGTCCGTCACGGTAGCATGGCGCGAGGCGGGAAAGCACGCAAAGGCAATGTGTAAGGCAGTTGTGCAGCACACTCTTACTTTGACTCAGGAATGCGGACGCAATAACAGGACACCACACCAGGCTTGTGTATTTAAAATCAAGATCTTTTTATATAAATCAAGGTAGCATCAGATGAGGCAGATTAATTCAGATCTACATTTAAAATCATTGCATTACTCAACTGGTGCACATTCTTATTAAAGCATCATAGCTCATCAACATTGTAGGCCACTAAAAGGCCGCAGGAATCATCTCCTAAACGTAGCACCAATAATGATCACAAGGTGCATTAATAAAACATGGGCCTAAACATGCAATTCACTTCAGGAATACTCAATTACTTAAAAGAAGGCTTTTCACGTTACATTTCAAACAGGGCCTGCATTAATCTAGGCGCACCCACATTCAGTACAGTGGGCGTCGCAACTCCGGTACACCTGTAATATAAAACACTTCAACTCTTGGCGGTGTACACTTCAGCTCAATTCAATTAAACACCTTCACACTAGGTAAAGACTTTGCAGTTATACGCATAGGCCTAGACAGTAATTACAGTAGGCGTTATCATTAGATTACTGAGCAATGTGGGGAACCCCTCAACATGTCCGGTATTCTGGGGCTTCCCTGGCAATGGGGAGCTTCTGTGTCCCTCAGGGGTTAATTCAGGCCAGGCCCACTCCTCTCCGGGGCCTCGCCTCATAGGGATAATTTCAAGGGTTAATGGTGGCCCCCGGCCCCCAGTGGCGTCTCTGCGGGCCCTTGGGGCCTCCTGGGCTCACCTGATGTGATGGTCGTTGGTCGCGCTTCACGGCGACTGTCGATCTCCCGGGCCGGCCCGTGTTCTGAAGGGCGGGGCCCGGTCGGGTGCCTCGGCCTTCTGGCCAGAATTGCGGGTCGTTGCGGGGGCCGGTATCACCCTCCTCCGGCCCCCGGGATCAAGGAAGTGGATTGCGGGATTGCGGGCTTGCGGGAAGGGGAGCTGGAGCCGGCAGTCCTCTCCGGCCGGCTCCCCGTCTCCCTCTGCGGGTCCGGAGCTTTTCCTCGGCCTCCGTCGGCGCTGGGGGCGTGGCGGGAGCCGGCGCCCAATCGCTGCGCGGCCTTCCCGGGGGCGCGGCCGGCATCCCCGGTTGCCCAGCAACGGCGTCGGCGGGGCCTGGAGGCCTCGCTGGTCCCGCTAGGCCGCGGCGTCTTCACGCGGCCCTCTTGGGCCGCGGTGGCGATTCTTTTGGCCGCGACTTCGGCGGTGGGGCCCCGGGCCCGGCGGTGATCTCTGGGGGCAATTTGGAGGCTTCGGTGAGGGCGCGGACGGCGCACCTCACCACACTCACTCGAGGGGGCCTCCCTCACCACAGCACTTCCTTCGGTGAGGGCGCGGACGGCGCACCTCACCACACGCCCTCGAGGGGGGCCTCCCTCACCACAGCACTTCTCTTCACGCGGCGGCGGCGGCGGCGGCGATTCAGTCACGAGGTCAGTGACTTGGGGGGGGCAGTTACTCCCTCGTGGAGACATAGCGCGGGGCGCACCAGCAGCCTGTGGGCAGGGCTGACTGGAAAGGTTCTTGGGGGGCAGCCCAGCAGCAGGCAGGTATAGATAGGGGGTGAAGGTCTAGCGCTTCAAGGCATGGCGCTTTACCTGGTGATCCCCAGTCTGGCAGTTTGGGTTTCAGGCCTTGCTGGTCGGTCGGGCCTCCCTAAATTAAGGTTTCTTGCGGCTGTTCTAGATTGGTTGCTTCTTAGGAGTTTCTTGTCAGGAGTTTCTTGTCAGAAGTTTCTTGTTATGAGTTTCTTGTCAAGAGTTTCTTGTCAGAAGTTTCTTGTTATGAGTTTCTTGTCAAGAGTTTCTTGTCAGGAGTTTCTTCTTATGAGGGGGAATGAGTTGGTGGTTCTGGGAGTGCTTGATGTTACTTCCCAGCACGCTGAAGGTGGTTCCCTGGGTCCCCTCACGCTGGGCAAGGTCAGTGGGTGGTGGGCGTTCCTCAGCTAACTTACTACAGCAGTGCCTAAGCCTTGTCAGCAGCAGTAGTGTAGGTCTCCCCCTAGGCCCTAAAGCCTGTACTCCGGCAGAGGTTCTCCCAGGATCAGTGGTGCCCCAACTGACTAAAAGATTTCCCTCCAAGCCTCTTATACCCCTAGGTCAGGTGACCCTCCTAAAGGCGGCAAAACATAACTCCTCCCACAGCCTGGAAGGTTCTGGAACCTTCCACATGTCTGGCTATGTGGCCCAGAGGCGGGGACGGAATGGATACTGTATCCCTATGTTCCAGCCTGACCCTGGCTACTAGTGTGTATGTGTGTAAGGCCCCTCTGCAGTAGCAGGGGCCTGTGGCAGCCATCTTGAGTGAGCTGTTGTCCATTTTAAAAGTAACATTTCTTTAGAACAGTACACCTAAATCTGCGCACGCCATGGTGCAGCAGGTATTATTTCACACATGGTAAAAAGGCTAGGGGGAAAAACGAAAAATTTCTGGGAAAAAGGGCCAAGTCCAACAACCACATACAGCAGTGTTGGACACAGTCGGTGCACCACATACAGCAGTGTTGGACACGGTGCACCACACACTGCAGTGTTGGACACAGTCGTGCACCACATACAGCAGTGTTGGACACAGTTGGGGCACCACATACAGCAGTGCTGGACACACAAGGTCACTGTAACATATACAACAGTGTTGGACAGACAGAGTCAGTGTACCACATACAAGAGTTTGTCACATGGAGTCACTATACTACATACAGAGGTGTTGGACACACAAGGTCACTGTAACACAGTCAGTGCACCACATACAGCGGTGCTTGACTCACACGGTCACTGTAACACATACAGCAGAGGTGGACACAGTCAGTGCACCACATATAGCAGTGTTGGACACAGTCGGTGCACCACATACAGCAGTGTTGGACACAGTCGATGCACCACATACACCAGTGTTGGCCACAGTCGGTGCACCACATACAGCAGTGTTGGACACAGTCAGTGCACCACATACAGCAGTGTTGGACACGGTGCACCACTTACAGCAGTGTTGGACACAGTTGTGCACCACATACAGCAGTGTTGGACACAGTCGTGCACCACGTACAGCAGTGCTGGACACACAAGGTCACTGTAACATATACTACAGTGTTGGACAGACAGAGTCAGTGTACCACATACAAGAGTTTGTCACATGGAGTCACTATACTACATACAGAGGTGTTGGACACACAAGGTCACTGTAACACTGTCAGTGCACCACATACAGCGGTGCTTGACTCACACGGTCACTGCAACACATACAGCAGAGGTGGACACCGTCAGTGCACCACATACAGCGGTTTTGGACACATAAGGTCACTGTAACACATACAGCAGAGGTGGACACACATTCAGTGCACCACACACAGTGGCGCTGTACTCACAAGGTCACTGTAACACATGCAGCAGAGGTGGAACACAGGCAGTGCACCACACACTGCGGTGTAGTCACGCAGAGTCAGTGTAGCTCATACAGCGCTGGACTTGCAAGGGCACTGTAACACATACAGTGGTGTTGGGCACACCAACTCTGTATAGCACATACAGGAGTATTGGACACACAGGATCAGTGGACCACTTACAGAGGTTCTGGACACACAAGGTCACTGTAATGTATACAACAGTTTTGGACAGACAGTCAGTGTACCACATACAAGAGTTTGTCACATGGAGTCACTATACTACATACAGAGGTGTTGGACACACAAGGTCATTGTAGCTCATACAGCAGTGTCAGATACAAGGAATCAGTACACCACATCCAGATGTGTTTAACATAAGGTGCCGGTATGACACATCCAGAGGTTCATGACATAAGGAATCAGTATACCACACACATCGGTGCCGGACACACAAGGTCATTGTGACAGATACAGAGGTATTCAACACAAGGCGTCAGTATACCACATCCAAGGTCTTTGACATGCACAGTGTTCAACATGAGAAGTCAGTAGACCACATCCAGAGATGCTCGATTATAAGAAGCCAATATACCACATGGAGAGGTCTTGAACACAAGGTGCCTGATTCACAAAGGGCCTCCGCACTCGTGGGAAAGTCTCTGCACTCGGGGTGGAATCTCTGCATGGAGAATTCTCATTGTGGCGATTCCGCCCCGAGTGCGGAGACTCCCCAGCGACTGTGGGGCCTCCGCCACGAGTGTGGAGACTCCCCTGCAACTGTGGGGCCTCTGCCACGAGTGTGGAGACTCCCCTGCGACTGTGGGGCCTCCGCCACGAGTGCGAAGCCCTTTGTGAATCAGGCCCAAAGAGTCATTATTCCACATTTAGAGGTACTTAGCACAAGGCGTCAGTATACCACAGAGGTGTCCGACAAGCACAGATCAGCATTTGTAAAAATTCCCAGAGTCCTATAGCCAACGAAAACGGGGTCAGAAAAATACGAGGCAAAAGGCATAAAGTTTGGGGATAAACCTGCAAAGAGGGCCAGGTCTAACAGGAAGATTCAATTGGACGTTCTCAGAAATGGGGTTATTAATTTGGGAGGGAGGCATTCCTGCCATCTCAATCAACATCATCTAGTTGGGTCAAAACAGAGTTCTCAGGGAATCTCTGTGCAACCCCTGCTAGCTATGGCACAAGCAGCAGGCAAACTACAGGGAAGTGTGTGCTAAGTTCATGCAGCACTAACAATTTAAAATTGAAGAACACAACACAATAAAATTTCTGAACCAATTTACAAAAAAATAATGAGCAAAAATACACCAAAATCATTAGAACAGGTTAAGGGGAATCAGAGATATGGACTTTTAAAGTTTTGAGGGAAAAGTCCTTATAAAACATAAAGCATTATGAAGAAAAAAGTTTGTAATGCACCAGGGCCTATGGGAGATTTCAGGCCGACCACCATGGAGTGGAGGTCAGATACAGCAAGCTGGTTGTCCCGGCTAAAGGTTTTACCTTCCGACATAGACTCAAACTGCTGGGAAAGCTGCTTCTGGTCAGACCTGCAGCTTCTAGCTCCTCAGGCAGGCTTCTGATACCAGGTCTCTCTCCATCCAAGCTTCCAACAGGGTTTAGTCCTCTTTACTCAGCTGGACACTCTTGGGGTCAGGAATCCATCTGCCCTTTGTGTCCCTGAAGCAGGTAAACTGGAGGTCAATGACTTGACCCTTGGAGAGCAGCTCAAGTCCCTAAGTGCCAGTAGGATGGAGGGGTACTTGAGTCTTTACATCCTTGTGTGAGTCCTCTTCTTTCAACAGTAGCCAGGAGTGAGGAGTCAGGATTCTTCTTCCAGCAGGGCCTTCTTCAGATGCAGTCTTCCCAGGTCCAGGATTATTCTGAAGAAGTGGAGGTTCCAGATTTATACTTTGCACTATCCAGTGATAGGAGAAATTCTATCTCCCAATCATCTTCTCACTGTCCCTCACCTCTTTGTGCAATACTTGCTCTTTGCATATAAGCCCCTGTTTTAAGATGGTGCGACCCAGCTGCCACCAAGAAGGCCTGTCTTCAGCTTCTTGGCCACTCTCCTACCTGACAGGGCCAAAACTGTTTTTTTTCCTATTGTGGTTGGAGCCTAACTGTTTAGGAGAGTCCTGAGGATGAATAGACAAGGCCCTTATTTATATCTCCAAGTCAAAAAAGGTAGCTCTGATGCTGTCCATTACCCTTCCCTTAGATCAGAGGCATGCCACTGTCCTCTGAGGCATAGTTGTTACCATTTACAGCCAAAGATGTGTTTTCCAGCTCTGGAAGTGTGATAGATGACAGAACTTGTTTCCCCTTCCACCGTGACTGGGGACGGGCTGTCTAGAAGCATCCTGGGAAGGAGTAGGATAAGCGCTCCCTGGCATCTCCAAGTAAAAAGAGGTAGTGTAAAAGATGTCCTTTGTTCTGTCAACTATTCCTGCCCCCCAGATAGCATATCCCTGCTAAGTGGTCAGCAATTAACACCCATCGGCCTTTCCTGAGCCCAAAGGCACGCCATTGTCAGAAGTGTTACCAGTTCCAGCCAAGGATGTGTATTCCAGCCCTGGAGGTGTGATGTGTTGCAAAACTGGTTTTAAAGCAGTTCTGGCTCAGACAGCCTAAAGTACATTTTTACAAAGTTACTTTTTGTTTAAGTTAATAAAATCTGATTTCACCACTAAGTCAGATAAAATAAAACTAAGCAGGGAATAAATTTCCTATGCGGAGGAGAAAGTAAAGATTTTAATCCCACCTACGCCTCTCAGGGAAAGGCAGATTTTCTACAGACACTTACAGAGGTGCCAGACTCAATGAATCAGCGCACAAAAACCACAGGTGGTGGGCATGAGAAGCAAGTACACCACATCAGGGGTATGTGTCACAAAGAGATCCCTGCAACACATTCAGAGGTGTTGGACATAAGAAGCGAGTATACCACATCCAAAGGTGTTAGACACAAGGAGCCAATATACCACATTCAGAGTTATTCTACTCAAAGTGTCAGTATACCACATGCTGAGGCGTTCAACACAAGTAGTCAGTATACCACATCCACAGTTGTTACATGTGAATAGTCAGGATAACACAAAGGTGTTGCATACTAACAGTCAATAAACCACATGCAGAGGTGATGGACACAAGGAGCTAGTACCTTAAATCTAGAGGACTTGGACACGAAGAGCCAGTATACCACATCCAGGAGCACCTGGCACAAGGAGTTATTGCAGCACATACAAAGGTGTTGACAATATATACATACACGTGCAGCTAGGAACAGTAAATCTATATTTACCTTCACAATTTTATACTCCTGTTGTTAGCTATGTTTTTGTAGCACTATATTTAGAATATTCTGACATACGACTGTTAGTATACTAATAAATGATTTATCAATGAAACATCAGTATACCATTTCCAGAGGTGCTAGTCTCAAGGATTTAGTACACTAAAACCATTTGTGCTAGATGTAAAAAGTTAGTATCACATTTATAGGTTTTGGACACAGTGGCAGTACACCACATACTGAGCTCCTTGTCTTAAGGGGTAACTGTGCCCGGCCTATAGCCTGAGGCGTTTGATGCAAGGAGTCAGTACCTCCCATTACAGATGAGTTGGAAATTAATTGTCTTATACAACGTCCAGAGTTGTTGGACATGAAGAATCAATTTATCACATCCTCAGTGAGCCAGTGTAGGATTTCTCAACATGGGTCAGTGTTCCACATTCACAGGTGTGGGGCACAAAGAGCCCGTACATCACATCCAGTAGTCGATAAATCACTTCTCATTGTGTTGGCCCTATGGAGGTGGTGCAGGTATTTGCCACACTGGTTAGAATATCAAATCCTGAGGTGTGCACATGAATAGCCCCCTGAAGCTGGAGTTTGTTACAGAAAAACAAAAAATGAAGGCCTTCACACACAAGGAGTTTTCTCGCTGCACATTGGGCCACTGTTTGTTTTCCCTTCTTGGATCCATCCATTGAAGCCACTGGGATTCACACTTATGACCATAAGGTCAAGCCCAGGTTCCTGGAAGGGCTACATCTGCCTATTGACCTGGCGGTCACGGAGGATTAAACAAATACCAGCTTGGGTGGACTCCTACATGCCAAAAGAGTCTAAAACTCTGGTGGCAAGCAACATACAAAAATGTGTAGAGGATCACAACACAGTGCGCTTGTGACACAAGTCCTTTCCACAGAAAAACTAACCACGCTGACCAGAATGGAGTATTGAGGAGCAGTATGAAGCAACTACCACTTCAGGGTCTTTTGACACTAAACTTGCCACTTTGTAGATGGTGGGGAGGAGCCGTTTTGTGCCACACTGTTCATGATGTAGGCAAAGGGGGTGCTAATCGCCTTGAGACCCTTACGGGTGAGTAGTCGCGCTCAACAAACCCATGATTGATTGATTGAATCAGCACATACTTACTGAGCTATTGCATTTATATGAACACGAGCTATTGCATTTATATGAACACAAGTCACATTATTTTGATAGAATTAGGAATATCTGGACAATGTAAATAATTGTGTGCTGCCTAGGTAATTTCTGCTACTGAGTTCCCACCCAACAATCAAACTTCAAAGTTAGATATGACTGCTCAGCCTCACTACCCCCTCAAAGTCAAACTAGACTTGGCAAATCTTCTAGGTCTTGGTTTAATATGCTAATGCATGTAGTGTTAGCACATAGAAGTGAGGCTCATGTGAGGGAGACAGCAGGAGGGGACAGAGAGGGCTATAGCTGTAAACTAGCCTCATGAAATTCAATGCAAGCACTGAGATTGAGACTGAAAGATACACACACAGCTAGTAGCATTATGTGGGAGACAGATACCCCAGTGGACAGAGCCAATATGCAGTTAACAATTTCTCAAGCCAATGGCCGTAGGAGAATGGTAGATGAAAGCCAATGGTTGAAAACAGGTGGGCCAAAGGCCAGTCTATGTATTTTTGAAACAGTCGGTCTGTTTGACAGCTGTGTTATCAAAACCCAGAACTAAAAATGGAGTGCCTGGCAATTCAGTGAACTTGCAGTAGACTCAGACTCCTGTGGTTCCAAGAACAACAGCAATACTCATAACAAGGATTGCATATTTACACTTGAGACCCATTGGATCAGGAAAACTTGCTGGGGAACAAGCACCGTACAAGGCAGGAATATGAAACTGCACAGCAAATCCGAGGCACACTCTTCAGTGCTGCACTCCATTATTTAAACAGGTGGAGAAGGAATAGGCCACTGGTGAAAGAGAAAAACTTAAGAGGAGTTTGACACTCCCATGAAGTTTGTTACAGATCATGAATTTAAAAAAAAGTAATGTGTTCCTCTTGGGCCGTCAGTGAAACACTAAGGGGCATATTTACAAACCCCTATCGCCAGCACATGGTCACTTTTCACGACGTTGTGGTGGCGATACCGGCTTCGCCTTATTTACAAGACAGCGTTAAGCCACTTAACATGGCTTAATGCTGCCTTGTAAATAAGGCACCATTTCACACTATACTTAGCGTTAAAGGGGAGGGCAATGGGTGTTGCGGTGGGCTTTTCACCGCAGCACCCATTGATTTTGATGCTGCCCCATATTTACAAGGGTGGCGTAAAAATATGGGGCAGGGAAACCCTGGCACAACGAGGAGAAATGTTTAATTTCTCCTCGTTTTTGCAACTTCTATGTGTGCTGCATTAAGCAGCACACATAAAAGCTACAAAACGCCATTTAAAGATTGTTTATGTGCAGGAAGGTGTCCCTTCCTGCACATAAACAATCTTCCCCTGCAAGCAGACACCCTTGCACTATGGGGCAAGTGTGCCTGCATTGGCGCTAAGCAGCTAAATTTAGCGCCAGCACAGGGGGAAACGCAGGGCTGCACCATATTGTTGTAAATATGGTGAAGCCCTGCGTTTCAGAAGTGGCGGAGCGCAGTGTTAAGCCTAGAAGGCTAATGCAGCGCTTCGTCACTTCTACTGTAAATATGCCCCACATTGTTTTGTTTATCCTTGCAGACTTTATTGTTTCCGTGCAGCACTGGTAGTAATGGTGTGTTAGCAAGCAGGACCTCGGAGTGGTCTGTGTGGAAGCAGTCACTGTCAGCAACGGCAGGGAAAGGGACCTTGATGTGGTTGGTGTGGAAGTGGTCGCTGTCAGTACACGCAGGGAGTGGGACCATAGTGTCGTTGGTGCGGAAGTGATCGCTGTCAGTACCAGCAGGGAGCAGGGCCTTGATGTGGGTGGTTTGGAAGTGGTCGCTGTCAGTACCAGCAGGGAGTAGAACCTTGGTGGGGTTGGTTTGGAAGTGGTCGCTGTCAGTACCAGCATGGAGTGGGACCTTGGTGTGGAAGTGGTTGCTGTCAGCGCTGGCAGGGAGTGTGACCCTTGGAAGTGGTCACTGTCAGTACCAGCAGGGAGTAGGACCTTGGTATGGTTGGTTTGGAAGTGGTCGCTGTCAGTACCAGCAGGGAGTAGGACCTTGGTGTGGTTGGTTTGGAAGTGGTCGCTGTCAGTACCAGCATGGAGTGGGACCTTGGTGTGGAAGGGGTTGCTGTCAGCACTGGCAGGGAGTGTGACCCTTGGAAGTGGTCGCTGTAAGTACCAGCAGGGAGCAGGGCCTTGATGTGGTTGGTTTGGAAGTGGTCGCTGTCAGTACCGGCAGCGAGTGTGACCCTTGGTGTGGTTGGTGTGGGAGTGGTCGCTGTCAGTACACGCAGGGAGTGGGACCATAGTGTCGTTGGTGCAGAAGTGATCACTGTCAGTACCAGCAGGGAGCAGGGCCTTGATGTGGTTGGTTTGGAAGTGGTCGCTCTCAGTACCAGCAGGGAGTAGGATCTTGGTGGGGTTGGTTTGGAAGTGGTCGCTGTCAGTACCAGCATGGAGTGGGACCTTGGTGTGGAAGTGGTTGCTGTCAGCGCTGGCAGGGAGTGTGACCCTTGGAAGTGGTCACTGTCAGTACCAGCAGGGAGTAGGACCTTGGTATGGTTGGTTTGGAAGTGGTCGCTGTCAGTACCAGCAGGGAGTAGGACCTTGGTGTGGTTGGTTTGGAAGTGGTCGCTGTCAGTACCAGCATGGAGTGGGACCTTGGTGTGGAAGTTGTTGCTGTCAGCGCTGGCAGGGAGTGTGACCCTTGGAAGTGGTCGCTGTTGGTACCAGCAGGGAGCAGGGCCTTGATGTGGTTGGTTTGGAAGTGGTCGCTGTCAGTACCGGCAGCGAGTGTGACCCTTGGTGTGGTTGGTGTGGAAGTGGTCATTGTCAGTACCGGCAGGGAGTGGGACCATAGTGTCGTTGGTGCGGAAGTGGTCGCTGTCAGTACCAGCAGGGAGTAGGACCTTGGTGTGGTTGGTTTGGAAGTGGTCGCTGTCAGTACCAGCAGGGAGTAGGACCTTGGTGTGGTTGGTTTGGAAGTGGTCGCTGTCAGTACAAGCAGGGAGTAGGACCTTGGTGTGGAAGTGGTTGCTGTCAGCACTGGCAGGGAGTCTGACCCTTGGAAGTGGTCACTGACAGTACCGGCAGGGAAAGGGACCTTGGTGCAATTGGTGTGGAAGTGGTCGCTGTCAGCACTGGCAGCGAGTGTGACCCTTGGTGTGGTTGGTGTGGAAGTGATCGCTGTCAGCACTGGCAGAGAGTGTGACCCTTGGAAGTGGTCACTGACAGTACCAGCAGGGAGTAGGGCCTTGGTATGGTTGGTTTGGAAGTGGTCGCTGTCAGTACCAGCAGGGAGAAGGACCTTGGTGTGGTTGGTTTGGAAGTGGTCGCTGTCAGTACCGGCATGGAGTGGGACCTTGGTGTGGAAGTGGTTGCTGTCAGCACTGGCAGGGAGTGTGACCCTTGGAAGTGGCCACTGTCAGTACCGGCAGGGAAAGGGACCTTGGTGCGATTGGTGTGGAAGTGGTCGCTGTCAGCACTGGCAGCGAGTGTGACCCTTGGTGTGGTTGGTGTGGAAGTGGTCGCTGTCAGTAACAGCAGGGAGTGTGACCCTTGGTGTGGTTGGTGTGGAAGTGGTCGCTGTCAGTACCAGCAGGCAGTAGGACCTTGGTGTGGTTGGTTTGGAAGTGGTCGCTGTCAGTACCAGCAGGGAGTAGGACCTTGGTGTGGTTGGTTTGGAAGTGGTCGCTGTCAGTACCAGCAGGGAGTAGGACCTTGGTGTGGTTGGTTTGGAAGTGGTCGCTGTCAGTACCGACATGGAGTGGGACCTTGGTGTGGAAGTGGTTGCTGTCAGCACTGGCAGGGAGTGTGACCCTTGGAAGTGGTCACTGTCAGTACCGGCAGGGAAAGGGACCTTGGTGCGATTGGTGTGGAAGTGGTCGCTGTCAGCACTGGCAGCGAGTGTGACCCTGGTGTGGTTAGTTTGGAAGTGGTCTCTGTCAGTACCAGCAGGGAGTAGGACCTTGGTATGGTTGGTTTGGAAGTGGTCGCTGTCAGTACCAGCAGGGAGTAGGACCTTGGTGTGGTTGGTTTGGAAGTGGTCGCTGTCAGTACCGGCATGGAGTGGGACCTTGGTGCGATTGGTGTGGAAGTGGTCGCTGTCAGCACTGGCAGCGAGTGTGACCCTTGGTGTGGTTGGTGTGGAAGTGGTCGCTGTCAGTAACAGCAGGGAGTGTGACCCTTGGTGTGGTTGGTGTGGAAGTGGTCGCTGTCAGTAGGGAGTGGGACCTTGGTGTGGGTGGTGTGGAAGTGGTCACTCTCAGTACCACCAGGGAGTTGGATCTTAGTGTGGTTGGTGTGGACATGGTTACTGTCAGTAATGGGGAGGACATGATCTTGGCATGGTTACTGTTGAGGCAGTTGCTGCCTTTTTTAGGTGGGCACTAAGCCCTGAAGGATTTGTAGGGGTTGTATCAACTGTATTCTGTAGTACCAAACAGTATAGAGGGAGATAAGTGCTGATAAATAGAGAAAGCACCAACAAGAGCTCTTGAAGACCCAGAGGAGGGCCGGATGCATGTCTAGAGAGCCACAGTCTGCCACAGGTGCCAGGTCACCCAGCATTTGCAGTGCTTCAGTATGTTAAATAAAATACACGTGTTGGAATTTTGAAGAGCCTTAATCATATTTTGATATGGTGTTTGTTGCACAGTTTATGTGCCAAACATTTTCAGGGTGCAGCTCACACCTGGGCTATTAGGATCCAGCCCGACCCTCGGGCTCACCTCTGGCTTGGCTTCCCCTGTTTTTCTGTTGGCTTGTCCATCTGTATGTAAGATGTGGTGTGGTGTGATTGGAGATCAGGTGGTGCTGTGAACACTGTTACAAGCCCCATTTAGGCTTGTTTTATTTTCCTTATGTACCTGCTTGCAGATCCGTTTATCTCCTTTAGGAGAAAATGGGCAGTCTTAGACACACACAGGAATGTTAGTATCATGTCTGCTTCCTATCTAGGCTGATATATATTATTTTGTTTTTGTTATGGATGCTGTCATAACATTATGGATGCTTATGGTAGAAATTGATGTGCCATTATTGTTTTTAGTTATAGGGGCATAAAATCTACATGTGAATCAAGATGAAGAACTCTTAAGCAAGCATTTCTATAAATCATTCTTAAAACCATAGGCTTTTAAGATTGGCACATATAAATTGACTAATTTGTGGGTGGAAATCTGTTGTTCCTGTTAAGGAAACTTGGAGGCATATGTATAAGAAAGGGGCGGAGCGTGGGTTAGCTTCAGAATTGCTAACGCCTCGCTCCGTCACTTTAGAAACACAGGGATGCACCATATTTACTACAATACAGCACACCCCTGTTTTTTTCCCTAGCGCTGGCGCTAAATTAAGCTGCCTAGCACCAGCACAGGCACCCTTGCACCATAGTGCAAGGTTGCCTGCGTTGAGGGAATGATTGTTTATGTGCAGGAAGGTGTCCCTTCCTGCACATAAACATCCCAGAATGGCGATTTGCAACTTCTATGTCTGCTGCATTGTGCAGCACACATAGAAGTTGCAAATCGCCATTTTTTAAAGGGACACCTTCCTGCACATAAACAATCATTCATGGCAATTTGCTGTTTCTATGTTTGCTACACAATGCAGCACACATAGAAACAGCAAAAACGAGGAGAAATATGGCATTTCTCATCATTTAACCATGTTAAGACCAGGTTTTCCCTGGTCTTCATTCTGGCGCTGCCTCCGATTTATGCCACCCTTGTAAATAGGGGGCAGCGTCAAAATCAGTGGGTGTTGTGGCGGAATATGCCTCGTCACCCCGCATGCTTTTTTTACGCATGCCATTACAACGCGGTCATTACAACGACCGCGTTGTAACAACGCATGCCATTACGCCGCAAGTCGGAACCACGACTTGCTCTGGGGGGGGGCGCTGGGTGTTGGAATAGTATAATTTACTATTTCAACTCCAGTCTGTGCAACAGTAGGGAAGGTGTTGGATTTTAAATCCAACACCTTCTGACCCCTACAGCAATCGTTGTTCCGACTTGCGGAGTAATGGTATGCGTTGTAACAACGCAGTCGTTGTAACGACCGCGTTGTAATGGCATGCGGTGTTCCGGTTTCGGGGTAAACGATGTTTACCGTTGTGGCGGAATGCCGACCACAACACCCATTTCACACCCCTTTCACGCTAAGCGTAGTGTGAAAGGGGGCCTTATTTACAAGGCGGCGTTAAGCCACGATAAGTGGCTTAATGCCACATTGTAAATAAGGCAAAGGGTTTATCGTCACAGGAACGTCACTAAAAGTCTTCCCTGTGGCGATAGGGGCTTGTGAATATGCCCCTTGGTTTTGCATTTGTAAATGGCCTTAATCACACCAAGGTTTCTGTATAAATGGATCTACTCCTGTGGATGTGGAGCGAGCATTCCATGGCAACACAGCCACAACCCTACATCTTTGTGGATACTCACAAACTAAATTCGACCACTTCTCATCTGTGGTATGTATGAAGGATTACTCCAGTCAAGGGCAGGAGTGAAGTTTTTTACAAGGTAGGAAGGAGAAAGCAACACCTCCTCAAAATTGGTTAGAGTTTAGGGGAAGAGGTTTCTCAACAGGGAAAATTATTTTCTATAGTGAGATAAGAAAAGAAAAAGTTAGGAAATGATTTGCATCTGCTCCACTTTCTGTGCATGTATGGAAGTGTCTTTATTCTTCATGCAAAAAAGCAATTCACAAAGCTTTTTCAGGATTGTGTATTGTGAGCTGCCACTAGCACACATTTCAAGGCGTATTCTGGAAAGGGTTTATGAATTATTAAAATGAGTAAACCTACACCTATGCCATAAACCCCCGAAAAAAGATTTAAGCATTTCTCTAAGAAGTGGCCATATGTGACACCACTACACAAACATGAGAGTAATCAGTCACATTTCAAGGAAAGCATGTCTATCCCATTTAGTGTTGACATATAAAGACACAGGATATGTCTAATAATAATTTGCAGTTCAGAGGTCATCACTCGGGAGTGATAAGGAATTCTATAGTTTTTTTATACTGTATTTTATGACGAACATCAGAATCAGCACCCTAGCTTATCTTGCAGACAAGTTCACTATTACTGGTGATTCTTGATTTCTGGTGGTTCTTGTCACACTTGCAGCCAGGTCACAATCTGACTGCAGACTAAGAAGTGTAAAAATAAAAATCAAGTCACAGGCCTTTTCCCTCTTTGCACTCATGATCTGGAACAACATCCTTGAATCCATCAGAACCAACAGAGTTAAAGGCTCACCTCTTCAAAGAACAATACATCACAGGGCATTAACTGTCCATTACCCAACTACATCTCCCCTCACTAAAGAACACTACATCACAGGGCATTAACTGTCCATTACCCAACTACATCTCCCCTCACTAAAGAACACTACATCACAGGGCATTAACTGTCCATAACCCAACTACATCTCCCCTTACTCGTTGACTTTATGCTTTTCTTTGACCTTGTACAGTGCTCCCCAGCCCTCTGGCTAGGTTCGCTCTATGGAAATAACATATGCATACATAAATACATACATACAAACACATTAAACAAGCATTTGCAATGCAATAGGTCTTGCATATGCGAGAGTTAGAGCTATTGGCGTTGTAAATGACAACACCTTTTACCCATTTGATTTGGTTTGCAATGGAGAGGATGATTGTGATGTGCAGTGGAATAATGTGGATTGGATTGGAATTGTTCGTTGTGAAATTTGGTCAGGTGGAATTGTGCAAAGTTAAAGGCAAACTATCCGGCATTAATGCACTAATGCTTTTAAATAGCATTTGCGCCCGACTAGATTTGTGTGTCTTATCTTTAAGCCGTATGTGCATGTAGTCGCACAGTTACACACACAATTAAACACTCCCATAAACCATCCTACGCATGTATAGATATTTAAAATTGCACATTTACATATTAATACATACACAAGCACATACATAAATAGTCAGTAGCTCCCTAGAGCATACACAAGTAGACTATTCAGGATATCACAGTAGAACTCATACACATACAATCAACAGTCTGACACTGCATAAGACAATCCATCATTTAAGACTTACTATGCTTTTTGGCGGCACTCATAGGTGATGGGACTGTACTCCATAGATAAAATGCCTATGGGAGAAAGACATAAAGGGGTACATTTGTGCACATGGCACTTTGAAATTGGAGGCTGGCAGTATATGCACACTCGAAAAAGCACAATACTAGGAAATAACGGGAGAATACAATTATGAAACAAGAAAACATGTACTTCACAGAAAAACTAATTCATGAATTCATGGTTTACTCGAGGGATGCTTTATTGAAACTAAACCAAAATGATACTTACTTCCATTGTGTACGCTTAGCGGCACATGGAAATAGCCCAGCCGGCCCATGCGGGTTTGAACTACCATCAGCACAGAAGGCCAGGGCATGTCATATTACTGACAAGGTACTACAAAGAGGGCCCCAACTTTATGATGATACTTTTAGATCAATGCTTCCTAAAAAGAACAACAACGGAAAACATCTTATGAATAATGATGTACTAAAGAATAAGGAATTCCAGTTTCTGAGTACAAACTGTCGCTCTCTTCCAAAACATAAACTTGACATCTTTGACCTATTAGTCAATGAACAACCAGATGCTTTATTTCTTACCGAAACCTGGTTGAACGAGAGCTCTGATCCAGATGTTGTTGCTGCTCTGCCACCAAATTATACTATAGTCCGGAAAGATAGAGGCAAAAAAGTAGGGGACGGCATTGCCATTATTTTAAAAAAAGATTACTAGTGTAAATTTGAAAATTTACCATTTGACAACTGTGAGGCAGCACTATTTAAGCTGAACCTGACCCCACATTTCACCTTCTCTGGCATTCTTGCATATCGCCGTCGGGGTCGGCTGCTTTCTGGGCAACATCCTTCCCCGGACTTGTTGCCCCTCTTCTTATGAGCACCGCTAATTTTTCAATCCTAGGTGATCTCAACATACACCTAGATGATCCGACATGTAAAATCAGTACTAATTTTATTTCTGATTTGGAAGCATTAAACATCCATCTACATAATTCTGGACCTACGCATGAGGCTGGTCATTTACTAGATCCTATTTTCTCCAGCTTATCGAACATCCATTGCCTTCCAGCACTTCCTCTATGCTGGTCTGACCATTTTATTACTAGGTTTGGCTTGAAACTTACGGATACTCTGGGCTCTTTTGCTCCTACTCCGAGGACCTTAGCTAGGAATTGGAAAAAACTTGATGTCGCTGCTTTAAATCAAATTTTGCACTCTCAAGCACCTATTCTAACCAGACGGTTGATACACTTGCTGTTTCAGTGCAAGAATGGCTTCTGAGTGCCATCGATACCTGCCTCCCTCTTTCCTTAAAAAGAAATATTAATCATCGTGCCCCTGCACTCTGGTTTAATGAAAATCTGAAAACAGTGAAAGCCAACTGCAAGGTGCTGGAAAGAAAATGGAGAAGGCATTATGCTCTAGAGTCCAAAATTATCTATAAAAAGGCAAAAAAAGCCTATCATAAGCTTTGCAGGTCAGCTCGCGCGAATTATGTTTCAACCACCATTACTGATGCTTTAAATTGCTCCAAAACTTTGTTTAATATGGTCAAAGAGTTGGCTGGATCTAAAATTCAAGCTAAGCCACTCCCACTTGATAAACAACAATGCAATGATTTTCGTCCAAAAAGTTGAGAAAATCTACTTGGAAGTAGCAAATAAGCAAAATAATGCTCCTTCCTCAGTGCAACTTGCCACTCTTTCTCAAACAATATCCACTCCGCTATCTACGGATAACATCTTCCCTGATCAGAACTTTGTGTTTAACACACCCTCTAACTGCTTGCACTCATGGCCCCTATTAAACCCTGACTCTTTTAATAAACTTTTACACAGTGTTAAATCAGGGTCACCTAGGGATCCTCTACCTATCTCTGTGCTCCAACAATTGGAACCTTCATCTTTGTCTGTCATTATGGACCTTTTGAATTTTTCACTACAAGAAGCGTTAGTTCCATTGGATTGGAAGCACGCCATGGTGCTTCCACTTCTTAAAAAGGCTAATGCAGACCCTGCTGTACATTCCAATTATCGACCCATTTCATTACTGCCAGCCTTTTCGAAAATTCTGGAGAAACATATTCATTCTCAGCTCTCACTATTTGTTGAAGCCCAAGGTTTTTTCCACCCCTCCCAATCAGGTTTCAGAGCTGGCTTCTCAACTGAAACAACTTTATTGGGAGTCACAGAAAGATTGCGTTGTCACCTGGATGCCGGAGATACAGCTGCCCTTATTCTATTGGATTTAAGCGCAGCATTTGATACGGTGTCTCACACCGTCTTAGCAAATACGTTGAAAACTTTAGGTATTTGCGGCCCGGCACTCAATTGGCTTATTTCATTTCTGGCCAATCGCACTTTCCAAGTTTTCTCCTCAACAGCCAGCTCTGATATCTATTCATCTCCCTATGGAGTACCTCAGGGCTCTATTCTTAGTCCTTTGCTCTTCAATTTATATGTGAGGCCTTTGGCTGCTGTAGCGGAAGATGCGGGGTTGTCCCTGTTCTCCTATGCGGACGACTCCCAAATTATCTTCTCCCTTTCCGCTGAAAAAACAGACGGGCTGTCCCTACTTCAATCAGGCCTGAGTAAAATTGCATCATGGATGCAGTTGAATTTTCTCAAGCTTAATGGGGGAAAAACTGAGGTGCTAATACTTGGCAAAGACAAGGGTCTCTGGGGCCCGCAACATTGGCTCTGTGAGATGGGGGCTTTACCTCAACCCTCTTGTCACGTTCGAAATCTGGGTGTCTTCATTGATGACTCCTTAACAATGCATCACCAGGCCGTCAAGGTAGCTGCCACCTGTTTTGCCATTCTTAAGTGGCTAAAGAAGATCATCTGGATGCTACCAGAGTCCACCCAAAGAACAGTAGTTCAGGCATTAATCACCTCAAGACTGGACTACGGTAATGTTCTTTACCTTGGTTCCAATAAGGAGGTGATCCATAGGCTGCAGATGGTGCAAAATTCCGCGGCAAGACTTCTCTGTCGGATTCCTAGGGCCGCTTCTGTTTCTGGCCAATTACGAGATTTGCATTGGCTCAGGGTGGAAAATCGAATCCGATTTAAAGCTTTAAGTTATATGTTTAAAATTAAAGCGGGGACTGCACCTCAATACCTATGTTCCTTAACCTACCCATACGTTCCTTCCCGATGCCTACGTTCATCCACCCAGGGGAGGTTTTCTGTGCCAAGATTCAGGCTGTCCCGGATGGGTGGTCGATCTTTTTCTTATCTTGGGCCCTCACTCTGGAACGCCCTTCCCATAGCCATTCGGAATGAAACAGTTTACGCCCAATTCCGCAAATCAGTGAAGACCTGGCTTTTTAACAAGTAATTTTTGCTGTTAATTTTTACTATCTGGTCTCCATTTGCTTGGCGCCGGGAAACCCTTTTTGGGTAGCTGTTGCGCCTTACAAATTAAATTAACATTAACATGAAAGTACTCCTCCCGCACAATCAACAAGTTATGTTCCAAAATCATTTATTTGTTCTGTCACTTCATTAATTTAAAAATGCTGTGTTTAAGCCTTTATGATTTGAAGTATGAATTATGTATAATGAACTGAAAGCTGCCAAGCATTTTTACACTGATCAAATGAAATCTGAATGAATAATAGATTATAATGACACTTTGAGCTAAAGCATATTTTTCTGATCGGAGAGTTCAGAAACACATAGAGACAATTATTGTTCTGGGTTTCCGAGCTCTGACATCAGCAAAACATGTAGATATTTCAAATTTAAATATGCGCTCAAAACACCAAAAGAAGTGCAAATTCCCTTCTGCGCTCGTGCAGCCAAAAGAACAGCATTACGGTTCAGCCTTTGTTGTTGACAGCACTTAGAAAGGGCAGACATGTGGTATGCAGCTCTATGTAAACAAGAAAATACTTGTATGTGTATTCATGTAATGGAAACATCGCAACCCCACTGAAACATGAGGATGTGAAACTTAGTCACAATATTCACCAAAGTGCCCACATTTAGAGTCTTCAATTAATTACACGTACCTATACAGGGAGGGAGGGTGTAATTTAAAGTTTATCGACTTATATACAAACACCTGAATTCACTTTATGTAGTCGATCCGATCCTAGTAATTGCCATCGCCAACTGGACATAGAGAATAACTAGTAACTCCACATTTACTACTGATGTTATTTTTAATGCCTATGTTGAATAATAAAATGTAACGCTATCATAAAAAATAAAATGCCAGTGGCGCGCAGGGCAGGAATTCCCCTTAATGAAAGCCATGTGCCCGAGCACACCTGCCACGGACCACCTCCAATCACGCATACCTCCCACCACAAACACACACATCCATAGGAGACACTGTGCATGTCTTCTATAGCTCGGAAATCCTTTGGCTTTGTTGATCACGCTTGTGGGCGAATGGGCGATTTATAGAAAATAAATCCAGGCTGTCACTTCCTCACAACGGTATCCAATACACTAAGCATTGTTCAATGCTACGTATTTGCACTTACCTGAAACCGGTCCTGCGTCGGCTGCTTTGCACCGCCTGGAGCTAAATAGAAAGAAGGAACAAACAAAGGACTACACAGGGATGCACGAGTGAGGAAACGGAAGAAGGGGCCACAAACAATAACAAGAGTAATATGCTGTCTGAAAAAAAAACATCCCGGAAAAAGCAAACACTCATAGCGAATGCAAGATCAAGGAAAGCATGTGAAATGTAAGCAGGAACAACATGGTTACCTTAACTCTTTTACATTCATTATTTAGAAATCACATGAGCATGAAGAGGGAGGCGCGGGCCTCAGAGATCGCTGTGATGTGCCGCTGGCGGTGGAGAGGCACAGGGACATGCAGCGCCAAAGCTGCAGTAAAGATAAAGTGTAGCGCTTGTGAAATGGGTTCCGCACTGAGAGTTAAAGTATATTTAAAGTGATTAAAAAAATGGAGGTGGGCGAGCTGTGCCGTGCAGAACAAAATGCGCGGCCGCCATACTTGAAGACACAGCTCGGCATGTCATGCTGCAACAATTATAAAAAAGAGTTCCCCGAAACAACACAGGAACAATGGAAGCGGAAAGAAACTGTACTTGAGCGGTGCTCCCTTGCGAAAAAACAGAAGTGACATATCGCTGCATGAACCATTTAGGAAGCAGCAGAGAAGAGCGACACTGCACTGAACCAATTGGAAGGCAGCAGGCAGGAGCAAAGTCCTTTATCGAATACAGCAGTTCTTGCAGACAGCGCTTGTGCACTGTCTAGGCTCAACCTAAAAATAGACTGTGCTGGGGAGGGCAGAAAAATCAGCAAGAGTTAGAGGAAGGGTCCAGAATTGGAAGATTAACGGTTGAGACATGAGAAATATGTACACGGCTTTTTGACGTATTGTACAGAAATCAAATGAACACAACATAATTGACTTCATTTGTTCGTTCATTCATTCAACACAATTGCATGCAAAGGCTGTGGGGAGGCCCTGGACAGTTCAGATGACGTATCCTGAAGGTGTGCGTTCATCCAAGCCACACCTGTGTGCCTGTTTTTATGCACTTGCACTTTCAAAAGCCCTTCATTTAAGTCAGAATTTCTCCAAGCCAGTCAGGGCCCATATTGCAGACACAGCTAAGAACCAGTAGTGGTTACCTCTCTTTGTTCCGGCCTGTGCTGTGCAACACAAACTACTTTTCAATCTTTACATGGAACCCACCCTTTTCAATCTTTACATGGAACCGCTGGGAAACCTTCTAAAAAAGTCAGGGATCCATTATCACCTTTAAGCTGATGACACCCAACTCTACCTAAATGTGTCCTCTGCACTCGACATTTCATTCCTCAACACCACCCTCAACTGCATCCAAGATTGGATGACATCTCATCATCTAATTCTGAATCCCTCTAAAACTAAATTCTTTCTTCTCTCAAACTCTCCACCTCCTGTTCAATCATGGATGGATAAACTGAATATTCTTAACAACAAACCCACCATTGTTGACAGTGCCAAATCCCGAGGTGTGATCCTGGACATAAGACTCAACTTACATTCCCAAATCAACACCATGGCCAAGAACACACGCTACCAACTGCGCCTTCTCTGGGGGATTCGGCATTTCATTTCTGAGCAAGCCCTGAAAACTCTGGTCCCATCTCTGGTACTCTCCAGACTGGACTACTGGAATTCTCTCCTTGGTGGCCTCCCCAAATCCTACCTATCCCCTCTAAAATACATCCCTGATACAGCGGCACGTTTCGTCTATGGGCCAAAAGAAATGACCATATTACACCCATACTGATTTCCCTTCGCTGGCTTCTCATTCAAGCTAGGTCAATTTACAAGACTGCCTGCATCACCCATAAACCCATACACACTTCTACCCCTCGCTACCTGGCCAACAAACTCAAAATATCTGGCAGCTCCAGACCATCACTCAATGCTGAAAATGTACTGCTCAAACCTCCAATTTTCAAAAGGGAAAGACTTATGGCGCAATCCTTCTCAGGTAATGTGCGTACAATTTGGAACTCGCTAACTCCAAACCTTCGGACCGGAAAACAGCCTTTACAACGGAAGCGTTACAACGCATGCCATTACAACGCATGTTGTTACAACGCGAAAGGCTTGTTGCAGGGGGTAGAAGGTGTTGGAGTTAACTCCAACACCTTCCCTACTGTTGCACACACTGGAGTTGGAATAGTAAATTATACTATTCCAACTTCCAGCGCACCCCCGACAGCAAATCAGGGTAAAGGTATGCGTTTTAATGGCATGCATTGTAATGGCATGCGTTGTAACGTCATACAACCCTTCAGACCAACGCCTCTTTCAGGATCTTCAAAACAGATCTTAAAACTCTTTTCTTCCAAAGACCCTTCTTTGAATAATTCGCCTCATCTCAGGGCATGACCCTGATTGCCACATGTCACTCATGAGAGCTCAATTTTGTAAATCTGTATTCTGTACTTGTATGACTCTAATCGCACGTAATCTTGAATGTATCTGTAACTTGTTAATCTGTACCTTGTACCACGAGCACCTATAAGTAGTTTTACCTATTTCCATGCTACTCTTCATTCCTTATGTAATTTACTTCGCCCTATTGTAAAGCGCTCTGACACCTCTGTGTAAAGTTTGCACTATATAAAAATGCATAAATAAATAATAAATAAATTAAACACCCTGTGTGGAGTAGCCGCGCGCTCTACAAATACCTAGTTAACATAACAGTGTGCTGGTTGCCGTGACTGCTTCCCTTCCAGTGGTCTCAGATAAATGATGCTGCCGCGGGGGAGCCGTTCCTGCTTGAGGGAAGATGAACCTGTGGTGCAGGCGCCCCGCTCTCTGCAGGTAAGTCACAGTATCGAGTGCACAAGTATCGACGGCACACAGGGAAGAGGCGGAAATAAAGGGCAATCCAACTAAACGGGTCCCAAAAGGAAAACCGTCTCTGGTACTCTGGGATGAGGGCAATGACGTCATGGGGGTTGACCCAGTTCTGCCGATTTTAGGGCCGTTTTATGTAAATGGTTAGTGCTTCCACCTTAATTTTAAAGGACAGTTTACACGTTTTTGAATTCAATATTTTAACTCCCTGTGGCTTTCTCTAGATATTTTTAACTCTACTTATAGACGCAGCTGGGCTTGACTTTACCCTGACTGGTCCCAACGTTCCATAATGCACCGGGGGTGGGGTGGTGGGGGGGTGAGAGGTCATACAGAGCGAACTGCACACGGCATTCACTGGCCATCACGTCAGCTCCTGCCCTTGGGACCCCGTTGGCAGCTCGAGGCTCACACTTCACTGTGGAGGTTGAGGGGTCCCCCCACCACCAGCGGGGGCGGGGGACCTCGGATATGACAAGCTTCTTTGCAGTGAGCTCTTGTAAAACTGCTCAGCCGTGACGCGTCAATCACGGCCCACAGGAGGCTTAGCTGAAGCCACGTCAGAGCCACCAGGCCATGTCGAGGGAAGCTGGCACTGCAATGTGGGCCGCGGGGGAGGGGGCCAGGGTCTGCAAAATGGAATCTGCATGAGAACCGCAAACAAGTGGGCGAAGGAAAAAGAATTTACGGAAGCAGACCGAGTGTTAATACCCTCCTTGTGTAGAGATGAGATTGAGTACATTTCACTATCAACATGGCCACTGGAATTATGCGATTGTGCGGCGATTTTCGCATAATCATAGATTAACCGCATTTGCCGCATAATACATCATCTGCTGCATAATCTGCTGATTTGAATAAAAAAAAAACATTGTTTCTAGCTCAAAAGGTTAAATGTTACTGAAAACGGAGCAACACGTGTTGCCTTGCAGTGGAAGGCTGTTTGGAGAGGTTCACTGGTTGATTATTGCTATTTGTGGGTGTTAAAATGCCGTGAAACCAATGCCCAGACAGTGTTAACAAGTGTAAAAATGCAAATAATGAAGTAATACTATCACAAAATGTGCAGCATTGCGCCACATGATTTGCCTTTTCTTGCTGCATAATTCACTCAACCCTACCACATAATTTGGCCCTCTCCTGCCGCATAATTTCAGTGGCCCTGACTATTAGTCACTCTGGAGGTGGAAGGGCTCGGCTGTGTGTTTCCAGATGAAATTAAGATGATCCCGCCATAGGCGGCGAAGAGATGTGTTGAGGGGTTCCGGTCCCAGATGATCACCTGGGGCTCCAAGTCCTCTCCTCAGTTCATCCTACAGAGTAGATTGCAAACAGCTAGCAGGAGATTGATGATTGATCGAGAAGGTTCTCAGCTACACGGTTCAGCACCCCTTTCTCTCCCTTGCGTCCTTTGTGCTCTGAAATTCCCCTGTATTTTTCCTTTCATCTAAGCTTGAGGGACCCTTAGCTTATGGGACCTCTCAAACTGCAAATCTGGTGTTTTACAGGCCCACCTATGGTACGCCTTGGGACAGAGGAAACCCTACTGGTCTCCCCACTCCGTTTGGGGAGACCAGCAGAGGCATAGCTCCATGGAAGGGTGTTTGGGGTGTTACACCCCCCTAAAAATGTTTTCTGTAGTAAATAGTTGTTTTCAGTCCGGTATTGTTGTTGATGAAACTCAATAACCAATTATACGTTACGTAGGGATACCCTCCGCTTGGAAATCACAGTTTCCTAACACTACCTACTTTGTAGAGAGGGTAAATATAACACTTGGGATCCTAATGGTCCTGAAGAATGCCGGTATGACCCAACACTGTGGGCACTTTTAAACACGGCTGAAACATGTCGACACTTTGGCAGTAAGGAGGGGTGAAGGGACTCTTAATACTTCTCCTATCACCATCATCCTTCACGTTTTTAGACCTAGACGGTGGGTCTAGGAATAAATTGTTGCACAAAGACACCACCGAGCTAGTTTTATATCTTTACTGCACTTTATTTCGGTGATCCCAAAGCATATTGAGATATCCTTTCTTTTTTATGTGTGTATTGTCTTCCCCTCCCTTATGCTCCACCCCAGCCGTTGGTCTGGCAGGGGTGTATTGTAAGCAAGCCCAATGATGAAGCATGTCACAACTTTGTGAGTGAGGGCAGTATTTTGTTACAGAGCATGTGCCACTTTTTCAACACTGCTCGCTACTCCTCCTGATGTGTTAGTTCTATATAATTGGGGAGGCCGGAGTAGAGAGATTTGCCTCTCACCCCTTCATAGTGTGTGAAATATTATCAGTGATGTCATAGAAGATAGCATCAGTGATGTCATATTTGGGGTAATTAGCAATGCATGACGAGGGCTGCTCCTTCTTCCAGCCCTGTTTAAAAATCACTGCAGTGCATACCCCTCCGTGCCCTTACATACTCTGCATACCCCTCCGCACCCTTACAGACTCTGCATACCCCTCCGCGCCCTTACAGACTCTGCACACCCCTCGGTGCCCTTACAGACTGTGCATACCCCTCAGTGCCCTTACAGACTCTGCATACCCCTCTGTGCCCTTACAGACTCTGCATACCCCTCCGCGCCAATACATACTCTGCATACCCCTCCGCACCCTTACATACTCTGCATACCCCTCCGTGCCCGTACATACTCTGCACACCCCTCCGCGCCCTTGCATACTCTGTATACTTCTCCATGCCCTTACATTATATGCATACCCCTCCGTGCCCCTACATACTCTGTATACCCCTCCATGCCCTTACATACTCTGAATACCCCTCCGCACCCTTACATACTCTGCATACCCCTCCGTGCTCTAACATACTCTGCATACCCCTCTGCGCCCTTACAGACTCTGCATACCCCTCTGCGCCCTTACATACTCTGCACACCCCTCCATGCCCTTACATTCTTTGCATACCCCTAGCCCCCCTTACAGACTCTGCATACCCCTCTGCACCCTTGCATACTCTGTATACCCCTCCATGCCCTTACATTCTATGCATACCCCTCCGCGCCCCTACATACTCTGTATACCCCTCCGCACCCTTACATATTCTGCATACCCCTCCGTGTTCTAACATACTCTGCATACCCCTCTGCGCCCTTACATACTCTTCATACCCCTCCGAGCCTTTACAAACTCTGCATACCCCCCACGCCCTTACATACTCTGCATACCCCTCCACGCCCTTACATACTCTGCATACCCCGCCGCGTCCTTACATACTCTGCATCCCTCTTGTCAACCTTACATACTCTGCAGCAATTACTGCAGAGTATATAAGGGCACCAAGGGGTATGCACTGCAGAGTGAGATGAAGAGGTTTCTAAAGTTTAGACAACACTGCATACCATGTGGCGGCGGGACTCTTACATACTCTGCAGAAGTCTCTGCAGAGTATGTAAGGGAGCTGAGCAGCATTTGACTGCGCGACATTCTTAGAGCAAGGATGCAATTGTGCATTTCGTGCCAAGAAAATAGCGCCAAATGCCCACTCTGCCCCCTGCAGAATTCTGCTCAATCTCGCGGAATTTTAATGTAATCAGGTGGAATCCAATTTCTTCAAATCCACCCACCCCTATTTCCAACAGGTCCTCGAGCTGAGCCAGAGAAAGGCCTATTAGAGGATCGCCCACCCCTAGTCGGGAGAAGAGATCTTGTACCTCAAGTGGGTATTATAACACTTTTAGGAACAGGGACATTAAGTGGTTTGCCCAGGATCACACAATGTCAAGTCTAGAACTGAGGCCAGGATTCAAACTTTGGTCCGCAGATTCTAAGAGCGGCAGCTCAGTAGGCATTATCGCCTCACACAGAACTCAATAGATGCCGTTTTTAGGTCGAGCCTAGCGGCAGCGTGCATGCGCTGCTCGCTCTGCGAAGCTTGCAGTAGTCGAGTATGCTGTGGAAGCCTCACCTTCTCTCCGCCCATATTTTTGATTGGCTGGTGTCATTGTCTTTGGGAAATGCTAGCTTCCGATTGATAATGAGACTTGTTAGTCCCTCCTTGTTACCGCCCTGTCGCCATTTGTTACCTCCCATGAGGACTGGATCTTTTACTTGTGGCGTTACACGGTCTCCTTCATAAGTCGGTAAGCACTATTTTTTTTAAATTTGCTGCGCGGTCCGCTTTTACTTTAGCGGCTGCTCTTGTTTATTTAATTAATTTGCAGCACGGGCCGAAAGGAAGCGTTTCTACTCAATAATCTAACAAGCATTTGCAATGCAATAGGTCTCGCATTTACGCGAGTTTGAGCTATTGACATTGCAAATAAAAATGCCTTTTATTTCGGTTTTCGTTTTTAAAACATAAATAAAAGGCATTGTCATTTACAATGCCAATAGCTTAAACTCGCGAAAATGCGAGATCTATTGCATTGCAAATGCTTGTTAACTGGGGAAGCTGTCTCTTCAATAAGGGTGAGAGGCAAAGGATTGGATGAGCTCTAATCTGTCCAGAATGTGGCTGCTACATGATGGCGCAGGGATCAATTTCCTCTTTGCAGGAGAATTGGAAGGTCGACCTCACAGCTGCAAGGGTTTCAAAGTTACCTTCCGGGTTACAGGTGAGTCAAATGGCGATTTCCGCCAGCAAGGTACATTCAGTGTCAACTACATAATTTTCGATGGATAAAGGGGTTGATATCTTATTTTAGGTCACATGTTACTTTCTACAGGACAGATAATCTCACAGGTCGATTTCCTTTTTGCAAATGAGTTTTCCTGCAGATAGGAAGCGAGTTACAGGCCCTAAAACACACCCCCCACGAGCACCTGTCTGTAGTGCCTGGTCTCTCGGCAACACCTGACCCCCAAATCCCCGTTCCATCGAGGCCCCATCCAATCACAACCCACCGCCGAGGGCTAACAGTTTCTGCAATAACATTCCTTTGATTATGAATACATATTACAGAAAATTAAGCATGTTTCAAGCTCTATTTAAAATTTAATGTAGTTCGATGAAATACACAAGGTGACAAAAAATGGTTACAGGCGTCATACATGCGTGAAAGATTTATGTATTTTAATTCATATCCGGCAAGAGGCCTTCTCGGGGATCTGCTGTGTATGTGAAAGACTCCCCCCCCCACCGCCCCTCCCCGCACCACGACGGAAGAATTAAAAAATAAAATTTACAAACACTTCTACTGTGACGTCTCATAATGGGGTGCAGCAGGGTCTTGGAACAGTAGGGTTGTCCCCAATATTCTATTGATTTGTTTGCACTTTCGTTCATAAGGAATAGAGCGCTGCATGTTACCTTGCAGTTACTTCCAAGCACTAGGTTAGATCAAAGTACAGCTGCGGTAGAGGGAAGCTGGGCCCCCACCAGTGAATGGGGAAGCTTGATTCTCACTTTCTTCGTTGAGAACTCCAAGACCTTTGGCCCTCATCTACAAGAGGCTTGCACTGCCGGAATGTCACTTCTTTGACACTTCGGCGGCGTAGGTCTCTCAATCATCTCCATGAGGTGACGCGAAGCCACCCTGCGTGGCTTTGCATGGCCTCAGGCAGCGCCTTGCCTTACTCTGCGTCAAGGAGGCGTTCCATGGGTGACGCTGTGGGTGTTACCACACAGCACGCATGGATTTTGACACTGCCCCAGATTTACATCACGTAAACCTGGAGCAGCGCCAAAAACGTATGTCTCCCCAGAGCAGGCGTAACAAGGAGAAATCTTTACATTTCCCCTAGTTTTTTCCTCTTTCCATGTGTATTGCATTCTGCAGCATACATAGGGCCGTATGTACAAGAACTGGCGATAACTACAGCTAACGCTAGTTAGCGGCAGTTTTCTTCCCGTCACGTACAGCTGAAAACTATTGCCTTGTTAGCGACGTATTTACAAGACGTCGCTACATGGCGATAGTTACAGGGATCAGCGGTGAAAACTGCCGGTAACATTAGCGTGCAGGCGATAGGAATTCCGTCGTTAGCGGGCAAAAACTAACGAAAGGCCCATTATCGGCAAAAAAAGGCACGTTAGTCAGCCCAACATGAGGTTTTTTTGCCTCTATAGGCAAAAGTAGCCTATCAGTCGACCTCCAATGAAAAATAGGCAAAAAAACAATGGAATGCAGAATGGAACAGCCAGGGCCAAGTGCAGCACAGATCAACAACCCCTCAAGTCCCCCAAAATCCAGGATGACCAGCCAGAGTCCCAGGGGAAGAGGAAATGCAGGGCTATATCCATGAAAAGAGGCGCATTGTGGTGCAACACCAGTGATGCATCACTTCTCATTGCGCACTCTTCGCAACACCATGGCATCCAAAACCTTAAAAGCGCAGACAGTCCCCGGGGCCCGGAGGCCTCGCTGGGCCTGCGTCTGGGGCCTGGATGCCTCGCTGGGCCTGCGTCTGGAGCCTGGATGCCTCGCTGGGCCTGCGTCTGGGGACTGGATGCCTTGCTGGGTCTGCGTCTGAGGCCTGGAGTGGGATGCCGAGGTGCTGTGGAGTCGATGAGCCGTGGCGGTAGACCTGGTGGTGAAGTCTGGCAGGTTGCATAGAGAAACGTTGCTGACCTGTGTGAGAAGACCGCTCTGGAGAACATGCCCACCCCTCCAGCCCCTTGCTGAACGCCTTGTCCCGGCGCTACTGAACAATCCCAACGCTGCATTGGCTTAGGGAAGGGAGCCTGGCTGCCTACTTCCTGTTCCTGGAAGCAGACTCAGGAGAGCAGGAGCAAAGAAGACACGGGACCCGGCCTCGAGGTAAGATTTCTTTCATTAAAATATTTGCAACCCCCGCTCACACACACACCCGCGTCCCCGCCCCATCCAGTGTCTTTTCCGGCGTTTCCCACCTCCCAGCTGTCCAGTCCCCCCCGCAGCACTTCTCAATGGCGGCCGCTGTGCGCCCATGCGCAGCGGGCGTACCACTGGTGTGCCAAAGGTATATATGACGTTACAACGCATACCATTACATCGCATTCCATTACAATGCATACTAATACTACGCATATTGCAACAGTAGGGAAAATGTTGGATAGCAGAGATGAAAAAATTACTATTCCCACTTCAGTGAGTGCAACCCTAATACTAACCCTTTCACCCCAAAACACACCCTGAACCCTAAAATTCATCTTTGACCGCCAAAACACACCCTAAACTCATCTCTGACCACCAAAACACACCCCAAGTTTCATATCTGGCCCCTGAAACCCATACCCTCCCTAAAACTTAAAAATCTCCATTACTAAGCTCACAATGCATTGGAATGGCATGCGATGTAAAGGCACCTGCGTTGTTGAAGTTGCGTTGTAAAGGCATTGCGATGTAATGCCTGCGTTGTAATGGATGTCTCCCGTGCCAAAGGCAAGCCTGTCTGCGTCCGTCTGCCCCTTGACTGCGCTCAGCACCAAGGACCCTTCCTCTCGGACACTCCACCGCTACGACGCCAGCACCCTCCTCGCCATCAACCCTGGACGCCACATCGCTTGCCATCTAGCAACACTGTGGAATTCTCTTGAACCCTGCATCTGTTTAAACTACAAACGCACCTTCTGCCACATCAGCACACCAGTGTCTCGTGCCGCCCAGCCGACCAACAGTGCACCTGACCTGCTCTACTGCATCCTCTTCAACGTGCGGTCCCTATACTAACATGCAACTGAAATTTGGAACCTCCTTGACGCCATCTCTTCAGACATCGCCTTCTTCACGGAAACTAGGACCAACCTCTGCTCCGGACCGGACGTCGCCATTGCCATCACTGACGGCTACTAAATCACCCGCAAGGACCACCCCGACCATCCAGGAGGAGTCATTGCCATCTCCTACAGAAGCACACTCCGACTGACCATGCACTCCAATGACCCAACGGTGACCATGGAACTGCTCAACTTCCAGATCCAGACCAACCCCAACACCATCCCCTGCGGCACCCTCATCTGCAGGCCCCCCAGGCCGTGGACCCCCATTCTCCGATACCATTGTAGATCTCATTGTACCCCAGGCTCTCCCATCCACCGACGACATCCTACTCGGTGAACTCAAGTTCCACCTGGACAACCCCAGTGACCAGTACACCACCCCTTCCTGGGGAAGCTCGCCAACATCAGACTCCAGCAGCTAGTCACCGCACCAAGCCACATAGCAGGACACATGCTCAAGCACGTCTCCTCCGCCAGCGAGAACTTCAACTACAGCCACACCACCGGACTCTCCTGGACCGACCATCATTGTATACATCACGTCTTCACCATGCCCACCGTACACCACTGCCATCATCGCCCCCCCTCGCAGCTGGATCAAGGCCACCGAAGAACTTCTCGTCAACTCCCTCAGCACCACCACTCCGTCAACGCTTACAGACGATGACACCGCAGCACGCAACCGCCCCGATGGATCTCCAACTGCGCCGACACCCTGGCACCCCTCAAGAATAGACCAGGCAAAATCTAGCACCACGTTGCGCCGTATTTGCAAAGTGACACATGTAGGCATATGCGTGACCTTTTGAAGCCCTGTGCCACATCATACCTGCATCAGGTATGATGTATGCAGGGTGTGCGTTCCCACGCGACAAGGCCTCATAGGAGTGGCACAGTGAAATCTATCAGATTTCACTGCGACAATTGTAGGACAGCACTGCGTCAATACCTTATGCCTGTCTGATGGCAGGCGTAAGGGTGACGCAGTGCCACAGGGATAGGCTGGCCCCATGCATTGCTGGAGTTGCGTCATGCTTGTGACACAACTGCAGCAATGCGTGACTTTAGCGCTGACAGATTCGTCAGGATTCCAGATGTATCTGTCATTACTTGCGACATGGAGCACTGTCCAGTGAATACAGCGCATCCATGGTGTCGCAAAAAGGACGTAGTGAAAAGTGTTGCAACGCTGTCTTGTCGCAGCGCTGCAACACTTTTCATGACTGAGGCCCAGGAATGCGCACTATGTTATTGATGGTGCGTATTCCTGCCCTGTAGTTGCTTGCAGCGCTGTCCAGCACCAAAACCTGCTGAAATGAGGCCCCAAATGTTAGCTCCATTTTTAAGACCAGCTATTTTCTGGTCTTAAAAATCTGTCTCTAACTGCAGTTAGAGGCAGTTTTTTTGGTCTTGCTCCATTCAAGGATTTCCTTGTAAATATCGCAAAGTGGGGTTTGCGGCCGTTTTTGCATGGTAACGCCTCCCTTGCATGTCAATATCGCTAACAGAGGTGACAATCTTTTCAATGGGCGTTTTTGCTGGAAAACTGCCGCTAACAGAGGTTAGCGACAGCTTGTACATATGGCGATAAAAAAATTGCTGCCGTACCGTCAGAAAAGTGCCGCTAAGGCGGCGTTAACTCCTTGTACATATGCCCCATAGAACGAGGAAAACGCCTCTTGTGATTGTTTTTGTGCAGGAAGATACCCCTTCCTGCCCAAAAATAATGATGCTAACAACACAGACACCCTTGCACCATGGTGCAAGCCTGCCTGTGTTGCTGCTTGGCTTCAAATTGTGCACCGGTGCTGGCTGAATGGACAGGAATGCACCATATCTTGTAAATACGGTGCATTCCTGCCCTTTCGAGTTGGTGTCGGGCAGCAAAGCAAAAAGGCTTGTGACACTGCCCTATACAAATTCTTTGTAAATGAGGCTCTTTGAGTTCAGTGATAGGTAAGCCAAAAAAGGTCTGTTTTCAAGAGCCTCCTCGCGTGCACGCAGTTTGGTTTCGTCCCCAGTCCAAGACTCTGGGCAATCGGCAGCGTTGGCCCCTGAATGGCAATGGTTTTCTCTCCAATTTTAAGTTCTTCCGGAGATCAGGTGTTCAGTTGTAGATCCAAAGGGTCTGAAGTTCACTGTTGTGTGCAGGTGTTGATGGTCTTCTGGACCCTTCTCCCATTATGTTTCGTGTACAGAGCAGAACACCTTGCGTCATTTTTAACATGGGAAAGGGGAGGTACGAGTGGCGCAAGGTGCTTGTAAATAAGCCCCCTTGAATTTAATTTTAACTTCCACCAGGAGCCAGGAAAGTGCTTTGAGGGAAGTGTTATGTGGTCTCGCCAAGATTCAGGCACCTTCTGGCGCTTAGAGTTTGGGTTCTGTTCCACCTATTGGGAAGTTTCTTAGGATTGTGGCGTAAAGACCGCTGTGCCCCAACCATCACAAGGGCTCCCATCAGGTGAAATCAGCGGCCCCTACGGAGGGCAGGGAGAAGTTTCAGATGGAGGAAACCTCGACAGAGATTCGCTTGGACATAGGAATAAGACCCAGGGAAGGTCACATGGCATCACTTGGTAAGACACTTCAATTGCTCCAATTCTGACTTGTTGGCTGCGGTTCAATAGCACAGATCTGAGCCACTCGAGGTCGGTTGGGCGATTTGAGGTCATTTTGTTTTTTGGTTCAGAGGGGTTAGACGTTGACCAATGGTTGATTGTTACAAAACAGGTTTTCCTTCAGGCTTTGGGTCTGATGCACTTGGTCTGTGGTTAGTTGCCACAAATTTCCCCTCTGTTGCAGTCTTGATGGCCACTCTCGAGAGACATTTGGATGTGGAAATAGGGTGGCAGAGAAGGTTTGAGAGGTGCAACCTAATAACAGGCTGATCGGTCCAGGACTCTGGTATCAATTTTACATCAAAGATTTCTAAATTCTACATCAGCAAGTGGTCCCACATGCGGCCAGCATTACAAGCCTGGCTCCACCCAACCCGGTTGAAAGTTAGGCCCCCATGTTGTCAAGCAAGTCAGATGTATAGTTGGAATCTGGTCTCTCCTACCA
Organism: Calotriton arnoldi; assembly: GCA_963921515.1. Taxonomy (NCBI): domain Eukaryota; kingdom Metazoa; phylum Chordata; class Amphibia; order Caudata; family Salamandridae; genus Calotriton; species Calotriton arnoldi. Next base: position 965,973 of record CAWUFW010007393.1, on the reverse strand, counting down.
TAAGTTAAAATCACCCATAATCAGAAACATTTCGGCCAGTGGATCAGTGAACATTGGGGCAACTCTGCACAATTCAACTGTATTGTCCTTAACTGTGCTCTTCTTTGATACGTTGTTGCACCACAGACCCCCGCGTACCTCTGAAAACTAGATTGTATGCTAGCCAATGGTGACCCAGAGCGTGCCCTTCAAGCAAACATTGGTAACCCTGTGGGTGCCCCTAGTCAGGTGGTGAAGGAACACAGCACACTGTGCATCAAGGCTGTGACCCCTGCCTCTGCCATGACCTCCCAGGTGGTCTCCTTACACCCACCTTGTACAACAAATGAACATAAATTACAATACAGGACACCTACTTCCAACATCAAGCATTGGTTTAACCTTTCACAATACCCTGAATGCCTACATCAAATCACTAACGCCCAGATCCTTTAATGCACACCTCACCTTTCTTGACAAGCTGCTGATAGTTGTCCTGTGCCCTAGTACCTCAAACAACTTACACCTGAACATGGTGCTTGCACAAGCAATAAAACACACGCTTGAGTGACCTGTTTATCACCTAGTACACACTACAGCATTAATTCTGCATCCTGTATCAGTCAAGCACATTTTGATTAAAAGAAAAGCTTTTTTAAAAGACACCTACGTGCGACCTTAACATCTGCCTACTCCCCACCCTCTGTGGAAGTGTGTGCTTCTGATGTGAAAAGAAGTGCCCTTCACTAGCACAGACAGACAATACAAAGCACTGGTGGATCGCATAAAGTACTTGTGAAAACACAATACGTACCATCTGGCATTAAATTCTTGAATATCACCAATGCGGATAAAATGCTCCCAGGGATCAGTAAGATGCCCTTGTAGTTAACGGCACTAGACTCCCACGAGTACTGTGAGCACGGTGCACACGCATGTCAAAACGCAACCAAACACATATACTTTTTAAGCATATAAAATAAATATGCAAAGTTTTGATGGTGAATTAAACTCCACTCCAGCACTCACTGTTAAATACCTGTTAGGTCTTAGTCTAAGGACGTCAGAGCCTACTCACATACTGCATTTTGTGGTGCGTGAAGTAGTACTAAAATAGTGCTACTCCCGTACTACAAAATGCCATTCACCAATCTATGTGCACAGATCTCTCTGCCTGCACCTCTCCCATCTTTTCTGACGATATCTACGCGAATGTGTGAAAAGTTACTAGTAGTAACTTTACACTCGTAAATTCTGTCTTAGATGCCTTCACGGGATGGAGACATGTAAGCCTGCACGTAGGTGTAAGTTTACACTCCAAAACGGTGAATAGTGAAAAAGTGTAGACTTACATCTAAGGGCAAGAGTAAATGTACGCATGTGTAAACCTACAACTGTAAATGTACCTTCGTGAATATTGCTCAAGTTATGAAAATTCCAATCTGGAACTAAAGCAGCTGCTTACAGACCTTATATAGGAATAAATATGTAAACCGTTGTCCTGCTTCGCACTCCCAAATAAAAGGAATACAGGACTCCCACACGTAGGCAACACACGGCAAAGCAAGAAAACACCTGAAAAGGGGTTTCACTCTCATAAAATGAGGTACTTCAAAAGACAATTTTCAGAATAAAGCATGGGGTTTTATTTGTGCAACACTCTCTAACAGAAAGGCTTTCCCAGATGTCAAATGAAGCAATATGCAAATGTATATATATATCGATATATATATACATATATGTGCAAGCAATATTAACACACTTACAAGTCAGATGCAACTGATAAATGCATGGGATAAAATGCAAGCATATAATAATGATAATAATACTAGATGTCCACTGCAAGAAAAAGGCACAGTTAAATGCAAGTAATCAGCAAAGGAAAGCATCGTAAGATATAAGATATATACACAGAATACATCTGATGATTATAACCACTGGAGACTTGAATGTGCAAACAGACACACTCACACATCACAAAGCCAATAGTCAGGGAAAATTCCTCTCCGGCTGCAATAACTTCATCTTAGCCCACACCTGACTGGGGGATTCACAGCCCTGGGGTCAAGAGACTCCGCAAGCCGGGAACTGCCACACTGAATAGAGGCATCCGTCCTTCAGGCCAAAACAATATCCCACCTTCCAAGTCAACAGACCCCCAATTTTATCGTATTCTCAATGCACTTGAAATTTCTGAAAAAACCTCCTCTGCACCAAGGAAACTTATTGGAGTTGGCCAATCTCCCACAAGCACTCCAAAGGCAAAGGAGTTCTCACGTATTCTTTTGCGCTCCCACATGTTCCAGCCCCTTATCTTAATGAAGCTTGGAGGGTAGAAAACATCTCCAAAAGTACAGAAAACAATCTTGAACATGAATAACCTAAATAACGTCAGTAACCTAGGGCCTGCATGTGTGTGCAAAGCTCAAGCTAGACAGAGTCAGGATTCAAATGGAGTTTAGGGCAGGACAAAGCCAATAGTAAAAACTTCATAGAACTTCCCAATGTACAACATGATGCACATTGGTGCACCACTGGCTATAGCATCACACACTTCATTTCCCAATGTACAACATGATGCACATTTGGGCACCTCTGCCTATAACACTACACTGCGAGACACAGAAGTATATTCCACACCTTTCTCTCTCTCTCATGCATTCAAACGCACATCCCACACGTTCTGTTCCTGGCAAGGCTGTTCTACTCTTTGGAACACTCCCACCCTGAAGCTACAAGGAGACACGAAATGAAATCTTCAAGTCCAAGCAAGTGCAGAAAACATGATGTGGTACATTCAGGCTACAGTAAAGTAAAACACCTAAAGTCAATTAAAACACTGGTAGTCAAAGGTCATCACGTGGTCCCAATATATGGGAGTGCCTCTGGCACTACAACCATGCACAGTCCATGCTAGTTGCTATAGTGTTAGACGAAGGGAGCTACAAATTCTGCCTCTGATCATTTGGGTTGTCAATGTTTACGGGGCTCACATATAATTACTTTCTACTTTGTAACGCCTAAAGTATTAAGAAACACAAAGTGGCCCAGTCCATCTTATGTGGAACTCCATAGCTCTTGAGGAATGTGGCACTTTAAATTATGTCCCTTATCTAGAAAAACATCAAAATGTGGTCATTCAAACAGTACAAACCAGCCATTCAAGCGGTAGCCTGGCCTACAAATCTTTTTTGGATGTATAGTGTCAGTAAGTAGTATCATATATGGTATAGCCTCACTGTATGTACAAATATGGTATTTGTACAGTGTAAATCTAGACAAAAGGCAGTGGACCATTGCAGAGTCAAAAGCAAAGATACAATCAACGTCTGAATGGAGGCGTATCAGGATTCTACTAAGGGTGAGCGGAGCTCGCGGAGTTTCACTACGCGTAATTCCGCAGAGTTACATAAAAACTCATTGGAATTCCGCAGAGTTCCGCTCTGCCCTTCCCCCTACTAGGTCCCCCTGCACTGAGGCAGCTTGTACTGTGCAAGGCACCCTCATACTCAGGCCTGCTGCCCGGCAGAGGGCCATTACAACTCACTAAAGTGGTGGCTTAGTATGTTCACACGGCGTCTGCAACTCTGCATGTCAGCTTGTCAAAGTCCGTGAGCCTCACACTGCTCACTCTCCTGTCTAGACGCGAACCCCTCCTGTTACCGTCAGCTAAGCGCATGAATCGCTGCCCACCAACCCCCCCATCCCCCAGTTGCCCTACCACCTCATGAGCTGAATCATCCGATGTCCTTGCAGTCTTCATTCAAGGCCAGCCTGATGGTGCACTCCATGCTGCGAACGGGCACAGGTCCATACATTAGTTCAAATGGTGCCATTGCCAGCCCTGTGGGACTCAGGCTATGCGTGAAAAGTGAAACCTCGGCTTGGATAACTACAGCCTAGGGGGCTGCCTGGCTGTATCAGAGCGGGGGGTGTGAAGGCAGTGGCGTAACGAAACTTGAGGGGGCCCCCCTGCAAAGTACATGGAGGGGGCCCCCATGCTCTGGACCCAGTCAGGAGCTCTCAGGCCAGGGCCGGACTGGGAACCCAAAGCAGCCCTGGCATATTTTGTCAGACCAGTCCCTCTATGCTCTATGGTACGTAGCGAGCCAGCCTGACTCTTGTAAGTGGGCTTGGGGTGGGGGTGTGTTCTCCCCCAATAATATATTTTTTTTATGGCAAAAGCTGTGCATTATACAACATATTTTTCATTGTAGATTCAAATGTATTAACTTTTAAAAATAGTAAATGATGACCTTACAGTCATTCCCACATTCTTACAGAGAACATAGAAAATAGACCAGAGAAGCACCACTAAATCTGTATGGCTTTCTTTTGCACGTTTTCCATCAAAGGTCACTGCTTTTTCTGTAATGTTTGGCACCTGAGGGGAGAGCGTGGGTGGCAGACAGAAGCCACATGGAAGTCTGGCTTATTTTGGTTCCGAGGATCCTACCAAGAAGAGCTGAGCTGAGCCAGAGCAATCATCTGCACGAGGGTCAGATCTAGCTGCGGTGTCGGAGCTGGTCAAGGTCCATCACCCAACTGGAAGCAGGATACCAGGAGGGAGGAAAAAGGCCAGGCTGAGCCTACCTCCCATCAAGCCTCATTTGAAATGCAGCCTGCGCAACTGCGGGCTGCCAGACACTGAAAACATACCAATAGTAGCAACGCTTTCCCGACACCGCTCCCTGAGAAGAGAAATACAGAACCCCCAAAGAGGAAGAATGCAAAGAGGTTCTGGGTCCGCTTCCTGCTCAGTTGGAAATATGCCTCAGAGGAGCTGGCACTGCCCACGAAGACTGAGGCGATGCAGCTGGAAAACTGCCTGATGGTGCCCTTCACCCACGCAAGGGAGGTGGCTTTATAAACCTTATGCCCACCCCCTTCCCTTGTGTGTCTTAGTGCACTTAAGTAGACCTCTATCTGCCTGCAGCACTCTTTAAATCAGCAATGGTATGCCGTATCACAGCCCGGTAACATAACACAATATAAAAACATAACAACGTAACACATAGAAAAACTTGGCACACCATACTATTGAACAACATAACATATCATGCAATTTCATTATACCATAACCCAACATACATGACATAGCAGCTCTTATAAGGTGGTCCGATTCTTACAATGTTGCTCTCATAGTTTTATGTTTAATAAAACCTTTCATTTAAAACAGCAGGATCACAGATTTGTAACGTTTTCAAAATCATCTTTAGAGTCGCACTTTTATCAAACAATCTACTACACTCTGTCTCGTGTTAAAAACCACAATGGTGCAACCTCAAACAGGCCTGGTCTGAGGCATGCACTCAAATATTGAGTCCTGCCCCTTTTAGGGTTATCCAAGAAATCAGGCATCCGAAAGCCCTGCCAAGCTAACTAACACATAAGGCAGCCTCACCCATGCAACACAGGGCATTACAGTCAGGATTTTGAAAAAACTGCTTTTCTGAAAAATGGTCACATGTTGTTGTTTTTTTATCTAATAAGGTGTCAATAAAATTCATCTTACTAATATGCTTCTTACTATTATGACCACATTATCAATACTTTCAGCCACTGTAAAACTAGATCATAAATATGCCCACCAACACTTCCTGTCAATGGCATGGGCTGCACTGGCACTGTGGTGTCAAGAACACACACATGCTGGAGAAAGTATCTCTTTCTATTAAATATTACAGTCAATGGTGGCTTGCGTATTCGAACTGACATATTACTAACTTGGTAGCAAACCATAGCATCCTTAGTCAGTTGTTCTCAAAATAGCTACATTGTGTATTGTTTAATCCTTTGCACCGTAGCAATGACAAGGACCACTTCAAGACTGCGTTATGACGGAAAGGCAGACATTGCACTGTAGAAAATACAGGGGCATCCAAGGTAGGTCCAGGAGGGCCGGACCCTTGCCAAATATTTAGGATATCCAAATTGAAGACATCTACATAAAATGACTCTAAATTGCATTTGTTTACATAGCGCATGGATAGCGGAATATCTTGCATGGATCCGGTTCTCCTAGACCTATGTTGGACACCCCTGAGAGACTCAACGTTTTCATTTCTTGCCGAGGAGGCACAGAAAGAAAAAGTAGCAAGAGTAGCTTTGTATTTCAAGTGGCTGCTGAATTTTAACAAGTGTAGATTTTAGAGCTGACAGTTCTAAAAGCAGATCGGCTACAGTGCCAAATGACCAACCATGGACAGACACACAGATAACCCAGGCTAAAAAGATGCATGGACATTTGAAAAACCGGTCTACACCAGGGAAGTGCAGCCCAAGCCGATAAAAAAGTAATTAGTGGAGGTGGCAGCCTACACAAAAGTTAGTGGAAAGTGCTGGAGGCGCTTTTCTGTCTGCAGATACATTCTTTTTGTGTAATCTAAGTATATTTGTTCATTTCAGAGTAAAAGAGGGGAGCGGAGATCTATCTTGAACTACGTTCCGAAGGTTTTTCATTTTTTTATTTAATCAAAACAATGTCCACAGTTTTGTTAAAAAAGAATTGTTCCAGTACTGATATGACGACCTTGAGTTTTCTCAAGTTGAAAGGAGATGGTCTCCTGCACTGTAAAGATTGGTTTAAATTGCTTTTTTGTTTGGGTTTTTCATTTGAAGTGTGTGTACTACTGGGCAGTCTGACGAAGGCCGATAACAATTAGCAAAGGTGCCGGGGGCGTGTGGTGTGGACAGGCAGGAGAGCAGTGTCGCAGAGACTTGTCCTGGACAGGTAGACTGGCTCACAGGAGTCGGCTCCTTAACACTGAGCAGTCAATACTTGGGTGGCACTTGGTTATAGTGCGGCTGGGTCTCGGATGAAGGCTCATGGTCTCATACTGAACAGAAGAGCGGCAGACGTGCGGAAGCAGGGGCCTCTACCCAGGTGCATCCTCCACCTTAGCTATAGAAAATACAGTTAGATGATCCAGCCAGTGCCAGCTCAGTGAAAGGATGTAGCAGACAGGCTCTCACCACTAAAGGCACACATCAATGGCTAAAATAGCAAATACATCCAACTCATACAGTGCATGTTGCCCTCTTTGAATAGTGGTTTCATCTGAATCTGTATTCAGCTTAATGTGATGGCCTATGACACAGTAATTTTACTCAAAAAGTAAAACATACTAAGACGACTTTCTTCAAATTGCGGCCCTTTGCAGCAAGTCTCTTTTATTATCCTGAAAGGCATGAAGTTTTTCTTGAAGAAGCATGCATGCCAACAGCTGCGACAACATAAGACGCCGGCCGAATTTGTGTGGCCTCCGACAAACAATGATGTATATATTAGCATGTTTAATTTATATTTCAAGGAGGAAACTGCAGGTGATTAGGCTGCATCTGAGTTCTCTCCTGGCCTTAAAAATGTGCTTATAATGCTTAACCGGTCTAACTCGGTGCGGATGCGCGCTAAACTCCTCCATATCAGTAATTGGGACTGCTGACCTTTTGCTGTTTCCAGTTGGTGAGGCATAATGAATGCTATGGTATCGGCCCAATACCCCCAGGGCCTGCCAGTTACTCCATGCCTCCCTTTATTACATCAAGGTAGAAAGAAAAGGGCTGTTGGTGGACTCACCTGTTTGGGGGACACCAGCTAGTCCAGCACTAGCCTCACCTCTTCTTTAATCCCCAGGAATCACAGCCCTTCAGCAGCTGAAGGATGCCAACATGGCCTGGGAGAAGGCTGCAGGACTAGGACACATGGGACCCTTTTGCTCTTTGCAGCTTGCCACCTCTGTAGACTGACTCCGATACTGGACTCTTACTGAGGGTGCAGGCTGGGTGTGGGGAGGGTCCACAGACAATCACTGAATCCTGCTTTAGTCATCCTTCCAGGCCTTCTGCAAGAGCCCTTCACCCACTCCTGCAATTAACAAAAACCCTGGCCTGGCTTCCTGTAGAATCAGTGGCTTCCTAAAATGTAACAATAAAGTGTTACTTACATTTCTTCAGAGCAGTGTCAACCTATTGCACTGTCTCTGCACAAAGAACAGATCAAGTTGCTGTCTGCTGAATATCAGGACAAGCAAGGTGCATGGCTGAGGGGTCCCGGGGGGGCCTCCTGCACCTGGGTGGGGGGGGGTTAAGCCCCTTTGCGTGCACACACATTCACACACAGAGTTCTATCATCTGTCTCTACCTCACAGCATTGCTTCTTCCTTTGAACTTCCTTTTGACCTTCTCCTGATCACTGCTCCTGTCGACTGTTTCTTTCTGCACTCCAGCACTCTGATTCACAGATAAATCCTGGGGTGCCTTCCCTTCCAGGCCTCTGTACACAAGCAAGAAACAAAAGCTATAAATTGCAACTGTTTCTTTTTTGTGTGCAAAATCTTCAGAACACTGCTACCTGCCCAAAGACAGGCTGAAGCTAAACAGAACTGATGTGCATTGCTCAGGCCTGTGCTTCAGCACTCACTTCAGTGTGGGGGCAGAGGGGGCCCCTTCAAGTGTAGGGAAGCCTGGAGCTGCAAACTTTCTCTGGCCCAAGTCAGCTATGTGCTGCCTCATAGGAGCAGTACCCTGCGTGAATACTCTCTTTGGGGCCTCCACCCCCATCCTTGGCTCTGACTGAAGAGAAACAATGTAACTTGTTACTTTGTTTCTCTTCAGTCCGGGGTCAACCCGAGGAGCTCAGAGAGAAATCCACTCACAGCTCTCTACCGATGAGCTGAGGGGGCCCCCTGAAGACTGGGGCCCCCCGCACCGCGGGGCTGCGGGGGTGTTTGTTACGCCCCTGTGTGAAGGATGACAAGCCACAGTGTTTGAAAGCCTGGGAGTGCCCCCCACCCAGCCCTGCTCAGACCCTACTCAATGGCATGCCTGGACTTCAGAGGGTGAGTGTTCCAAGGGCTCTAGAGCATTCAGAGACATTTGGTTTCGGATCTGAGTCTCCTTCCTCCCCCGTCTGCTGATACATTTGGTACAGTCGAGGCTGCATTGGTGAGGGCGTGGCGTGAGCGGGTGATTGAGGAGAGAGGGAGGTATGTAACATTGCAAAAATAAATATGCAGGGCAGGATTCATTCTGGCATGATGCTGGTGTCACAAAATTTAAACCTCAACAGGAAGCACTTACAGAAATAAAGAAAGCAGGTGCCCGACAGCTGCCCCTTGTCTCAATGAACGCTGTTTAAGAGTCAGTAATTATAGCGGGGATCATATTGACAATCACAAGAGCCGTTGTGTGTAAGCGGCATCTTTCATATGTTTTGGTGACATTTCGTGCAGCAATATTTAAATTTGTGGTGCTGGCCTGGCAAACTCTGCTACGCGACACTACGCAGGAGGTGGTGTAGTTTGCCGAACTCCGCATTTCAAATGCAGCGCGGAGCAGGGCAAACTTTGCAAGCTCCGCCAGCATAGCGGAGTTCGCGCCCACACTTAGTTTCTACCAGCGAAGCTGGACTGTGATGTAGTGTTCTTTAAAGAGGTATGTTTTCAGCTCTTTCCAAAGTTGGAACAGGGTATTGCAGGCCTGAGGGATAGGGGATGTCATATCGGATCCTGGGTGCAATAATGGAGAAGGTCTATTGCCTTGTTTTTTGCACCTCTTCATTTTCAGTCTGATGGAGTCCTGACTGTGGCAGTGCCAAGAGTGACTGAAGATGGTGATACTGTCGGTCGGATAGACAGGGATCCCATCGCGATGGCTTTGTAGATGATGCTGGTTTTGAGGATGGCACCAAGAGGGGCCAGTGGAGTTGCATAAGGGTGGGGATAATGTGGTCATAGTTTTTAGTCTTTTGATGAGGCATGCTGAGGCATGTAGGATTCCCTTAAGGGGGTTCCAAGTGGAATATGGACGTAACAGCTATCAGTTGCTGTCACTTAGCATATAGTATACATTATTCAAATCTTAGTGTCTCAAGATCTCATTTAAAAGTGGGTCATATTGGGACATCTGAAAAAAGGCAGGTGTCACATCAACCCTTCTCTCCATTTCCCCAATTAATTTATACAGCAGGGGAAGTTGTTGAGCTCCCCACTGTGTCCGTCATTAAGTGGCGGAGACACCCTGAAAATGATTGTGGACCAGCACTTGATTTTGAGGGCCAGGGCTACTCTAATTAGATCTCGCCTGCGTGACCATACGCTACCGCATGCGCTCTCGCTTGTGAGACTCTTGTGTTCTATAATGGGCTTGGAACCCGCCCATTGTTTACCATTCATCTGCAGCTTTGCCACTCTTCTTCGCTGCTTTGGAATTGGGCAGCACTTGACAAGCACCACTTCCTTTTTCTTTTGGTGATGCATGGACCAAGCATTGATTAATTACCTCTAATTAGTGTCCCTCCACTAGCCATCCACTGCTAGCACTGTAAATCCAGGTACTATTTAAAAAGAAAATGCTACGGTCAACACTGGCCACATCACAGCACCTTTTTTCTCCCACCCCCTCCTGTCCCTCTTTCTTCTCTCCCTGCGACTGACACAAGCAAAGAAAAAAACAATCTATGAAGTGCCAGCACTGGCCGCTTCAAAGGGCTTTTTTTCAAACTGTTACAACCGCCACCTGATTGTCGAATGCTTTTTTCAACTTCCAGTAGCAGTAATACCAGAGCAACGCACCGTAAACAACAAACGGTGAAGTCAGCAGCTCTAGTCGTAACATCACATCCTCTCCTCTTTACCTGGCGAAACCATCATTGTGTCTCACATTTGAGCCATTCAGGATGATTGATGGACAGAAGCTTTGCTTTCTTTCTAATCGAATATATTCCAGACAGACTAATCCCCACCAATTCCCCTTTCAAAGAGGCGAGTGCTGATGAGTGAATGGATTTTATGTCAAGGCAGGAGGCTAGCATTATGCATATTACTTTTATTCGCCACTTCTGAGCAGCAACCATTAAAAGCTCAATAGAATACAAAAACATCACAATAACCAAAAAGAATGTTCAGTCCCATAGTCTGTGACCTCCATCTTCCTCCGATTTTGTTTGCTGCTTTTGAGCAGATAAGTATATAGGAGTTATTTGTTAAGATTTATTAAGATGAGTATATATATATATATATATTTTTTTTTATTAAATGTTTTTTATTTATAATTTCCATACAGTACACCAGTGTTCAAAAATAGTAAGCAAAGACAACAGAGACCTTTCTTAATATGCCTACATACATAGTCAACATTGTGTCCAGTTTTTGACATTCTTCTTGCTTCTGAGAGTTACAATACAGGAGCAAATGCACATTCTCCTGTGATACCTTCCAATATAACATATAGGATACTGCAAGACTGGAGGTCTTTCCCAGTCTTATGTTACAGCCAAGCTCATTCCAACATGACATATAAGAATTATACAGTTATTGAGCCCTGGAAGCAGACCTGAGAGCCTATTGTAACTGACGTCTCTCGACCAGCCGACTCCCTTAATGCTACTTCGAAACAGGGGAGTCTCTACTGCCTTCTTCGTGTTCTTTGGCAGCCCTATAAATTACATATAGTTCCCAAAAGTTCTTCGGGCGATTGCGTGGCGGGAGAAGTTCGCTATAATTTTCCGTCTGCGTGCAGCAGTATACCATGTCTCTCGACCAACTATTTATGGTAGGGGTTGGGCCACGAGACCAGCATACGTCTCACCATGAGCAATCCCATATCAATTAAACTTCTGGTAGATTTAGGTAAGTGTTTAGAGTAACCCAGTAGCGCTAGTGCAGGATCTGGAGTGAGCTGCTCTTTAACGATTTCCCCCAGAGTCTTAAATATGGCATCCCAGAAATTGGCAATCCCCAGGCACAACCATGCCAAATGATAGAAATCAGCCAAGGTGGCACCACATCTTTCGCAATCAGCAGTCTCCCTCAGTCCATACCTATGTAATCTTTCAGGGGTGTAATATATTCTATTCAGAAATTTAAAGTGGATTAATCTGTGCCTGCCATTTAGTGATATGCGTTTCGTACTTTCGCAACAGTATCTCCACATTCCATCATCTATATCCGTCCACAAGTCTGTTTGCCAGGCCAGACGACCTTTAGTATAATGGTTGGCCCGATATTCCTGTGCCGATTTGTAGAGCCTGGACACCATCCGCTCCGGCAATTCTGTTTTTATCATGGTAGTGAGTGGTGCGACATCGGGTGGCTCAGCGAAATCATTCCCCAGTATATCCCTTAGCGAGTGCCTCATTCTATGAAAGTGGAATCTATGTAGCAATGTAGTGTGCTGGTCCTGTGTAATCACGTCTTCCCACGTCTTCGCCACACCCTCCCCAAACAAATCCCCAATCGTAGTAATATTGATATCACTCAATGCCCGAGTTACCCCTCTATCTGTGCATGCTGGAAGCCAATGACACCATTCTAGAGGAGTCAGTGGGGAATATAATATGGCTCCAGCCTGCAACTTAAGAAGGTAGTGCCAAGCGTGCACGGTCGAATTAATCGAATCGAGAATCCCAGTTCTGCGGTCCGGGGGTTGGAATAAGAGCGGCGGCATAGGAAGCGGCGCTGCAACAACTTTCTCAATCTGGAGGTGCGGCGCATCTGCGGGGCCATGTATCCAAAAATGAGCTTGTACGCACTGCGCGACCCTATAGTACAAATTCAGGTCTGGCGCCCCAAGACCACCCATCCGATATGTCAATGTTAGGATGTCCCATCGTATCCGGGCATGTTTTCCAGCCCAGGCCAGCCTAAGAAGTAGTGCTGTGAGCGTGCGAAAAAAAGAGCTAGGGAGGACCATCGGGATGTTAGCAAACAGAAACAAAAACCTAGGTAGTACCACCATCTTCATGATGGAGACCCTGCCCAATAGCGAGAGCGGCAGTCTAAGCCAGTGCTCCACATCATCCTCCAGCCTACTGACTGCAACTCCATAGTTTTCTCGGAACACTACTTCCGAATCCGTGTGCACTTTGACACCCAGGTATCGTACCGGGTCTGTGGTCCACTGCAAAGGGAACTCCGGGGTAAACTGTGCTGTGGCGGTGGTGAGTGGGAATGTAATTGATTTGGACCAATTGACCTTGAGACCAGACAATGCACAAAACTGAACCACCTCACGAAGGACAGGAGACAGATTGTGTTCAGGGCCCCGTACATAAAGTAGCGTATCATCTGCATATGTCGATATCACTAACTCATACCCCGGAAAGCGGAGGCCTCTGTATCTGTGGTATTCCCTCAATGCGCAGGCCAGTGGTTCTGCAGTCAGCGCATAGAGGAGTGGGGAGAGCGGACCTCCCTGCCTCGTCCCTCTAGTTATATGTATGGGGCCTGTGACCATGTCTTCTATTTTTATTCTGGCGATCGGATTTTTGTACAGTACTCCCAGCATTTGTAGAAATATGGCCCCCAGGCCAACGCGCGTTAAGACTTGTCCCATAAAGGGCCATTCGACGGGGTCGAATGCCTTCTCCATATCTAAGAACACTGCCACTGCCTGCACTTCTGGTTTGATATGTTGGATCGCTCCGAATACTGTTCTTAAATTATACATCAAGTTCCTGCTAGGAACGAAGCCGGCCTGTTCCGGAGCAACCAGCAGCGGGACAAGTGGGGTTAAACGATTTGCCAATACCTTAGCATACAGCTTTGCATCGACATTCAACAGTGACAGTGGGCGGTACGACGCACATTCTGTGGGCGGTTTATCTGGCTTCAAAATGGCAACTATAAGAGCCTCCCTCATAGACGGAGGCAGTTGTCCACTTTCATAGATCTCTTCAAACAGGGTGTGAAGATGTGGTATGAGTATATCCTTAAACTCTTTGTAAAAGGAAACCGTTAGACCGTCTGCGCCTGGAGCACTACCAGCTCGCATTCCAGATAATGCAGCCGATATTTCTTCTTTTTCTAACGGTCGCATGAGATATTCCCTGTGAGCGTTCGTCAGCCAAGGGAGTTTAATGTGTGCCAAATAGTCTAAAATCTGCGCGTCCATCTCCCCAGCTCTAGAGGCATACAATGCAGAGTAGTATCGGCAAAATCTGTCTGCTATGTTTGGTGTTGTCGTGATGGGTTCCCCCTGTTCATCATTAATTAACGTCACCTCCGCCTTCTCCCTTCGCTTTCTAAGCAGTGAGGCCAAAACTGCGCCCGGCCACTCGCCTTCTCCATATGTGCGGGCCGTGGCATATTTGCCTAGGTGCTTCAGTTCCGAATCCACGGTCTCATGAAACTCACTGATTAACTCCCGAAGTTTCCCCTGCGCCTTATCATCAGCTTCGATTTGTAGCCTGCCTTCTAGAGTCTGTATTCTATTCTCCAAGTCCGCTAGGCGTTTTTCGCAATGCTCGGAGGACACCCGAATGTTTAGTCATAGCGATACCTCTTATATATACATTGAAAGTTTCCCATACTATAGCGAAGGTGTCCACAGATCCTATATTGTGTTCAAAGAAGCTTTCTATCGCTTCCGTCATATCAGCTTTAAAGGCAGGGTCTAATAATGAGTAAGGGGGGAATCTCCATGTAAAGGGAGGGATGCGTTTACTTGGGCACTCCAAGACTAAGAGCACTGGTGAGTGATCCGACAGAGTACGGGGCAGCACCTCACAGTCCCGGACCCTTGCAAACAGACCCTCAGAAACTAACCAGTAATCAATTCGGGTGTGTAAATTGTGATATGAAGAATAATGTGTATACCCTCCCCCTCCCCGGGATCTCGTTCTCCACACGTCTAATAGGGCCAATTGTGCCATCGCCCCCGTAATTGCTCGAGCCGTAGGTGTTGGGCGTCGTTCCGGGCCTCCCGACCTGTCTAATTGTGGGTTTAACACACAATTAAAGTCCCTTCCCCATAATTGGTAAGCCCTTTCATGCTGTCCCATTTTCCTAGCAATCTCTTAAAAAAATCTAGGGTTATCATAGTTCGGACCGTATATGTTAACCACTATCAGATCTATTCCTTTCCCGCTAAATCTCGTGATCACATATCTCCCGTTACTGTCCGTTTCCAGTGGACAAAGCTGCAGTCCCGCTTTCGGGTTTAGCCAAGTGATTACTCCCCGGGCATTAGACGTAAATCCTGCTGCATGGACGTTACCAGGGAGCCCCCTGCAACTCAGCATTTTGCTGTTAAGTGGGAGGTGGGACTCCTGTAATAACGCAATATCTATATTATGTCTGGTGAGATATGCCATAACTTTCCTCAACTTCCTGTAATCATTCAGGCCTCGAACATTCCAGGTCAATATGTTAAGCATATTAAGTTTTTCCTGTGTCATGTGTTTGGACATACGGCCCCTCAATCGCAACTCTCCGTTATCTGTGTAACTCTCCTCGTCACCATACGGCATGTTGCTCTGTACTTGGTCTGTATTGTGTTCTCTGTGCCATAGCCAAGACTTGCCTCGTGTCTTTTTGTCCCTCTCCCCCTCCCACGCCTTGCATGCCCCAACTCTGCAATGGCGGAATCCCGCTAACAAACCCAATACATCTACTGTATGTTCAGCTAAAACTGTTCTAACCCACAAACAAAGTGAAAAACAGAAAAATTCCAGGTTGTGGTTCACACGCTAGGGCAGATGTTGCCTGGGCCCTGCACATTCACCTTTACAACAGGTGCCACAGGGTACCCCCTTCGCCATCAAGCAAGTCATGTGCTTTAAACAAACATTATTGTGCTAAGGAGCAAGTGACTGTAGTCTCCCATTCCCAAGCAAGCTCGAGTAATCTTGACATTATTGAAGTCCATACTAAATTGTTCGTATCCTGATACCCTCTTGGCCACCATAGACATTATACTTAGCACTCCGCGCTAACCTCATCCATTGTACTCGACAAGCATTTATGTCTCACCATGCCCCACCCCCACCCCCGCCCCGCAATCACTTATCTGACAGGTATGATAGTGCAGTAGTCAGTCTTGTTCATCTAGGTCGCCTCCTGAAGCCCCTTCATGGTTAGGCGAATTCTTCTGGAGTGGCCTCTCCTTTGCCCATTCCTTCAGGGCTTTTTGCAAAGTTTTAGGGTCCACGAATATGCGAGAGCGCCCTTGTCTGTTCACCCGCAGTCTCGCCGGATACAGCATGGCGTAGTCCAGTTGTTGTTCCCGTAGTTGCTTTTTCAACAGTGCAAATTGTCTACGTGCCTCTTGAACACGGGCCGTGAAATCCGGGTATAGCGAGATTGTGGATCCCTCATAATGCAGTGTTTGCTTCTCTCGTGCCGCTTTCAGCGCATCCCTGTCCCTGTAATTTAATAATTTCGCGATGATCAGCCTTGGTGGCGCACCGGGGGGGGTTCTGGACCCAGCGAGCGATGCGCGCGTTCTACTATAAACATTGCAGAAAAAGTGTCACGGCCAAACAGCGTCTCTAATAACATTTCCACAAAAAGTTCCATATTGCACACATTGGTGGTCTCTGGCAGGCCCGTAATTCGAATATTGCTTCTCCTAGAGCAAGCTTCTAGGTCTTCTGCCTTGTCTTGGAGGGTGATCAGTAATTTCCCCATTTGTTTTTGTTCTGAGTTAAGTTCTGTTTGGGCCTCCTCCACTTCCGTAACCCTGCGTTCCGTCATATCTTGGCGTTCCGCTTGTTTATCCATTCGTTCTGTTAGGCGGTCCATCCGGAGTGCCAAAGAGTCTATCTTGCTATCTATATTGGACAGACTTTTTTGCAGACTTTTTTGCATCGAAGCTAATATAGCACTTATATCTCCCTCCGCCGCGGGTGGGTCTTCATCATGCGCCTCCGGGCCCTCTTCAGAATCCTGCTCCCGGTGCCTGGACTTCCGTTGGTCAAAGTTGAGCTTTGGTTGCGTTTTGTCCACCTTTCCCATGGTGTCACGAGAATATGTTCGTCTTCTCTCCAGTGTCGTCGTATTCCGCTGAATTAAGGCGCCACTCCCCTCTTCTATCTCTGTAATTTTGGTGCAAATAAGGTTGTCACTCCTCAAGGTGTCTGACGCAGTAGGTATATGCTGCTACTTATCCCGATCAAGGCTGCAGGAAGAGGGGAGTGGGGGGGAGGAAATTTGCAGCTCTATCAGAGGGTCTGACCCTTGGCGCCCGGTCCTTGGGTCCCACCAGCTCTTTCAACGTCCCCTGTTGTGTCTGCCACATGCGAGGTAATCCACGTCAGCCCAAAACTCCAACATCCGCCCCCTTAGCTGCGGTTGGGTGAGCTGTGTTTGTGTCGTAGAGGACTCTTGCCAGCAAACAGCCTCCACGCAGTCCTGTTCACTTCCACGCCACCTCACTATCACCGCTCCCTGTGTGGGGACACTGTGTAGTTCTATGGTTACCACAATAGACTGGTCATGGAGGCAATATGCGCACTCTCCCGTACTGAGGCCGTAGCTTCTTCCAGCTACGCTGAGTAGTCCAACAGACACTGTCTCATGGCAGCAACGCTCGGTGTTCCAGGGATTGTGGGCGTTCCGCCCTATAGTCACAATGCCGTCTAACTATAGCGGTGCGCGTGGGGTCCTGGGGAGCACCCTCCCGGGATCTTGTAATTACAATTCGCTGCACATTGGCATAAGTTGGGGCGCTCTGTAGTTCTATGCGCCTGCCCCATCAGCATAGCGCATGCCGATTGTCCTTGCCGCCATGCCCCCGGTCCTCCTCACCTTCACACTGCGGCCTGGGGCGTCTTCTGCGTTGTTGGTTCCAGGGAGCCCAAAATGGCCGTGACCGGCCCCCTCGCAGCAACGCCGCCCCTGGTGTAATCACCGCCGCCGGCCGGGGGCCATTCAGGGCTCGAGGATTTAGTGGTAGAGGAGGTCCGGCAGATCAGGGCTGACAAGCGCCAGCACCACCGGACCAGGCGCACCCCGCCGGTTGCGTCCCGACAGGGGGAGCGCCCTCAAGCCCGGCGTCCGCTCTCGCTGTCTTGTCGTCCCCCACACCAGCACCGCTCGCAGCTTCACAGGGCGCCCCGCAGCCCTCCTCTCACCCAGTGGGCCCTTTTTCCGGCTGCTCGGTTCTCGCAGCACACGGGCAGTCGCGCAGGAGCAGCCAGCCGAAAGTCTCCGTCTCCGCCGCGGGCCTCGTGTGTAAGAGCCAGGCTTCCGCTGTAGATGGCAGCAGTGCCGTTCGTGGGCCGCCAAACCGGGACTCAACCAGCCCAGATTGTTGGCAGCAGTCTCCGACACCGGTGGCAGGTCGGCTTCAGGTCAGTAATCAGCACGTTATTAAAGGATTATAGCTAACATTGCGATGGCTCGGAGGAGCCCGGGAACTATGCGGCCATCTTGGTCCCAGGCAAGCTCCGCCCGAGTATATATATTTTTATATGAGGATGTAGAGGTTTGAATGAATTGATGATGTTTGTGGATACCCAATTTATGGGTGTATGTTTTTTTTCCAGAGAGTTTGAATTATGCAGCGTTTTTAGATATAAGAGGAAGTTGTGGATAAAAGTTAAGATTTAATAGGAACAATAGGTAATGAGTATTTATTCAGTAATATTTGGTAAAATAGGAAATGAATAGATGAAAAGAGCGCTGTTTTTTAAAATTGACAGAGCTTATTGCCAATCGCGGAGGCGCGAGCACTTCAGTGTACGCTTTGAGTCGTTAGATTTAAACGAGCGCCGTACCTGTTTGCTTGAGCAGCTGAGAAATCAGGGCGTGAGGGCAGCAGCTCTCGCTGAGGGATCTTGTGATTTCCAACGTGTTCGGAAGAGCGGTGCGTCTCTGGAAAGGCGTATGGAGAATGCGAGTTGTGTGTCACACAGCTCGCGTTACGATTGGCTAACAGTTGGAGGATTTTCAAAGGGAAATATAGAATATAATCTAAGCAAGTGAGGTTTGTGTCAATGGGAGATTGCTCTACGAGTGCGTTGCCACGGCAACGTTGTATTTGTTGAGAGCTTCGTGAGAAGAGTTGCGGCGATAGTGAAAAAAGACTGTTATTTTGACAGGATAAGTCAAAAGAAATTTAAATTAATTAAAAATTGAAAATATAGTTAAAATTTGACAGAAATGGAGGTCAATAGAGAGGAAAAGGATAATTTAATAAGGTAAATTATTTCAAAAGAGTTTAAAGAAGTGATACAGAATTCTGTAAAACAGGCTATGGGCAAAAGAAAGATTAGTGAAGAGGAAGAATACTTCTCAGTTTCAGATGAAGAGAATAGTGAGAGGGGCCCAGGAGGAAAATGTCTTTCAAAGAGAAAGCATTTGAAGAGTAAAGCAACGCAGAGTGAAGTCTGAAGCTGGTCACATGGAGAAGGTACTCAGCGCGGTACAAAGATAGGTCAGTCTGGCACTGAGAATGAAGGTAACACATCAGAGGATGTGAGCAATAATTACGACATGGACATTGATGACTATATTCTTGGTTTCGAATATAAGGATGGTTAAATGAAGATAGTGGTAGTGGTAGAGTTAAAAAACTGAAAAAGTTCTTTATCCTTTTGTAGAGGTACTTTTTAATACTAAAGAGATTAGACATCCTCGAGGAAAAGATTGGTGGCCTTTAGACCATGTTTCGGATTACATAAGGACTAGACTAAGGAAACCGTTAGGGAAGGAAGAAAGGAATATAATGCGAGCAGAATGCTCGAGATCGATTATTGATGAAAAGGTATCAATGACACCAAATTTGGATACAGAGTTAATAACTTATCTATTCAAGATAGTGCAAGGATCCTAGAAAGGGACTAGAAAGATCCCTAAAACAATGCCAGGATAGATTACTTGACAATTTGGGGCCATTGGCAAAAATATTTGACTCTGTAGAAGAGGCTCATATCAAGAACTTGAATTTGGATTTAAGTTTTTTGCATGGATGGTGTCAGAGAGCCATTTGCTTTTTGGGAAACGCGAATGCAGGACTCTTAGCAGAGAGGAGGAAGACTGTGCTTATGCACATAAACCCTAAGCTGAGTGATTTAGCAAACAGGGAGTCAAGTGTAGATGCCCGTGGTTTGCTGTTTGGATATGTACAAATTATGTACATACCTTCACGAGCCTGGATAAGGCACAAAATTCAATGCGAAGGGTGTTTGCAAACACTAGTTTTTATGGTCGGGCTGGTAGGAGAGGGCAAACTATCAGCCGTGCAAACTTTAGAGCCCAGTACCACAACCAGGGACATGGATATTATAGAGGACAAGGTGGAACTCAATTTTTTCCACAAAGAGGTAGGGCACAAAGTGGTGCAAATAGAGGAAGAGGCCAGTTTACAGGTCAAGGACAAAACAAGTGCGAGTATGAGGATTTTTTCAATTTCAATCCCAAAAGGTATAGGAGGAAGATTAAAATATTTCAAAGAGAAGTGGAAGACAATGACACGATGTTTGGGTAATTCAATAGATTTCGCAACAGTGCCAGTTCAATTAAACGAACCACGCAAATTGGTTTTTCAAGAAGAATTACTAAAAATAATAGAAGAGGAAGTTTCACAAATGTTGGAAAAAAATGCCATTGTAAAGGTGGACAAAAAAGAGAAAGGGTTTGTAACTACTTTGTTCATAGTGGGGGAAAAAGGACAAATGGTGACCGGTAAGAAATCTGAGGAATTTAAATCAGTTTGTGACGTATCAGCATTTTAAGATTGAGGGGATTCATCTTTTAAGAGATATACTCCAAGAGAAGGATTGGATGGTGAAATTGGATTTAAAAGATGCATATTTCACAATTCCAATGGCAAACGTATGTCAGAAATTTCTACAGTTTCGTTGGAAAGCCTATTATTTCAGTTTCAGAGATGACCATTTGGGCTTTCATCAGATTCATGGTGTTTTACAAAGGTGATGAGACCAGTAGTTGGATTTCTAAGAGAGAGAGGTGTGAGGATGATAATTGATCTTGACGATATATTATTGATGAGTCAGGAATTTGTGGAATTGCAAGAGCAGTTGGTAATGGTGAGAGAACTGCTGCAGAGTTTAGGATTTGTGATGAATTTGGAAAAGTCCATTCTGAGGCCTGTACAGATTTGGTAATTTTGGGGATTTGTGGTAGACACAGTTGGAAATCAGTTATATCTGCCAGAAAAGAAGGTGAGGAAGATAAAACAGGAGGTTTAACCAGTATTGAGGAAAGAGAAAGTGAAATTAAGAGAATTGGCAAGAGTTTGGTTTGCTATCCTCATCTATTCAGGCAATCTTTCCAGGGCCGTTGCATTACAGGGCCTTACAGCGCTTAAAGAATGCAAGCTTAGCAAAGGACCTGTGGTATGGAGACGAGATATTAATTTCAAAAGAGGCAAAGCAGGAACTGCTTTGGTGGAAGGAGAACTTGGAGGCATGGAATGGCAGAGCAATTTTTGGGATAACTCCAGATTTTGTGTTGGAAACAGATCAAGCAATTCTAGTTGGAGAGCGTTTGGTTTTAGAGAAAAGACAGGGGGCCTTTGGACTCCATTGAAGAAGGAGAGATATATAAATTGTTTGGAAATGAAAGCGGGTTTGTTTGCCTTGAAAAGTTTCAAAACTGGTTTTCAAGGAAGTCTGTGCTATTGAGGATGGACAATATAAGTGCTGTAGCATACATAAACAGGCTAGGAGGAACGAAATCCAAGGGATTTGCGGATTTAGCGAAGGAAATATGGGAGTTTTGTTTAGAACAAAAGATAGAATTGAGAGCAGAGTATATGTCGGGAGAGCAGAATGTATTAGCGGATTGGAGTTCACGATATTTAACAGATTACAGCTATTGGAGGTTGGAAGAGGAGGTGTTTCAGAAAATATTAGAGGAGATGGGCCCATTGGAAGTGGATCTGTTTGCTTCACGGTTAACCAACCAGTTAATGAGATATGTAAGTTGGAGACCGGATCCAGGGGCTATGACAGTGAATGCATTTCTGCAGAATTGGAAAGGGTTGAAAGGCTATGCGTTTCCCCCATTCTCTATGAATCAGAGGGTTCTGGTGCAGGTGAAGAGACACCAATGTCAAATCATTTTGGTTGCTCCCTTTTGGAAAACTCAACCATGGTTTCCATCAGTGATGGAGTTGACAGTGGAGGAACCTTTTTTTGTGGTGAGTTTCAAGGGTCTGTTCAGAAATGTGGAAGGGAGAGAGCATCCGTTGGTGGAGTCGGGTTCTCTCAACCTTCTAGTATGGAAGATATCAGGTGTTCAGATGCAGTCAGGGAACTTTTGGGCACAGCCACGGAATTACTCAATGAATCATGGGCACCGGGTGCAAGGAAGAGATACAGGGGAGCATGGAAGGTGTGGTTTAGTTGGTCCATGGAAAGGGGTTTGGATCCCTTGGAAGCTGATGGCATTCATGTGGCAAATTATTTACCTGAATTATTTAGACATGGATTGTCTTATAGGACAGTGAATTGTTATAGATCAGCAATATCTGCTGGTCATTCTCTCAAGCATGGTGTTTCAATTGGTAAAAGTCCTTTAGTTTGTAGGGTTATGAAGGGTATTCGGTTGAAGAGACCACCGAATCGGAAGTATAACACCCTAAGTGAATGTGGAGTTGGTTTTAAAGTTGTTTGAAGGGTGGCCAAGTGATAAGTATCTAGGTGTGAGAGAATTGTCTTGGAAGTTAGCTTCCTTGTTGTGTCTTATGTCTTTTCGGAGAGTTTCAGATGTGAAAGCAATGGAACTGTCTCATAGGTTTTATCAACCTAATGGAGTAGTTTTTGAGATATGCAAGAGAACTAAAACCATATCTGGTTCTATCTTCTATCCTATGTTTGATGATCATCCAAAGTTGTGCGTGGTGCGTTGTATTAACCCCTTGACCGCGATCGGAATTCCGCTCGTGTGCTGGACATTCCGATCGCGGGTGTGGGCGTGACGAGCTCAGCTCGTCATGCGCACAGCGCGACCGCGCAGCATGACGAGCTGAGCTCGTCACAAGCATCTTAGGGGTTAAAGAATATGAGAATAGATTACTGTTGAAAAGAGCTGCAGGAGTTGAGCAGGTGTTGATTTCGTATGTGAAACCTTATAAAGCAGTTTGTAATGCAACAATTGCAAGATGGGTTAAAAGTGCAATGAAAGAAGCGGGTGTGGATGTTTCCAAGTTCACGGATCATTCAGCGAGAGGAGCAATGGCGAGTGGAGTGTGTATGCTAGTCGGAAGATTCGAGGATATTATGAAAGCAGCAGATTGGTCTTCAGCTGAGACTTTCAGAAGGTTTTATTTTAAGTCAATAGATCATGTACCAAAATGTGTTTTAAAAAAGCTTTGAACATGCATAATGCTAGCCTCCTGTCTTGACACAAAATTACGATTCTAAAAGGTTTACAGTATAAAAAATCAAGATTTTATTAAAGACAAGGAGACTAGCATTATCCCCCCCACCGAACCCTTTTTGGGAGGAGTGGTGATTTTTTTATATGAAATAATATATTATGTTGGGATTATAGGAAGATGGAATTTTACGAATGAAATTTAGTATTGCATGGGATGTTCTTACATGTTGAATTTTCTTCATAGAGAAACCTGGCTCTTCGACAGAACCCCTCCTTGATGGAATGGAACCTGCACCCCCCCCCCACCCCTAGTGCCTTGAGACCCTTACGGGTGAGTAGTCGCGCTTCAACCAACCCCTGATTGATTGATAGAGAACTAAAAGAGGTTATATCTGCTGGATATAAAGAACAAGTACAATAAGAACAGCAAACGAAAAGAGGAGGAAGATGGAGGTCAGACAATTTATGGGACTGAACATTCTTTTTGGTTCTTGTGATGTTTTTGTGTTCTATTGAGCTTTTAATGGTTGCTGCTCAGAAGTGGCGAATAAAAGTAATATGCATAATGCTAGCCTCCTTGTCTTTAATAAAATCTTGATTCTTTATACAGTAAACCTTTTAGAATCGCAATTCTCAGATGCTCTTTTGCAAACAAAAGCACACTGTATGAGTGAGGCAGCAGTGGTTTTGTGTGGGTACATGAATCCTTAGACCCAAGATCATTGATTCAAAATCTCACTTACATGGCTATATTTCATCCTCTGATTTGACCGTAAAACTGGTTCCATTACAGTCATAGCCTCTAGTGGAACAGGGCTCAGCAACAAACTGGTGTTTACAAGACAGAGATGGAGCTGTGTGCATTAACACAGCACAACAGCACACGTCTGTAATCGGTCCTAGCCCCTGCCCCGTACTCTCCTGCCATAACAAAAGCTCTATGATGACACTGCCAGTGCTGGCTGCATCATAGTGGTTCTTTTCCTAACTTTCAGCCATGGGCACAGCAGCCATGCAGCTGTACAACATGGCTAAAACACATTGACAAAGCCAATAGTTCTTGCATAGGTGATACCTATTGTTAGAAATGGGGTCTCTAGTTGGCAATGGTTTGCACTTTTGTACAAGTAGGGACCCTTCTTCCTAGTCAGGGTAAGAGGGATACACTTCTAAAATAACCCCTGCTCACCCCCTTGGTAGCTTGGCACGAGCAGACAGGCTTAACTCAGAGGCAGTGTGTAAATCATTTGTGCACACATACAGTAAGTAATACAGTGAAAACACCTCAAATGGACACCACACCAGTTTTGACAAATAAGTAATATTTATCTAAACCAAACAAGACCAAAACGATGAAAATCCACAATACTGTAATCAAAATATGTCTTTTAAAAGGTAGAAACAGTTCTGTCCATAGCAAATTATAGATGCGCCACTTTCAACACAAAGTACCTTGGATGTGTCAAAATTATAAACAAAAACAGCCCCAGGGAAGGTGATGCGTCAGTTCCTGACGCGCAGGGAAGATGATGTGTCTGTTCCTTACTCCAAGGGAGGTGATGCGTTGGTTCCTTACTGCCATGCAGGGGAGGTAATGTGTTGGTTCCTTACTGAAGGGGTGGTGATGCATCGGTTTTTTACTGTGCGGGGGAGGTGATTCATCGGTTTCTTACTGTGACCCCAGCGTTAATGTAGACTTGGCGCCCCGGTGCGAATCCTGAGGATCGGGGATGCGATGGTTCTCGATACGGTGGCGGCAACTGCGCTTGCGTTGGTTTCTTCAGCTGCAGTCCCACTATGCGTGATTCTTGCAGCCCCACAGCAGGGCCTGCATCAGAATCAGTGCAGTGATCCCAGGCTTCATGGATCGGTGCACTCGATGCAGCAATTTTCCTGCTGCGGGCAGGCGCTGCCTCAGTTTCTTCGGCGATGCATCGGAAACAGGTGCGGATGCGTCGCGCTTCTCGTCATTGCGTTACTTTTCCAGCTCTCAACAGCAGGGAAAACCTCCAGAGGCCCAGAACAGCAACAGGCACCTCTTTGCAGGTCAGACATCCCAGCAAGAAAGTTCAGGGGAGCTGGGGGTGAACTCTTTGTATCCCTGAGACTTCAAAACAGGAGGCAAGCTCTATTTCAAGCCCTTGGAGATCTTCCTCAAGCAGGGGACACAGCACACAGCAAAGTCCTTGTCCTTTCCTTGGCAGAAACAGCCACTGCAGGCTAACCCCAGACAGCACACACCAAAGAGGCAGTACTTCTCCTTCAGTTTCTCCAGCTGTTCACCTTGGCAAAGGTTCCTCTTGAATTCCGGAAGTAATCTAAAGTTCAAGGGTCTGGGCCCCGCTCTTTACAGCACAAATTCCTTTGTTCTCTGGTGGCATAGAAGCCCTTTGCCCAGCCAAATCCAGTTCTGTCCTCTCTGGCGTGGCTTCCTGGCAGGAGGTGGAGACAGCATTGTCAAAGGCAGACAAGGCCCATTCAGTTGTGAAAGAAATATCTTCCCCCTACTCTGAATGCAGCCCAGCCCTGACTCACCCTGGAAAGGCAGGACACACCTCATCCCCCCAAGTGGCTGTCTGAACAGAATGCACATCCCCAGCCCCTGTCACTCCAAAGCCAGACAGTCAATACACAACCTAGCAGAGGCACACAGGATGGCTAAGCAAGAAAATACCTACTTTCTAAAAGTGGTATTTTCAAACACAGAATGTAAAAATCATCCTCACTAAGAGAGGCATCTTTATATTCTGAGTTCAGGCATACTAAACTTTACTTTCCTATTTTGTCCCAATGGGAAGTTATATCTATAAGATGTTATAAATGAACTCGCATTCTATCCTATGGGACAGATAGCCTTTCAATAGTGAAAAACGAAATTGGCAATATTTCACTATCAGGACATGCCTCACACACCAGGACATGTCCTACCTTTCACATACCACTACTGAAGGGCGCATAGGTTTCAGGCATTTGTATAGAGATCACAAACAAATATCAATACAAAATTTGTTTTTAGCGGTGCTTTCGGAATGGGGAGATACACCCTACTTCCCCAAATTATCAATCCAAGATTCAAATAAACAATTTACAAGATTCGAAGCACAAGCTGCTCAAATCAAATTACAGTGAATTACACTTTCAAAAGTATTATGACACAACACAAAGCTTCTGTATCTTCGTGTGCGTTTTTTATTCCTTATTCCATCCACTTCTTTTAGCCTTAGCAGACGCGTTTCGTCGCAATGGGGTGTCACCCCTACGACTTACTCAGGGCTTTAGGTTTCAATGAGGTTCAGCTATTTGTACTTCCTAAAATCAAGTCTGATTTAGGAGGTCAACTTTCCAACTTCCTTTTCAGCTACCGTGTCGCCGTTTAGACAGGACCTGTATTTGGGGAACGAGAAACACGGCAACAGGTATCTCCAATTTGGGACCTGATTCGGAAACGAGAGCGACACGGCTTTCATGGAAATATTTTCTTTTTACTAGTGGACAAGTATAGTAATTTATTGGATTCAAATAGTGGAGAGTATTTTGATATTTGGAGTCCATGTCTAAACGGCGACACAGTTGCTGAAAAGGATGTTGGAAAGTTGACCTCCTAAATCAGACTCGATTTTAGGAGGTACAAATAGCTGAACCTCATTGAAATCTACCTTTCACATACACTGCACCCTGCCCACAGGGGTATCTTGAGCCTACTTAGGGGTGACTCACATGTAAGAAAAGGGAAGGTTAGGGACTGGCAAGTGCACCCACTTGCCAGTCCCTAACCTTCCCTTTCGACATGGCAGTACCAGACTGCGCACAGACACTGCAGTGGCAGGTCTGAGTTACATTTACAGGCTGCTCATGTGGGTGGCACAATCAGTGCTGCAGGCCCACTAGCAGCATTTGGTTTACAGGCCCTGGGCATACACAGTGCACTCTACTAGGGACTTAACAGTAAACCAAATAAGCCAATTATGGAAACACCAATCCATGACAACAATTTACAGAAGGAGCACTTGCACTTTGGCACTGAACAGCAGTGGCAAAGTTCCCAAAGCATCTAGACCAGCAAAACGAAGTCCAACACACACAGCAAAATAACAGGAGGCAAAAGCAAAAATACAGGGGAAACCCACGCCAATGATGCCAGGTCTAACACTTATTGACTTTGCCAGTGCTTGTTTTTGAGGATATTACGTTCATGTAAGATCACCATGTAAAACACAGGGATATATTTAGAGATCTGCATTTCAAATTTGGGGAAGGGAAATAAAATGTACCACGAACTTTGCAGTACACTTGTGTGCCGACATTCTCTCAGTCATTTGAGATCATGTCAAGGTGCTATCCATGGGTGAGATTGCACAAGCACAGGTGGAAGAATACAGACAGCTCGAGAGAAGAGGCAGGGCATATTACAGATGCATTATATACTAAAATGTAACAAGAGAATGGGTTGTAAGATTGGCTGGAAGCAGTCGTGATGCGGTAATGGAAGATGAATGGAAGAACTAGACCGCTAACCTATTTGCATACTAATTGATGTGTTGGCCGAACCATTTCCAGCATAATCTAAGTAGGAGTGGGTGGAAAATTGTGCTTTGCTGGCGGAGTATGAAGAGTTTTTCCTTCTCCGTGGTACACGAGTATCGCGGAGTTCTGGCAAAACTCCACCAAGCACCGCGTAGCGTAGGTATTTCTCACATGCAGCTCACCAACATTAATTTGCCTAGCGCGAGCGAGAATTTGCATCCCCTAGCATGATTTTCAGGTGTTACAACACCTCCCAGAGAAATTTTTTCAACGCGGGCAGTTGCAGCAGCTCATGATCGTTCGCGTTGAGGAAACTGCTGCTCGAGTAGAAAATCTATTCGAGCGGCAGAAAGAAGCAGCACCATCTGGCGCGCTGCTTGGTGCCGCTCGCGCTGATTTTACAGTGTGAAACAAACTCCCAATACAAACAAATTTCTAGAGCAGCGTGACTTGCCAAATTCCGCCTGCTCACAGAACTCTGCAGAATCTCGCTGAGTTTTTATTCCTCCCACGCCTATATCTAAGTAGAAGAAGTGTTGAAGCATAAGGTTAAAATGCAGAGCTGCCTGGCAATTTTCAGTGGTGTTGTATGGCTTCCCAGTTCACCTCACCTTTCTTGTCTTTTATCCTTTTTCAGTTCCCTTGTGCTAGTGTGGCTTAGGCAGGGTAAGTTGTGCTTCTTTGTTCTGTTATTTCCTATTTCATATACAACTAATGGACACTCCTGGCATCCTTGGGTTTCACTCCTGCATCCTGGTCAGTGTGGTGTTCACTATAGTGCTAGTTATGAAGAAGTTTGGTAAGAAAAGCTACTAAATTGTTGTTTTGGTTAATTCTTTATAATTCCTTTTCTGGGACCGTATTACACAAATTGCTCTGGGGACGCAATGGTCGTTTGCACCCGTTTTGCGCACCCCCGGGGCACTTTGGTATTACAGAAGTGGCCGCAGACGCTTATGTGGCCCCTTCTGTAATACTGAAAGCACTGGCACACATACAGCGCCAGCGCTTTCTCAAGAGGGCATTCCCGCATTAGCATGGGGGTTTGGCCCAATGCAAATGAGGGAATCCCTTTGCCTCTGCGCCCTCGCCGTATAATAGATGCGGGCGCAGAGGCAATGAACCTGTCAGGGGTTGCACTGACAGTGTGGCACCAAAAAGGTGGCGCACTGTAAGTGCACCCTCTGATAGTAGCCTTCTGGAGGGGAGAAAGAGGGTCCTCTGCACCCCCCAGACATCCCCTTGCAAGCAGGTGCAGTCACTCAGTGCACCCTCCTGCAAGGGGATCTCTAATCCTCTTTAAAACTGCAGGGTTGCTGCCTGAACAGTGAAACACAGAGCGGCTGCTTCAAAGCTGCTCTGTTTTTCACCTGAATGCGCTGCCAGCAGGGCAGCGCAAGTTTGCAGCTGCCCAGGGGCAGCACATTCTCTGTAATAGGGCACACTTTCTCTGTTTGCACCCGTTGCAAACCTGGACGCAAACAAGGAAAGTGCACCTTATACCCAATAGGGCCCTAGATACATTCCCTGCTGAGCCTGCTGATCTCCATGCTAATCCAAAGAAGCTGACAATTTCCAGCTGTGTCTCTCTCTCTCACTCCCTTCTCCTTTTCCCCCTCATTCTCTCTGATTGGTGTTCCTGTCTCCTGCCCATCAACCGAAATGGAGTTAGAGGAACGGGATTCTTGTTGGTACCATAGTCTTTCATCCAAGCTTGACACATTCCCAGTAGGAGGGTAGCGCAAGACGTCTGACAGCAGTGCGAAGGCACCAGACTCATAGAAGATGGGTGGGCTGGGGATAAGGCTTGGTCAAGGGGACTGGATTCAAGAAGATGCTGGTGTGGATGGGTCTAAGAGGCCAGGGTCATCAACAGGAAGTGTTCGAATACATAGACAAGAGGAGGCACGTCTGCCATGGGGTTGTATACACTGAGGTGCTTTCTGTCTTCCCAGAGGTAGCCGGTTTAGGGGGGAAAGCCCCATCAGCCTCATAGCAAAGTCTAAATGTGGCAGCCATTCTTTTATCAGTGCGGTGGAGGTGGTTCTTCTACCCCACAGGTGGGAGAACGTCTGTATCACCAACGGGTAAATCCCCCTTAGACTCTGATCAACGTAAAGCATGCACAGGGTTCAATTTAAAGTTTGGCAGCAAGGCTACTTCATTGCGAACATGATGGGGTACCCTGTGGGCAGGAGACAACCATCTCAACGCATGCGTTACAACGCATGCGTTAACATCGCGTGCCGTCACAACGCACGCGACGGTACGACGCGTGCGTTCACTACGCACGCCATTACATCGCATGCGCTTTGACAACGCATGCTTTTAGAGCGCATGGGATGTGATGGACGGGTCGTGCACCGGGACGGGCTCCGGGAAGGTCGTGCGGCGGGACACAGACGACGGGGAGACAACGCTGGAACCACGACGACAGACAGGGAAGGACTCGTACTGTTTTAGGCTTTAGGGTAGTTGATAGGGAGTGTAGTGGGGGATAGTGTTTTAGGGTTTAGGGCATAGGGTTGAGGGAGTACTATATGGTCGTGTTTTAGGCTTTAGGGCTTAGGGTTGAGGATGTAGTATATGGTACTGTTTTAGGGTTTAGGGATTAGGGCTTAGGGTTAATACTAGTGTAGGGTACTGTTTGGCTTCCGGTGTTAGGGCTTAGGGCTTAGGGTTAATAGTAGTGTAGGGTACTGTTTTTGGCTTTCGGTGTTAGGGCTTAGGGCTTAGGGTTAATAGTATAGGGTACTGTTTTTGGCTTTCGGTGTTAGGGCTTAGGGTTGAGGTCGCAGTCTAGGGTCGTTTTATAGGCTTTAGTGTTTAGGGCTTATGGTTAAGGGTAGTGTCAGGGGGCGTAGTGTGTTTGGTAGGTTGCTATATTAGTGTTACGGGGGCCGTTAGGGAGAAGTTTGCGAGGTAATAGAATGCGTGGTATTTGTGTGCGTTGGGAAGGCATTTTGCATGCATGTGAAGGGGAAATGCGATGTAATGGTTTGCGTGGTGAATGCGTGCGGTGTAACGGTGCATGCGATGTAAAAAATGCGATGTCATGGCATGCGTTGTTTTGGTTTGCGTTGTATGAACATACATCCCCTGTGGGCATAACCCTCCATCTGCCCGCCGCATTCAGAGACAGGCAAGCCATAGGTTTTTACATTGACAGAGACCCCAGTGGCTCAGTGGACGGGAAACTTACTTTGATGGTTTGAGAGAGCAGTGGCTGTTAGAGGAAATACTTTACACTGCCCACTCTAGTTAGGGTGGACTGTGTAATATCTTTTTGTGGCAGGAAACACCTGGTGGTCAGGGACAGAAAAAAAATGAAAAAGTCATTTGTTTTTAGTTTTTCAGAAACAAACTCCCACTTTCGGAGTTTATTTCTGGACAACACAGAAAATGTTAAAAGTTTGGTGAACAGCCATCTAAACCAAACTTTTTGTACATTGAAAGGAACTGCCATGACTGCGGTTCCCTTCGGGATACAGAGATGACTGCTGGACTGGCGTTCATTTGTAAATGTGACCAATGATAATCTGTCAGGATGGAGGAGGTACTGTCCCCATGTACCCTGACCGACAGAGAACTGTCCATGAAAGTGAAGTCAGGCCCACAGTCTCTTTCTCTCTCTCACACACACACACACACACACACGCACACACACACGCATGCACGCACGCACGCATGCACACACACACACACACACACACACACACCTGAGTCTTAGAAAGTGCTCTACATTCATTCTCAAGTATACGAAAAGTATACAAAAAAATTCTGAAAAAAAGGTGCACACCCCTTCAATACGCATTTGCATTTTATAGTCTTAAAACACTCTACTCGGAGGATTACTCCTACCTCTCCACACTTCACGGACACAGGTTCCTTCACTTGCACCTATAGGTCCCTGTGAGCATATGAGACCTGTTCATGAGCAGAAGTGGGGTTCGTTAGCGTTAACCCACACACTCTGTCAGGTGATTGCTGGTTCAGAGGGAGCGCCACTGGGGCCTCTAGCCGTGTCTTAGTTTACAACGTCAGCCACACTGAAGCTTGTTCATTTATTTTTCGCTTTTACAATTAACTTCCTTTGGCAGGTTTCTCATCACTGACTCAGTTATTGTAGGTTCGCGTCCCATTTCCAAGCAAGCCCCAAATTATTCTGTGGATTTTTAATGAAAAGAAAACCTATTCTGCTGAAAACGTTTCCATAAAGGTTCAAAATCAGCACCATTCATCATGTTGACAAATTCAATCAAACACACATTTTTTGAGACCTTTCATGTCAGGTTTTATGGTAAAATCCTTGCCCAATTTTTTTGTCCATGAATTCATTGTTTGAGTGAGTCCCCATTTGTTACTCGGTGCCCTCTGACTTGCTTTTTCTCCTCATCGTCTTTTCTTCTGCTCTGTTTCTTCTTTTAATGACAGCTGCAGTTTTTGGAAAACAATCCAATTCCTTTCATTCTAGGAATCGTATATATTTGAGCATTTTTGTTGTCGTTCCTTTAGCATTCGATAATGTGGTGTGCTGGCGCTTTTTATTGGTCAGTTTCACAACTCCTTAAACTCGCTCTTCTTCAGGACTGACTTTCGTTAGTTCTGATTCTCCCAACTTCGGTTTTTCAGTAAGTTTCACAAAGTTGGATTTGATAATTATGTACGTCGGTGTTGAACATAACTGGCATTGGAGTTCCGGATGTTGTCCTATCTGACCAGCCCGGAGTTAGCTGTTTGTTTTAAGGTGTGCCCGGAGGAGCCATCCGGATCAAAGTGGAATCTACCGACATTTGAGTCCTTTTCAGATTCACGGCCGAGGTCAGAGGCTAGAAAAGGTCGTGCCAAGACAATAAAGTACAAAACAAAAGCAAACCTGAAGCGACACAGATTTAAAATAATGCCATGTTAAAAGAGAACTGACTAAGGGGTAGATTTTCAAAGATTTTGTGCTGGGTTAGCGTCACAAAAAGTGACGCTAACCAGGATAAAACGTTTTTTTACCCCTATACTTTTCAGTGCAAAACTTGTTTTGCGTTGGAAAGTACCCTACAAGTTACGCAAAGCAGCGCTAAGCATTGCTTTACATTACTTAGGCCAGAGGGGCGTTACATGAGCGTTCCCACGCAACCAGCCATGCCTTTTGACTCAAAACCCTATCTACAAACAATTGTAGACAGGGATCAGCGCCAAAAGTTAACGCCATCTGAAAGGAGGTGTTCAGAGGAAAAATGTTTTAATTTCTCCTTTCTTTTCCTACTTTGTATGCGTGCTGCACTGTGCAGAACGTATGCAAAGTGGAAAAAGTGTTTGAACTTGTCTAGGCATAGTATTTTGTACAGGACGGTTATCTTTCCTGTACAAAACCTATGCTAGTCTCAGGCACGCACCTTAGCGCTATGGCACAAGCGTGTGTGCGCCTGGTGCACGGCAGCTGAAATCAGTGTCGGGGCTAGGGAAAGGGGAGCGGAGAGCCATATTGCTCCCTCCCTGTCACGCAACGCAGTGCAGCCTCTTTGGCGGCTGCGCTGTGTTGCGTGCCTTTTTTGAAAATCTGGCCCTTAGTGTATTTTTAAACATTTTAAACAGCTGTTTTTTGCAGTTCCAGATGCGAAAACATTTTCAGGTTGGACTTTTAGACATGATTTATATTTGAAACTCCAGATGTGTTGGATTTATTGATTAGTTAGTCATTTTATATAGTGCACTGGTCGCCAAAAGGATGTTCTGGCCGTTAGAACAGAAGATGGAACTATTCAAATGTCTGCAGAGTAGAGACAGGTGCTGAGATCCTTTTGGAAAGGATTCATGTTCCCTGCACAGTGCAGTTTGGTCAGTCCTTCCACAACTCAGGGGGCCGATACGAGAAATATCTGCTCCCAGGTAAAGGTTTGATGGAGGTTAGGTACCAGGAGGAAAGTCTTCGTGCCATAGGACTCACGCTATACCTCCCTGTGAAGGCCATAGTAGTCCAAAACCGGCTGGGGCTGCCTATGCTCCCCACTAGAGGGAGCCTAGTCTGACAGTACAGGCCTGACTGTTCCCTGTTGGAGCCAGCTCAAGGGACCAAGACTATTTTGCATATTAAAAAAACGATGATGGCCAGGGGAACTTGCTACCGCACATTCTCGTGTAGTTCAGAATATTTGGAAGAGCACAAGGACTAGTCTGCAATTGCCCATCTCAAATTATGGTTTGCCACCATACAACCACAAATAATTAAAACTGAAACATAGGCTTTGAGAGGCAACATAAACAAACTTTCAAATGTTTAAGAGCGCAAATGCTGGACATAAACACATGAAATGAGAGGAGATCTTTGAATTTTCGATCCTTTATTTTTGATATTTATAACGATAAGCCAATACAGCCAACGCGTTTCACCCGTGGCGGGCTTCTTCAGGGCATCCAAAAAGGAGAAGAGCTACTCTGGAAAGTAGTTGTCAATTTCAGTGTAGGTGTAGGTGAATTGAATTTACCGTGTTGGAATGCCGGAAAAGGACACGGGTCCGTTCTAGGATGTGGATGACGGCTCCACATCATTAGCGCTGTTTGGGCTTTACTCTTGCCAAAACAGGCTCTCCTCTGGAGGAACATCACTTTTTCAAAACTCTTTTGCCAAACATTGGACCAGACGTATGATTGTCGACATATTCAGCTTGTGGTTCTCTTTTCGTCATTACCTACACTGAAATTGACAACTACTTTCCAGAGGAGCTCTTCTCCTTTTTGGATGCCCTGAAGAAGCCCGCCACGGGTGAAACGCCTTGGCTGTATTGGCTTATCGTTATAAATATCAACAATAAAGGATCGAAAACTCAAAGATCTCCTCTCGTTTCATGTGCTTCTGTCCAGCATTTGCGCTCTTAAACATTTGAAAGTTTGTTTATGTTGCCTCTCAAAGCCTATGTTTCACTATTTTGCATATGACTGGTCTCTGTCTTGAGTAGCAAAGTGGGAAAAAATTATGGGCTAGGATGCAACCACAAGCGATTGGCAGTAGTTGGGATTAATTCAAGCATTCCGTCCATTACCAGGGAGCGCGGGCCGGCTACGATGGACTAGGATTCAACCGCAAGCGATTGGCTGTGGGTGAAATTAATTTAAGCATTCCATTACTTTGGTCCTATTGAAATGTCTTAAAGAGCTGCTCAGATTATAGGGCTGAAGTCGCCAGCAATGGAAAATCAGTGTTTACTGTGGATTGCTCTGTGGCAAAGGAACAAGGTGTTAACTTGTGGACTTGGGATCAATATAGTTTCTTTAGATAGAGGTTGTAAGAAATTGGATTGTTGGTTGAGGGGGGTCTCAAGCAGCAAAAACAATACATCTCAGGGTGAAGTTACAAGAAAGAACCTGTGCTCAACCCTCTGATAGCTTAGCACTGAACACTAAGAAAAGATTATGAGGTCACCATCCAATCAGAAAAAAGCGGATTTTATTCTCGAGCAAATAAATTCTTTTTCTAATTCTACCTGATACTTTTTGAAACATTTTCTAAGACACAAAACACACCATTTTTTTAGAAAGAATATGTCTCTGTTACTCTGTAAATGTAAGAGATTTTCCATCTAATTCACAGAGGAGATCAGTTACAACAGAGACAACATCAGAGCAGACCCCGCTCTCTTCACCACAAAAAAACCTCAAAATACTTGGATTCTGTCTCCATCATCAGCATGGAGGATCTTTCATCCGTCATTAATACTCCAGCCAGTGAACCACTACCAGGACTGTCTGCAAGATAACATCCTAAAAGACAACTTACATATATTTGAATCCACACAGCATCATTGAATGCATCTGTATCCCAAGGGATTTCCTTGGCTCATTAACAAGTTGCCAAATGGCTGGCATTCTAAAACGACAATCTCGATTCTGGTGACCACCCATCTATCTACCGCTATCAAAGCTGCAGTGGTTGGGAGCGGTGCCTGGTGACTCCCCTGAACAGCATCATTGCTAGGAAACAGCTGCTTAGAAACCACAGACCTGGCTGTCATCCAGGCTGCTCACTGGAGAAGTCATGGATGATGCTCAGCATCCGGAGAGCGAGGCTCCTGGCTACACAAACCGCTTGACCTGTAGGGGTTCTACGCGGTGGATCACGACAGGCTGACTCATGCCTGGAGATCTTCCTGGGCTGCTGTGGCAAGGCCTGAGCTGGCCCTTGTTATGTCTTCTAACCGCATCAGGTGGTGAGGATGGTGAGGGTGGAGAGTTTCATCTCAGGAAGGGCGGCAGAGTCTCGTGGTGTCTCTCTCAACTCGATCAACCTTTGCATGGGATCTCGGACGTTGATCTTCCAAGATGTAGGTGTCTCCATCACCAGTGTGCCGATGACAAGCAGCTTTACTTCGCAGCTTCACCTCCTGAGGGCATCATGACTCACTGCTCTGTCTGGAAGACCTCCAATCTGCTGACACCAAAAAATGACGTTTTCCTCATCTCAGAAAAAAATGCGGCCTCTCTCAATCGAAAGATGCACATTCTTCAATCTCAACCATCAAGGCTGAGAAGACAA
Source organism: Calotriton arnoldi (assembly GCA_963921515.1). Classification (NCBI taxonomy): domain Eukaryota; kingdom Metazoa; phylum Chordata; class Amphibia; order Caudata; family Salamandridae; genus Calotriton; species Calotriton arnoldi. The sequence goes on along the minus strand of CAWUFW010007393.1, from coordinate 929,877 downwards.
GCACATTAGGAGTAGGGAAATCGACTCCTACTATTAGTGGTATCCTGATCACACCATCACCAGGGATACTGGTTCTCAGGCATGGAAACTAAGCACGCGCTGCACCGCAGGGCATTGCTCCCACGCGCTGCCTGCATGACACTGTATGAAACACTTTCTACGTCTCACGAAACGAGCTAATATTTCATTTTTTGAAGCAAAAGAATGACTGTAGTAAAACGTCGGCAACAAAAGGTTGAGACATCCTTCACCGGCTGTGTTCACTCATTTTACTAAAATAGAAAAGGAAACGTGCACGTTTTCAAGTGACTTTTCAGGAAAAACATTTTGAGTCGCAACTAGAGAAAAGTGGGCCATTTAACGATATCACAAAATCAATTTTGCCGAAGCACACTTTTAGAAGTAACATTTTCCATACCTTTTATGCTAGTGATAGATGTAGCGCCTACAGCAGTTTTTGAGCTGGAGCATTGCGCGCTGGGGCCGTGAGGCTATAAGACCCCATCAGAAAAGGGAAGAACGTGCTTGTTGCGTCTGGCTGAGGTCAGATTGCTGGGAGGCCGAGAACGACCCCAGGGAATGCTAGATATGCATTTGTGTTACAATCCCTGCTTCAGGCCCTCCAGAGAGCTGTGCTCCTACTCGTATGTAATAACCACATGCACCCGCACATCTGGCGGTGTCCCAGCTGCGCCTTGTCGCTAACAGCAGCTTCACTTCGCAGGTGATGCTGATAGAGCGTTTACAGCACCCTAAATTGTAGGGGTGCACTATACTCCCGATATAATCGCACTTATATGTATTTTTGTCGTCTGCAATATTTTACGATTATTAAGATGCATTTATTCACGTCATATTAGCATTGAAACATAGTGAGCACATTTAAGTAGGAATTTGTGTGTATTAGAATAGTCTAAGTCCTGTATGTGTAATGTGCAGGATGAAATTATATTTGTGTAATGTAACAGTGTTCAGTTAAGCGACTTAATGTGTAGGCCCAAATTGTAGGTTGTTTTGAGTTTCGTTTCTCCTTGAATTGCTCAAAAGTTAATTAAATAAGTTCTGTTGTGCTCGAAGACAGTATGTTCTCATCCTACTGCAGGTGCAGGAATTCGACCTCGTTATTCTTAGATTTAAGGAGATACCTGGAATGTCTTTGAAGAAGACTGCAGAGCGAGAAAGGAGGACACCTTCGTGCCTGGCCTATCTGGGAACCAAGGCCACTGGAAGAGAGAACATTTAATTGGGCTTCTGTGGAAATTTACCGAAAAATGTTGCAAGTGGAAAAGTTTAATACATGACGCAGTTTAATACATGACGCAGTTTAATACATGACCCTTTTGAATAATGCACAGGGTCAGATTTGAAAGACTTCTGCCAGTTTTCGGAGGAGAAGGAGCATCTTAGAGCAAGCTCCATAGCTTTAAGCTATCAGACCCATTTGACGTGAGTACTTCTTAGGAAGTCAACACGTGCTGACACCTTTGGGATATGATACAAGGGAGATAGTTAGGATTCTCATTGAGAGCAGAGTAGGGAAAGATTGTATTCCTTTTAAATGAAAAGAGAATTGGACTCCGCTTCTATTCTTGGCTGCATTTTAATTCTGGAGTTCATCATTTTATGCCTTCTGTGCCGAATGACTTATATTCGTAAAAATCGGCTCTGTATTGATCTTCTTGTACCTATATACTCTGATATTGAGGTTGTTTATATGCAATTATTTTTGGCCTTATAATAAACCCACAAAAATGTAATTCGGAGTCTGTGGTCTTTAGAGAATGCTAGAATTGACAGTAGAATTTTTGAATCGTTTTCTCCCCTCTACCACTTTTAGTAGGTAAATAAAAGATCATCAGCAGTACATTCTAGTAGGGCAGGTAAGGAGTAAAGGTTGGCGTAATCAATGCTCTGTTACTCCCATATTTCATGCATGTTTCTGGGGAGACCGGTCTGCCTCAGGGATGCCTCTGAGCCCGTGAGATAAGGAGCAGCGCCGGTCCACCCTGGCACCGGAACCTGGCATGGGGTGCCCATGAAAGCGAGCATGACATGCATGAGCCGCGCAGGAGCCACGCAAAAGCCGCACAAGAGTCGCGCATGCCGACGGGCTCAAAGGTTGAGTCCCCATTGACTCCTTCCTGTTCCTCTCTCCACAGGGGGTCCTCGGTGTTCAATACAGTGGCACTGCAAAGTGAACCAATGTCTAAAAAAAACCTTCTAAGGTGCCTTATTTTGAAACTACATTAGAAGCCCTGTTGTATTCAACCAACCGTGCCCTGTTTCAGAGAGCAGGCCAGGGTATAATCCTAAATAAAATAGTGGGATGACTCATTAGCATAGGCGGTGTGCCATGATTTTATGTGGAGTGACGTCAGAGGAAGTCATGGTACAGGAAGTGATGTCATGGTCCTATCAAATGCTTTTTGGGCACTTGGTTGTGTGTGCGCCTCACATGAGCATAGATACGTAGGGCCTCATTTATGAGAAGTCATGCAGTGCAGCGCAGCAAGTCATCTTGCTGCGCCGCATAACAGGGAAAGGGCAGGAATGCGCCATATTTAAGGTAATATGGTGCCTTCCTGTCCTTTCCCCTGAGCTGGCACCCTTTTGGCAGCCTAGTGCCAACGCAGGCACCCTTGCACCATAGTGTAAGGGTGCCTGTGTTGCATGCAGGATTGTCTTTGTGCAGGAAGGGGCACCTTCTTGCACAAAAACAATCCTGGGAGGATTATTCCTTTTTTGTGTGCTGCAGCACACATAGAAAGAGGAAGAAACAAGGAGAAATCGGAATATTTGTTCTCATTACGCCTTCCCTCGGAAGGTATAAGTTTTTGGCACATTGCCAGGTTTACAAGATCTTGTAAATCTGGGGATGCATAAAAAATCCTTGGGAGTTCCGTGGAAACACCCACTCAATGCCCATGGAATACGTACCCAGGGCAGAGTAACGCAACACAGCGATTTGCACTGCGTTGCATTCCTCCAGATTTTTAAAGCAACTCAGAGCCGCTCAAAGTGGCTTTCAGTGGCTTCAAAAATCTGACTTTGAGCTTTGTGTCACGCATGTACCACGTTGCATGGTGCAAACGTGACACAAGCCTCTCATAAATGAGGCCCTTAAAAGCGTTTGGGCAGCTCCAAATAACACTCACCAGATAGGTTCCAGTCTTATAGATAAAAATCTTCAAGAAATTAAAAATGAAATGAAGAACCAAAATGGCCTCAAACCACAGTTTTGCTTCTTTTTTAAAGAAATTAATAGTCTTTCATCTGGAAATAACTGCAGCATTGAATTAAATCTGCAGTTCTATTCACCGTGTGCTCCACAGACAGACTCATCAGGGTCTGAAGATGACGCTGCCTTAACTGGTGAGCTCAGATTCGTTTCACCAGTGCAAGTTTCAAATATTATTGTTCAACCCTACCACTAGTGACAGGAAAGATCAGTAAGGCAGCCACCCTTGGCGTGTGTGTGTCTGTATGAACTATGGAGAGAGTGGGCGAGTGAAAGTGCATGTAAGAATCAAGAGATGAGAAAAACATTGATGGGAAAGAGAGAAGGCAGGGTCTGAGTGAGACTGCTGCAATGAGAGAGGAGGGATGAACATGATGTGTGAGAAGGGCGTTCAAGGGAAAGGAGAATCTGAGGGGCGGGGTTATGTGACAGGCGAGAGTTTTAGAGAGATGAGAAAGGAGGTGTGATTGTGTGTGAGAGAGTAGGATAACAAAAGGGATGGGTGGGAGATGGGAGACTCTCATAGAGAGAGAGGCGTGTGAGAAAAAGATTAGAATTGAAGATGTGTAAAAGGAAGGTTTTTATAAGATATGAAGATGGTGAGAAGAGAGTGGGGTCTGTGTGTGTGAGGTGAGCGAGAGGAAAGTGTGAGGGATGGCGACAGCAGGGTGTCAGACGATGGTGGAGATGGGGCATGTGAAAGAAAAGTGTGAGAGCGAATGAGAGGGCATGAGAAACAATTGGATGGCAGAGAAAGACAATGGTGTGGGTAAACTGGGTGAAGGGGAAGATTGGAGAATGACAGTAAAGAGTTCAAGAAAGAGAAGGTGTCAGAAGAAGATCATGGTGTGTGAGAAACAGGTGGTGCAATTTGTGGGGAGGGGAATACCAGTTGGATGCCAAGGCTTCCTCCAACAAGTAGTTAATTTGTAAAAAAAAAAAATGCAGTGGCTCTCATCAGGAGGCAACTTGCAGCAGCCCATTTCTCCTGTTAGTGTTGCCTAAAACAGAACCAACTTCTAACCACGAAAGTGGGGAGAGGATATAACATAAGGGCCAGAGCTGCCGACTTCGGAGCTGGGGAACCAGGTTCGAGTCTCGGCGTCGACTCAACATCCTGTGATTCTGGACAGATCATTACCATAAATGAATGTGTCCTTAATTGGTGCTCATGAAAAGTCCCGGTGTTGATGATTAAGTGCCAGTGCTGAGCACCGGAAACCACCTGCTCAAATTAAGCACCGCCTCCAAAGGAGGTTGTCCAATTGCTCCTAAAAGCAGTAAATGAGGCACCGTTACCAGATGTGACTGGTGCAGAGAACTGTATGTTCATCTAGAGTAGCAAACAACTTAGCAAAGGTTGTGTGCAGTGCAGAGGAGCTTGACGTGGGAGATATGAACGGAGGAGGAGGTTGAGAGAGGAGAAAGGGAAAGAACACAATGGAAGAGTGCGTGTGTGGTTGTAGGAGAGTAAAGTAGGAGAGGTGGTGGCCAGAGAAAGGCGGGAGAATGTACAAGAAAGAAGACTTGTGGAGCAGAGGGTTAGAGAAGAGGGTGAAAAGATAGATGAAGGGAAACGAGAAACATAGGAGTGATTGCGATGAGCGTGCTATCATCAGAGCGGTATGTGTGTCCCAGTACTTCTGAATGATAATCTGAAAGGTTATGGTTGAGGTATCATCAGAAAGCTGCCTAGGTATTTCAGTACTGGGCTCCCAGACCATGGGCATACCATAGTCAATGTGCCTCTGACCTGCACCATGGACACTTATGCCATTACTAAGAAGTGTACAGAGTTCTCATGTCACAATTTGATCTTATTCTCCAACACACACCCTTGTCAAAAGCCAGCTGCCTAGTCTAAAAATTTATAAAACACTCAGATAGGTCCATGGATTTTATCAAAGTCTATTCCTTGGTCGCTCTGTTTCCTGTAATTTGTATTATTTTATGTCTCTTCTCACCACTGTTTCCTTCTCTTTGCCCCTGCCATCCTGTCACTCGATTCCTCGTTTCTGGTTTGATTTCCTATCACTCTTTGTTACTATTTCCCCTTTGTTTTTACTCTCTCAACCTCCCTAGACAGCATTAGCTTCATCCTGGTAATATTTCTCGTTCATTAAAAGAGACCCACTTAAGAATGACAACATTGCAGCTGTGCCATTTGTACCCCTTTTTACTGTGGTTACAAAACACACACAGTCACACACACACACACACACTGACACACACACAGACACACAGAATCCCCCACACAGACACAGACAGACACACACACACACACACACAGAACCCCCCCACACCCAAACATTCCTAAACACTCAGCCTCTTGTGTTAGCCATTACTTTATGCAGCCATTTGGCTCATTACACTTGTCATGGTAGTGCTTTTGCAACAGCAGATGAATACTATTTGAGTGGCCTTAGGATTGGACTATAGTGCAGGAATTGGCTGAGAACAAGAAATACTCTTGCTTTTTCAAAGAGTACTTTTCAATGCTTCAGTTAGAAGCATGGCAGAAGATGATAAAATGTATAACTTAAAATTGTCAACAGAAGGAGAATTGGTGGACATGGTGACGAAGGAGCAGAAGGTATCTAAAAGTATACGTTTCTAAAGTTTTAGGAGGAGTGTCTGTTGTGTGGAGCGATGCTGCAGGGTCTGATTTGGGGCAGATGGGATGAGCCAGACATGGACTCCAAATACAGGCATTCACATGGAAAACTGTGAGTCTTGCCACAAAACTGCACGCCGACCCAGAAGATATCTAACCCTTGCCCTTTGAACCTATGCGCATGTCTTGCCCCCTCAACTGAGTAGATACTGTGTTCCCTTGTGCAGGAAGAAGTTAGGACACACTGACTGCCCAGGTGAGTGCACAGAGCCTTTCTCTGCTGGGAGCACCAGATCTTGAGCCTGCTGTGTTAGGGGCACCACCAGCCAGAGCAGCATTATCCAAGGCTCTACAAGAAATCCCTATTTCTGTACCTCTAAAGTGTTGCTGCATTGATGATTCTATATGGCACACCTCCATTCGATTACCTTCAGCTTTGCCCTGTATTGGAATAGGCTCTTTCTGCAGGGTCAGCCCCAAACTTTTTGCCTTCACTCTCCTGTTTTCTGAACCCATTTCTGTTCGCCTTTAGGACTCTGCACAGTTCACCTCTGCTAACCAGTGTCAACCTGCTTGTGCTTTCTCCTTAAAACATGGTAGAATTGGCTTACACCCAGTTGGCCTATTTAATTTATTTACTTGTAAGTATCTAGTAAAGGGTACTGCATGTACCTGTGGCCTGTAAATTGAATGCTACCAGTGGGCCTGCAGCACTGATTGTGTCACCCACTAAAGTAGCCTTTAAAGATGACTCAGGCATGCCATTGCAGATCCTGTGTGTGCAGTTTTAAAATGCCATTTCTACGCAAAAGAAGCCTTTTGCCAGGCTCAAACCTTCCCTTTTTATACACATAAGTCACCCCTAGGGTAGGCTCTAGACAACCCAGAGGTCAGCGTGGAATGTATTTTAAAGGCAGGACATGTACTTTTAAGTTTTACATGTCCTGGTACTGAAAAACTCTCAAGTTCGTTTTTCACTACTGCAAGGCCTATCTCTTTTATAGGATAATATCGGAATTACCTTATTACATTTTCTAAGTGTAATTTCCAATTGGGATGAGATACACCCTTAAATTCTGGTAAATCTGAAATCACAATTTAAAATCCAAACTAATGGTGAAGTCGGATTTAAATTAAATTCTGAAAATCGGCATTTTCTTTCCTTAGATATTTGGTGCCTGCAGCCTTTCTCTGGTCACATGACTGGGTGTAGTTGGCAGTCAGCACTGTGTATTCCTCCTGGACAGACACACATATAGGGTAGCTTAGGTGTATCTCAATTGCCATCACTGGCAGTATTCGAGGGGGTATCTGGGCACAGCCTTACTTACTCATGAATAGGCTGTGTCCTGCCTCCACATATAGGGCTGCATACCCCCTGTAGTTAGTCTGGAGCCAGGATAGGGAAGGCAGGAAATATGTGCACCTCAAAGCATGTCTTTTGAAGTCTCCTCCACTTCAAAGGCACCACTGGGTATAAATACTGGACCTCAGACACCACCACCTCAGTACACTTCTGGACCTGTGGATACTCTGCCAGGAGAGAGGACTGCTCTTTGCTGCTGAAGGACTGCCACTCTGCTGAACTCCTACTTTGCTGTGCTGATCTGCTGCCTTCTGCCCTCTTGCCTGGGTGAGAAGGACTGGACCTGCATCTCTTGAACAGAGACCCAGAGTGACTCCAATGGCTAGCTGGCTGGCCTGATCTGAAGCCTCAGGGACATAACAGGCTTCCAACTTACCTGCATCTGCACCTGGACTCTGCTATCTGTGGGTCTACCCTGCCTAGTGGTGCCACACCAGTCCTGAACCCTTGGAAGAGGGCCTGAGGTAGTTGCCAGAGGAACCAATGCATCTTCTCTGCTGAGCAACGCATCACCTTCAGAACCGCCGCTATTGATGCTTTCCCCGATGCAGCTGCTCGCATCCGTCATTGACGGCAGCTTCACCGCCGACACTGAAAACTTCTGCTCATCAGTCCTGACGCATCGCCTCGACTGAGCTTTGCATCCCCAGCACTGGACTTCGGATCACAAGCCCCATCAATGGGATCCTTGATGTCGATGCAACAGGACCTCGCACCGCAGCCTCACGACATCTCTGAACCGACGCATCGCCTCAGCGATGAGAAGCATTTTCAACTTGGTTCCATGCGCTCTTCTCAGCAGGCCTATCTGGGTCTCTATAGTCGGCCTGCACACCATCATGGTCAGTCTTAACTTGTGACTTTGTCTTGGTCTGGGGTGACCAGATATCCACAATAGCGCTTTGTGCTTTTTAGCACTATTTTCCACTACAAACTTTGAAATGTCTGCAGTTCTACTAATTGGATTTTTGTCATTTTGGTCTTGTTTTATTAATTTCACATCTATTTGTCTAACCTGGTGTGGGATCTTTTTGTTTGGTGTTTTCACTGTTTACTTTTTGAAGTGTTGCACAAATACTTTACACATTGCCTCTAAGTTGAGCCTGACTGCTCTGTGCCAAGCAACCCGAGGGTGAGTACATGTTAATTTGGGGTATGCTTATGACTTACTGTGACTAGGATTGTTGTTGTTGCTTGACGAGGGCTCATAGTCCAGTCAACCAGCAACCCAATTTCTAACAGCCGTCAATTAATAAAGAACTGAAGTGTATTAGAATAGTGGGCATGTCGGCTCTTCTAATATGCATGGACTCCCATGATACGCTTTGGCACTGGTGACGGGCTCTCAATCAATCCAATCAATCATAAGCGCAGCAAATCACCTGTGAGGGTCTCAAGGTGCTGGAGTTGCTAGCTGCTTCGCGGTGCTCTGCCCATTTGAATAACCATGTCTTGAGTCTTTTTCTGAATTCCCGGAGTGATGCGGCATTTCTGAGGTGCAGGGGAAGGTTGTTCCAGACGTTGGCCACCAGGTGAGAGAAGGAGCGTCCTCCACTGTTGTATCGACAGACCTGGGGGTGTCTACAAGGAAAAGGGAGGTGGATCGCAGGTGTCTGGTTGGTTGATGGAAGGTCATTCGTTTGTTGACGTATGCTGGTCCTTCGTCGTTCAGGGCTTTGTATGCATGGGTCAGCATCTTAAACTGGTATCTCTTCTGGATCGGGAGTGGGTGTTGCCTCTTGAGGTGTGGGGTGATGTGAGTCAGTCTGAGGAGGTCAGCGGTGAGTCTTACTGCTGCGTTTTGTATTGTCTGTAGTCTCTTCAGGAGGCGTGCAGTGATTCCTGCGTAAAGAGTGTACTGTAGTCCAGCCTGCAGGTGTTGAGTGCTTGAGTGACGTTCCTTCTGGTGTCAATCTATTGATGTCAGAGTGCTCCTGTCTCTTCACCCACCTCAAACATTAATTATAACAATGTTAAGATGTATAGGCCTTAATGTGCCCTTACGTGGTAGTGTGTTAAATTAGCTCCTCTGAGTTAGAGGCAGAAATGTAGTGCTGTACTCAGCCACTCATGGCTAAGTACAGCAGTGTGTGTGGATTTGCATTGCATGGTTGATTGCAGCAGCTCTGTGCTCGTTCAAGACCACGACAGCTGACAAGTGCACCGGGGCACATGTCTCAGAGCATCCTGTAGTGACTGTGAGCCTAAGGGGCATATTTACAATAAAGTGGCGAAGCGTGTCGTTAAGCCAAGAAGGCTAACAACACTCTTCATCACTTTAGAAATGCAGGGCTTCACCATATTTACTAGAATATGGCGCAGCCCTGTGTTTCCCCCTGCGCTGGAGCTAACTTTAGCTGCCTAGCGGCAACGCAGGTACCTTTGCACCATAGTGCAAGGGTGCCTGTGTTGAAAGGAAGCTTGTTTATGTGCAGGAAGGTCGCTCTTCCTGCACATCAACAATCTTTAAATGCCATTTTGTAACTTCTATGTGTGCTGCTTAATGCAGCACACATAGAAGTTGCAAAACAGCATTTTTTTAAATGATTGTTTATGTGCAGGAAGGGGGACCTTCCTGCACATAAACAATGAGAGGCAATTTGCTGTTTCTATGTGTTCTGCACAAGGCCGCACACGTGGAAACAGCAAAAAACGAGGAGAAATAAAGCATTTCTCCTCGTTTTGCCTGTTTAAGACCAGGTTTTCCCTGGTCTTAATTTTGGCGCTACCTCCTATTTATGCCGCCCTTGTAAATAAGGGGCAGCGTCAAAATCAATGGGTGTTGCGGTGGAATGCCCACCGCAACACCCACTGCCCTCCCCTTTCACGCTAAATACAGCATGAAAGGGGGCCTTATTTACAGGGTGGCTTAAAGTGGCTTAACGCTGCCTTGTAAATAAGGCGAGGCCCCTATCGCCATCACGTTGTGGTGGCAATAGGGGCTTGTAAATATGCCCCTCAGTGTAGAGAGGGCACAACTAGCCCAATCCCAGAGCACCAATGGTGGACTTTTTCACATGGGCAGAACTTGTGAATGCACAGCAATTTCACATTATAAATTTCCGCGTGTGCAAAATGTGTTTTTTTTCCCAATCCACACTGGATCAGATCGTAAAAATCATTCAAGAATCGTCCCATGGGTGCTAATGTTCTGCGGCCTCTATCGGCCCCCAGAAAGGCACTATCCGGCGTCATTCCAGAGCTCATGAACTCTGACCACCCTCGGAGGCCTCCCCAACCCCAGTGACAGCTTGTCGAAGGACCTTTGAGGTGAACATTACTCAGAGGCAAATATTTGCAGCAGGTTCGACAGGTCCCAGAGAACCCGGCGATTTACGGTGAAATCTCGCCTTTCGGTCAGTCTTGGGAAGATGACGAAGCAGGGGGTGGGCCCTCTTGTTTGTAGCTTCCCTGGCAAAGGTAAGACCAGTAGCGGTCGGTGATGGGAGTGCCGCAGGGCGCTGACGGGGGAGGGGCAGGGTGGGGGGTAGTAAACTACGGATTACGGCCGATTACAGGTAAGTACACATATAAATATATAAAACGAATTTCGTTTTTCGCGCTGCATCGCATTTGGCGAATTTCCAAAAGCAATTCTCGACAATCGCTTTCCGTCCTAGTCGGGTTGGAGGTATACAGTCCTTCATAGTAATCTGCAAAGCCCTTTCCTGTTGTTTCTCCCATAACCTGTACCCTCCCCTTGGAGTCACGTATTTCCATTACACAATTTCTCTCTCTATCTCGATTATCCAACCAGGCTATCAGTTTATTAGCCTTGTCGCCCACGTCGTACAGTCTCCTCTGCGATGCTAGCACCAGGGATCTGGCTGCATTGTCTGCTAAGTCTTTCATTTCTTGTTGCTTAAGGGCAATGCGGTGCGTAATTGGAGGGTCAGACTCCTCTCCCGCCAGTGCCTTTGCTTCCAGCTGTATTATTTCTTTCTCTAATGTCTCCCACTGGATTTCCTTTTGCTTCCTGTGGCCCCCTATCAGAGCTTGTTTATGTCTGCGTATTACGGCTTTATATGCCTCCCATATGGTACACGGCGAGTCCACCGACCCCTTATTCTCTTGAAAGTAAAGGTCAGTCCTTTCCCTGATCTGTTCCACTAGACTCTTGCTTTTGAACACCCATGGACCTATTCTGAGTGGGAGCACGGTCGTTTTCAGTGGGCCCTGAAGCGTTACTTCCACCGGTGAGTGATCTGATATGCCTCTCGCTTTAATACCGCGCTTCGGAATAGTCCGGCACTCTCCACTTGTGTCAGTATGTAATCCAAACGGGAGTAGCTACCATGCACCGCGGAGTAATAAGTGTATTGTCTTGCACTTGGGTTGTGTATACGCCAGAGGTCAACAAGCCCCATGGCCTCCACAAATGCCTTTAGTGGTTCACTCCCCCTGTCCCTCTTGGCTTTGGTTTCCCTGTCTATCTCCGGTTCCATGGTGGTGTTTATAGCCCCCCTACACTAGTGTCCCCATCGGGAGGTCAACTAGCAATGTACCCAGCGCCGGCAGGGTGTCTGCGTGCAGGGTTGGTGGTATGTAGATTGACCCTATGTTCAGGACTCTTCCCTCCCACTGTCCTGTGAGTGCGACATATCTCCCCAATCGGTCCTGACAGATCTCCTTTACTGTCAGGGGTTCCTAACCAGGATCCCCACTCCTCTCAAGCCTGTCGTATAGCCTGCATGTGCTACAAGTTTGCAACCATATCTGTCTAGTGCTTTATATCTGTTACTTTTTAGATGTGTTTCTTGGAGTAGCACGATATCAGGGGTGTGCCCCTGAAGTAACTGTAGTACCACTGTGCACTTAATTCGATTACCCAGCCCGTCCATGTTCCAGGATAAGATTTTCAGGTAGCGGAGCCCTTTATGTCCCCCATGAGTCTGTGCGTTTAAGTTCATAGCTTTCAGTTGAGGGCCGGCAGCACACTGTTAGCCAGTCATATGTCTCCGGAGAGGTCGCCCCCCAAGCGCCCTCCCCATCTTGCATTGGACCTGTCAAGTGCTCTGCAACCAAACGTTTCTCTAACAAACAGTAAACAATCCCAGCATACTGGTAAAATTGCAATAGACCCCAACTTCGTAACATCCCCCCTCCTTGCGACCCTGCGAGGCGGGTTAAAAAGGAATCACCCACCTCCCCAACATGCAGAGCGCCTGTCGCCCTCGTAACCTTGCTAACTAAATCGGGGTAGGCAAGTGCCGATTAGTGTAGTGAGCTGTCATCGATGGATGTCAATCTTTGTATTGTTCCTTCCAGTCATTGTAAGAACCATTAATTACCCATTCCCCCCGTTATAATCAAAGGATATATCTTGGTGCTTGAATTCAAATCCCTTTGTCTGTGTGTTGCCAGTGGTCTCAGTGTTCACCAGCATTAGACTTCATTCGATGAAGTGCCTGAGTGCTCCAGGCCCTCCATCTAGTCCCTTCTCTCTTGGCGTTGTTCACCCTCTCTTCCGTTCTTTCTTCTTGCCGATCCTTCTGTGATCCCCTCCGTCTGTCTCTAGGGGAGTTACAACTCACTGTACGCCATTCCTCCAGCCATTCCCAGACCTCTTCCGGCTTGTTAAAGAGCCAGGTTTTACCCTCTGCCATGACTCTCAGTTGTGCTGGAAATAACATCATGTATTTGATCTCTTACTGCGCAATTTTTTCTTAACTACTTCAAAAGTTCGTCTCTGGCGTTGTACCTGCATCGTGAAGTCTGGAAAGAACCTGATGGCCGTGTTTTCATAATGAAGGTCTCCGTGCGTTCGTGCTGTTTGTAGTATTGCATCCCTATCTCGGTAATTAAGAAGCCGAGCTATGATTGTTCTTGGCAGTGCTCCCGGTTTTAGCTTGGGAATCGGGGCTCTATGCGCCCATTCTATCGTGAAATAATTGGATAGCCGCTTCAGTTTCAGATGTTTAAGTATCAGGTCTTCCAGAAAGAGGTCCACGCTCGGCCCTTCCACCCCCTCTGGGACCCCAACCACTCTTATATTATTCTGGGGTGCTCTCCCTTCTTGGCCTTCCAGCCTTGCCGCCATGGATTCCTGCTGCTTTATAAGCGTCTGTACTTGGACTTCCAGTCGCTTTGTGGTTGTCTGCAGTTGTACCACTTCATTCTCCGTTGCGGCCACCTTATCCGATATTTTGTGGAAGTCTGCTCTTAGCAGGTTTACATCAAGAATCACTGCATCCAGCTTAGGTTCGATTGTTCCTTTTAAGTCTGTAATTGCTGCCGTTATGGCGCTTAAAGAGGGTTCCGCCGATTCTTCTATCTGATGCTCCGGGTTCTCTAGAGCGTGCCTCGGGACTGCGTATTTGTCCATTTTATTGGTTTGCACCCCTGGTTGTCCTTTAGGCCTCATTCGCAATCCTTTGGGGCTGCATGGCTGTTATTGCCTTCCTAGTGGTAACAAGATCTTATTGCGGGATCCAGAGACACTCTCCCGACAGTGTTTCTCCACTATGTCTGTTCTACCATATGCCGGTAGATCAGTACTTATCTCCGGTCCTTCCCGCTTATGGTGTTCCTTTGCCGTTGTTTACATATAGCTTAGGGATTAGTTCACCAGTGTATAGTTCATAGGGCCCTCTCTTGTCACATCTGTCTCGGACCCAACACCCACGAGGTCTATCCTGTGTACTCCCCAGTGATACTTCAGGCTGCCAGCTCGCGGTTTTGTCGTCCGTTTGCTTTGGTGCTATGATCCCCGGGGTATACTAGTACTTGGATCGCTACTGGATCATTTAGCTCAGCTCCTCTCCAGTTCAGGGAGTTCCTAGGGATTCCAGGGGGTCCCACGTGCCACGCACCTTCTCTGTCTCTTTTCGTTGCTGCCAGGGCCTGGATTGCAGCCCAGCTCCTGCCTGAGACCGCTCCCCACTCCTTCCCCTCTGGCACTATACGATTATCGAGCTGCCTCAGACCTGCAGGCCAACGCCCACGTGCTCCTGCACTTGGATCCTTTATGCTCACCGGGAGTAACTGCCCGCTCGGGCCACTGCTCGTCTGTTTCCGAGGGCCGCCTTGACCCCCGGCTGCACCACCACTTCAACCGGCGCACTTCGGCTATACGCTGGGTTCGCACCTTCCAGCCAGAGGTGAGAGTGGGTGGAGAAAGGAGATGGGGGGTTTCGCCGCTGGCTCCTTACCCGCGTTTCACGGCCTTTCGTCGGGGAGGTATTTCTGCAGTCACAGCCTCCTCTCAGTGATTGTCTCCCTTCACGGCGTAATGGCATCGCTGGAACGTCACCGCTTTTCCCCTGTATTCCCTTGAATTCTGCAGCGCCACTCAGGTTCTTTTAGTGCATTCTGCTGCCCCGCATATCCTTTTCCATTGTGTCGGTGTTTCGATGTTAGCAGGAACGGATCATTGTGCAGATGGCAGTGATTGAGGTGAGCGAGACGCGGAGCTCCACTAGTGAGCTACCATCTTGTTCGGCTCTCAAGCCACGCCCCCGGGGATATGAATTTTCAAAGGTTTAGCACTTTATAGCACATGGAAACCTATAGCGCCTATTGGTACATCTGGTCGGGTTAGACCGGGACAAAGTAAAAGTTTCAAGCTGACTTCGCTGGAGCCCTGCACGGCTACCCCTCGCGGTAGGCCATGGTCAAAATGTTTACCTTCTGAATTAGAAACTTTCCTGGAGCTTTTTCTACTGGGGTCCCTTGATGCTCTCCACCAGTCCGGGTACGGTGAGGGTTCACTGGCTTGCCTTTTGATGAGCTCCTGGTCAAACTATGGAAGTCAGACCTCTGGAGCATTCCAGCTGGACAAACCAGTGATCCAGACTGGCTTACGGTTAAAGGTGGGCAGCTTGACTCTCGCGGTTGGAGCCAGTCAAGTCTTTTACCTTCGGACTTAGAACGTTTACGGAGCTTTTTCCGCCCGAGTCCCTCGGTGCTCTTCGCCAGGCTCAGGGAGGGTTCTCAGGATTGCTTTCCAGGGAGCTCCAGGTCAAATTCTGGAAGTCAGACCTTCAAAGCTTTTCAGTGGTATGAACCAGCAGGGCAGGCATGCTCGCGGTTGAGAATCGCTGCTTGGCTGGCCAGGTCGAGTCAGTCCACTTATGGAGCTTTTTTCCAAAGTTGCTCCAAACTTTTGGAACTCCAAAACACAATCCAAGGGTCAGGAATCTCCAAGGTAGTGCTTGAAAATGTGGGACTTCCGTTCCCACTATCCACTTGGACAAAACCCTTACAAATCCACTGGACGCACTTCAGGCTGGTGATGCTTGGTGGTGATGGTCCAGGTGAGATCTGTTAACCTGTAGCTTGCAGGGAATCCACTCTTTATTCCTCTTGAAGCAAGTTAGGTCCACAGGTCTGTAGTTCCAGATTGTGCAGTCAGTCAGTCAGAGTGCAGGGCCTGGGTGGTGCAAATCAAACTTCCAGCATGGCGATCCTTCTTCTTCTCTTGTTCAAGCGGCAGATCTGAGAGGCTCTACCCCTCTCAGATACCTATTCAGTGTTCTCTGGGGTCAAGCAGGAGGGCACTCCTGTCCATTGAGGTGCAGGACAACACCCCAGAGCATGACCATTTCCTCCAAAGTGTGGCACAATGGTCTCCCAGAAAGCACTATTCTTGCAAAATTCAAAATGGCTGAAGTCTCAGCAGAGATGCAATAGCTAGCTAAACCAATCTCAAGGATGGCTCATTTCCATAGCTGCCCTTACTATGACATCTGCAAATTCCTTCCTTAAATCTGCCATTTGGCTGGGTTCAGAGTGGAAGGTGGGTAGATGGACCGGGCTGTCTCTGCCTGCCCCCATCTGCCTTTGAAGCTGATGCATTACGTCCCCTCCCCCTTGCTCTGGCATTTCTGTGGAGCAGAGTCCTCTTACAAGAGATAGCCTTTCTCCCTGGGTGCCACGTGTCACTTCATCAAAGCAGCCTGGCTAATCCACTTAACTCTGAACAATCAGGACAGACTACTGGAAGGCTGAATTTTGGCTTACAGACAAGAAAGTCTTATAACTTCTTGTCTGTACATTTTAGAATAAATTCAACAATAACATATTGTTGGATTTATAAATACCATTCTCCTAAGTCCTTGTGGTAGTTATGAATTAATAAACTATTGCAATGTTAACCTCTGTGGCCTGGAATCTACAATGGGGAAAATGAAATGTCCAATTTCTCCAGCACCAGGGCCTATAAAACTGCTTTTATTAGGAACCTGCTTATAGATAATAACCCCCCACCCCTGGGACACCTAGGGGAGATGTTAGTGTAGGGCAGAGGTCTTCAATCTGTGGGGCGCGACCCCCATGGGGGCCGTGGAGTCCTGGGAAGGGGGTCGCACATTTCCAGATCTCACTTCTGCCTGGAATCCAAAACATGGGCTCTTCCTTTTGGACAAAGACAAACGCACCGGACTCTTCGTTCCAATCGTTAAAATGCTTCAGCTGAAATTAATTGAGTCTCATGTGCTGTGAAAGGAAGAGGCCTGGCAGACCGGTAAAACAATCCTTCTAACAATCCTTTGTGCCAGGGTGCCGGCTTGCCTGAATGAAATACAATGTGTGCTCAGAGTTAAACTGCAAAAGTAAAGGGTGCTTGGGTGCGATTCTGGCTTTAATTACTCAAATCACTCCAAGCATTGTGATGGCAAAGATGTGTTTTTTGTTTTTTTTAGTGGTAGTGCAGAGTTAACAACTGGACTGTGAAGTTATGCAAAAACAAAATGCATTACTTATGGTCTGGTATTACTACAATCAAATTTTTGGAAGCTCCATTTTATCCTAAAACTATTGGCACAGTTTTTTTGCAGTCTCTTATAATGTGTGTAATGCAAATATAAAATAATGACTTGCACATTCACAGTGCTTTCTGTCACAGGCAGTGACCTCGTAGCACTAAAAATACACTAGTCACTATTCTCCACTGCACCAATCAAATTTAATTCTGTGACTCTCTGGTTACGCACAGACCTCTGCAGTGCATTAACTAATAGAGGTTTCATAATGTACTACAGTGCATTTCCCACGGAGTAACAACTTTTTAAGTTTATTTTTCATTTAAGCTGCCAATTATTTTATATCTAGCTACCTGATGGTGAAAGACCTAAAAAACTAACAAAATATTTTGGGGCTAACTTATGAGAGGCTTGCGCCGCCGGAGTGTCCGTGTTTTTGAAGCTCCGGCGGCACATGCGTCTCAATCATATCTATGAGGCGACGCAAAGTCACACAACACCCATGGATTTTGACGCTGCCCCAGATTTGCAAAACCATGTAAACCTGGGGCAGTGCCAAAACCTTAAGCCTCCCCACAGCAGGCGTAACGAGGAGAAATGTTTTCATTTTTTCCTCGTTTTTTCCAAAACCCCTCTCAGGATTGTTTTTGTGCGGGAAGGTGACCCTTCCTGCACAAAAACAATCCTGCCTATGTTGGCGCTAGGCAGCAATTTGTGTGCCACCTCAGGGGGAAAGAACAGGAATGCACCATATTTCATAAATAAGGTGTATTCCTGCCCTTTCACATTGACATAGGGCAGCAAGATTTGTGGTGGTGCCCTGAGCCAATGCCTCATAAGTGAGGCCCTTTGTTTTTAGCCACACCTTTGACCACGCCCCCATGCTCACTGACCTTTGGTTTGCTAAACACTGTTTAATTTATTTCCCCAGTGTAAAAATGATTTTCTGTGGGAATTGGGGGCGTTTATGGTTGTCGATAGTTGTCAATGATGAGGAATACCAAGTTCTAGATATTTTTGTCGGGAGGGGGTCCTTGCGTCTAAACAATTTTGACAGGGGGGTCTCGGCATCAAAGAGTTTGAAGACCTCTGGTGTAGGGTGACCAGAATTTTAAAGCAAAAAAACCGGGACATTTCACAAAAATAGAAGGACTATAATTTTACGTCAAGCGAGCGCACAGAATGACAGCGCTCCTCAGCAGAGAATTACAAAACAGGCAGTAAGAACATACATAAGATGCAATTTTTAAACCCAGTAGCTTGCCTGTGAATTAAATTGCTTTCTTGGAACAACTTCTAACTATCCCTGCTGGGGGCATGGCCAAGCCGCGGACCGAGATGGCCGCGCGGCACTGAAGCTCCGCCAGCCTTTCCAGCGACACTACTAATATCCCCCATTGATACGGGGCGGATCGCAATGAGCTTACCACCATGAGTCCTGTGAGCGCTTCCTGTGCCCAGTGATCCTTGCTGATTGCGGATCGGAGCCTCAGTGATCGAGATCTCCGATGTTTAAGGCGGCGAGGGCGTTCCACAAAATGGCGGCGGCGCCGGCCAGGAGCACCCGAGACCCGTGAGTGGAGCGCGAGCCCTGTTTCACCATCGAGCTGCGGCGGAGGGGTGGTGAGTGCGCTGGGCTTAATCATCCACCGTCTTCACTGCGTTAATCTGAGCCCGGAGTAGGCGACGGTCCGTTTGACCGCTCGCGCGCCGGACAGTGAGCACTCCAGTAACGTCCCGAGCCCCGCGGGGTCAGGGCCCGCTTGATTTTTACAGTTGCGGCCCCCGGGCCATAGCGGGCTCACAGTGCAAGACCTGCAGAGTAACGCCACAGCCCGCGCCCGGCTGCCCCCCCCTCCCCCTGTTGCCATCGCTGCCAACGGCTCGCACGACCGCCCCCACCGGACCTGCTGAGTGGTTGTGACTCCTACGCCATGCTGGTTCTCCATCTCGGCCATGCCGCCTACTCCTAGCGATCTGTGCTGGTTACTACCCTCTACAAGTGGTCTCGTCCACGCCGCAACTGCAGCTGCCTCTTTCCCTACGATCGCGTCACGCTCTCCAGCTTGACCTCCACTGCAACCGCTCCCTGAGTTGGCGCATGTACCTGCTGGCCTGCCAGGCTATTGTTGCCCACACTGTCCTTCTGTGCTCTCGCCTCATCCCACAGTAACTGGACTTTCTCACACACCCGGCCTGCATTGTCCACCCTCTGGACGAGACATAGCGCTTCCCACCTCATTGGTCTTCAATCCATTCCGTTGGGTGTGTGCCCTGACCCCTGCCTTCCACTTGAATCAATCCCTGGGGCCATCCTCTTGTTACCTAACACTTGTGCTGGGCCGCAAAGACCCAAAGCAGAGGACTCTCCCTTTCGAGAAAGTTGCAGAGACGGCCCATGAGAACAGTTCCGACATGGGGGAGGGCGGCAAGAAGCGATGCGCCACGATGACCCCATGGGACAGGTTGGCTCGCTGCTACAAGAGATGAGAGCAGGATTTAAGGCTCTAGATGGTAGATTTGACTCTCTAGACAAGAACCTTGCGGACCTCACCGCTAAAATCCAGGTGCATGACAGACGCTTTGATGTTGCAGAAGCCTGCATATCCGACATCGAAGACGGCACGGCGCAGTCCCTCAAATGGCTTGAAAGGGTAGAACGTATACTTAAAGACGTGGCAATAAAGAACGAAGACCTGGAGGCGCGCAGTCAACGGAACAACGTTTGCATTTTGGGAGTGCCTGAGTCGACCAACACTGGTGTATGGACGTCTTTGTTGAGACACTACTGTCTGATATGTTTGGGAGGGACTCCTTCACCCCTGGCTTCGTAGTGGAGCACTCCCACCGCACGCTGGGCCCCCGACCCAACCCTGGATGCCCACCAAGACCCATCATTGCACGGATCATGAACTTTAGGGACCGAGACACTGCGTTGCGCCTTGCTCGCGTACGTGGAGACATCACCTGGCAGCGCTCAAAACTGTCTCTCTATCCGGACTTCACCATCATGGTCCAGGAGGCCCGCCGCAAGTTCAATGGCGCCAAGGCTGCACTCAGGAACCTCGGCCTAAAGTATGGCATGCTATATCCAGCACGACTACGCGTGGAGGTCAACAGCAGGGCCCGCAACTTCGACAGCCCCACAGAGGTTCAGGAATTCTGTCGCACATACAAAAACAACACTAAGACGGTCGCAGATGGCGCTGGACCTCCTCCCTCACAAAGCGGTTCGGAGGCCAGCATGGAACTTTTCTCTGGGACTGGCCTTGGCTGATCTTAACCGGATGCTCTTCTCTACCAACCTCTGAGAACTCTGGGATATCGCATTTTCCTACTCACCGTTCCATATCGCTGGTTGACTGTCGTGGCGTTGCCACCCCCATTGGTGTACACCATGGTTTTGCTCTCTAGCTTACGGATGTACCTCTTTTGGGCTTTTGGCATTTTCTTGTTGCCTCGATTGGTACTTTTGACATATTTGGAAATATTGGTTGTGCCTTACTTGTTGGGTTGTATGGTTGGGTGGCTGGCGGGGGGGGACGATTGCTATTGTTGAGTCACGTTTGGTTGCTCATATGTTTGATCACAGTCAAAATCTGCATTAAATACTGCGCAATACTTTTTGCATCTTAGTTACGACCCCGCCATGGCCCAGCTAGGTAGCGTTAGTGGTCCCTCCGACCTATTTTTGAAGTCATGGAACGTCCGGGGCCTTAACGATAACCGTAAAAAGCGCTATGTTTTACATTATCTACTGCGCCATAAAATTGATATTGCCTTTCTGCAGGAGACGCACCTGCCCACGTTTGACCCCGCCCGCTTTGCTTCCAGTTGGGGCGCGCACAGATATTTCACTAATTTCAGCAACTACACTAGAGGCACTGCCATCTTGATTCACAAGAGGGTCCCATTCAACCCCCGCACGGTTATACGCGACAAGGAGGGCAGATATACCATTGTGGTTGGGTCATTGATGGGGCACGTGGTGGCACTAGTATGCGTATATGGCCCGAACACTGATTCCCCCGACTTTTTTCACTCTCTTCTACTTCAGCTCCTAAAACTGGGTCCTGTGGCTTTTCTAGTGGGAGGGGACTTCAACATTATTCCCGACCTGACCCTGGATAGCACCTCCATTGCTTCTGATTCCAAGCCCCGCGCTCACCGTGCGCTTATGTCCTTATGCGAACAATTATCTCTGCTTGATATATGGCGCACACGCAACCCCACCCTCACGGACTACACTCATTACACAGGTTATCACAACACCTGGACCAGAATTGACTACTGGTTACTGTCCCCAGGCATCTCCAGTTGGTGCCACTCGATTCAGACCCTCACGAGGACATATTCAGACCACTCCCCTGTGACACTGTTTCTGAAGGTCCCCCGCCCAGAAGTGTTCGAAAGGCACTGGCGCTTCCCGAGCCGTGCACTAGAGGATGACCTGTTTCAACATGAACTTCGGGAAGCCATTGAAGATTACTTTACTATCAATACTGGCTCAGTAGACACAATGGCTGTTCTTTGGGAGGGATTCAAAGCATATATACGGGGTGTGTGTATTTCCAAACATGCTGGGGTACTCCGCGACTTACGCACCACACTGTCCCGATTAGAACGCAAGCTAGCTGACTTGGACGCCACCCTGGCACGAACGCGCAGCCCAGACACTGAACAGACCCGAGTAGCCCTGCTAGCGGATTATAGAGACACTACAGACCGTGAGATTCTTTTCCTGGGCAAATATCAAACTGCAAAACAGTATGGTGAGGGCGAGCGGCCGGGGAGGGTGCTAGCGCAGATGCTCCGACCCCCATATAGTAAAGCCTATGTCACTGAGTTACAGATGCCCACCGGCCAGCTACTTACCGGCACTACAGAAATTCGTGATGAATTTCTGTCCTATTTTACAACTCTATACACCTCCAGAACAGGGACTGATCACACTGCCCTGGAATCCTACCTGTCCGAGATAGCATTAGTCTACCTCGAGAAAGATATGCAGGACTTCCTAGCGGAACCCATCTCCGAAAATGATGTATTGGGGGCCATTGACTCCCTACGGTCATCCTCTGCCCATGGGCTGGACGGGTTCACGGGCGAATTTTACAAGGCCTATAACGATTTATTGGCGCCGCAACTTATAGAAGTATATGCCGAGGCCCTTGAGAAATAAATCCTACCTCCCACCCTTCGCGAAGCGGTCATAATCCTTCTCCCAAAACCTGGAAAAGACCCACAGTTTTGTGGCTCCTACAGGCCTCTGTCGTTATTAAACTTAGACTACAAAATCCTTGCTAAAATTATCGCAGGGCGTCTATCTCAATTAATGGAATTCATCATCTCCCCTGCCCAATCTGGCTTTGTCCCCGCCGTTCCACATCATTGAATCTCAAAACTCTCTTTTCCGTCCTACAAAGGATAAATCTGGAGACACCAGCAGCTGCTATTCTACTCGACATGGAAAAGGCGTTCGATTCTCTAGAGTGGCCCTTTTTCATGTCAATCATGCGCCGTATGGGAATGCCTATAGGTTTCATTGCTACCACGGCGTTGCTTTACCGCCTCCCAACGGCCCATCTCAGGTTAAACGGCACGCTCTCCCGACCCTTTTCACTGTCGCGGGGCACACGACAAGGATGCCAGTTGTCACCCTTGCTATTCATTCTTGCTATGGACCCACTTATTAGGCATTTCCAAGAATAACATCTTCGGAGAGGCCTGCAATTTAATACAGGCCCCCTACTAGTCTCCCTTTACGCAGATGACACCATCCTCTATGTTCGTGAGCCACAGGTCAACCTGGATCCCCTCATACGAGAGATACTCCGCTTTGGCCAGCACTCAGGCCTGTGCATCAACTGGCACAGGTCTGTGATTTTTCCCCTAACGCGCAACACGACCCTCTGGGAACTGGAGTTCCCACTGGAATGGTGTACGGATTCAGTCAAGTATTTGGGCATACACATACACTTAGACACTGAGATAATCGTGCGCCTCAATTATGGGCAGGCTATCGCCACCCTGGAGACACAAATTGATAGGTGGCTGAAGTTGCCATTATCTATGGCAGGCAGGGTAGCCATAATCAAGATGGTTGTCCTCCCCAAATTCCTATACCTTTTCAACAATATTCCCATACCCCTTCTGAACAGTTTTTTCTCGACACTCAGATCACACTTGATACGGTTGGTCTGGGGCGACAAACAAGCCCGAGTACGCTGGCAAGTACTCACTCTTCCCTATTACAGAGGCGGCTACGGGGTCCCTGATCTCCATTTATATTATCTAGTGGCTCAGTGTAGCTATGCTTACGCTTGGTACCACCCAGATGCCAGGATCCCGTTCCTTCGGCGAGAATCCGACCTTGTCCTCCCCGAACAATTGTCCACAGTCCTCCCTAAGGGCCTCCCTAGAGACCCTAACGATATTCAGACAGTCTCAACAACTAGCTGGGCCTGGGAAAAGCTACGGCGAATCACCAACACGGCCACTCTCTATTCAACAGCCCTACCACTCCCTAATGCCCGCTGGCTACCAATCTCGGGTGAGAGAGTCGTACAACGCACCTTAACCAAATTCGCCATCGCAAAAACGGGTGACCTGTTCCCAGATGGCCACGCCTTTGTGGTAAGTGATGACAACCGCTTTCCCAATGCCACATTCATGGACCGGTTTGTGCTCGGGCGACTTCAATCAGCAATGCGCGCCGCACTACCCAGTTTTCCCCTGGAACCGGAATCGTTTGCCCCCTTATCATTAGTTATTGAAAGCGAACGGGGTGCCCACCTCATCTCCAAATTATACAAAGCTTGCGCGAGACATCCCGGTCAATGATGACAAGATCCGAAGGGACTGGGAAGGGGATTTGGGCAGCCCGATAACGGACGACCAATGGACTGCCTGCTGCGCAGTCACGAAAGATATCTCCCTCAACAGCAGACACAAACTACTCCACTTTAAGTTCCTGCGCAGAGTTTACGTCACACCTGCCAGAGTCCACAGGCTGGACCCTTCCAGACCCCATTGCTGCCGCAAATGCGATGCCCCCCCAAGCTGACTTCGCACACCTAGCTTGGACCTGTCCTCGCTTACTACCATATTGGGAAGCGGTGCACAAAACACTGGGCGACATGATCAACTCGCCAATTGACCCCATACCTGAAGTCGCTCTCCTGGGCTCCGTGGCCAACTTCCCTAAAAAGGTTCGGAAATTTGTGGCTCTTAGTCTCTTACTGGCCAAGAGAGAGGTGGCTATACACTGGGGCCGAAAGACAGTTCCTACGGTTCAGAGTTGGTTGGGAAGCTTAGCTTCCTGTAACACGAATAGCGATATGTACTCCACAACTGTCCCGTCTTCGTCTCGTCCCAGAGACATATGAGGTCCATTTAGATCATACCTCACATCGCGACAGCGAAACTCGCCCTCACAGCTGGAGCAAGGCATAGTTCCCACCGGGTTGGTTAGTGGGTTGCTCACCCGCAACTTGCGGATTGTAATGTCTGTCTCTTGTTCTTTCCTGAGCAATCCCTCCTTTGAATCTACAGCTCTTATATGTTGGGTTTTTGACTGTGACAATCACACAATGTGATGAGATGGTGCACTTTTTCAATCTAAAGACTGCTGAGTACTGAGCATTATGTGGACCCTGGACGTGTCCACTTTGTGGATGATGTTGGACACATGGAGATTTATAAATGTGCAAGCTTCTTTATTTCTTTTACCTATTATTTAGGACTGTGTATATTACTGTCGCCTGTGTGACAAAATGTTAAATAAAGTTATTAAAAAAAATAAAAAAAAATATCCCTGCTTTGTAAAACATAAAAAACACCTCCCCCCCGTTTTTAGTCGACCCTCTCCTAAAACCGGGACATGAGCTAAATTTCTCGAAATCTGCCCGGACAGCTGGTGAAAAACGGGGACCGTCCTGGCAAATCCGGGACGCCTGGTCACCCTATGTTAGTGGTCCTGAATACAAAAATAATGTAGATCCTCACTCCACAGTGCTTCTAGCACAAAAGTCGATTTTGGGAAGCACTTTACTACAATGCCAAAATATTGTAGTTTATCAATTTTCAAGTACCCTACTATCAAAGTTGAGTTTGGGCACAATTTACATTTTAAAGCAGTTCTGCAACACAGGGCTGCTTTTAAACTGACCTCAGGCTTCAGCAGTGCACACATGCAAGTGCAGAAAGGAATGTTGGCCTCTAATCTTCCCTGCCCTATCATATACTAGGGACTTAAAGGTCGTTTTAATCCCCCTGCCCTATTATGTACTAGGGCCTTATAGGGTAGGTCATGTCAATCATAGGGTCACCCTAACCCATAGTGTACCCTAGTGTGTGTAGGTGTTTTCACTGAATTCTAAGGGGCATATTCACAAGGAGCTATCGCCGAATTAACGGCACTTTATCGCACCCAAAGTCGTGATAAATATACCTCCCCATTCACAAGCTGGTGTAAACAGCCCACAACACCAGTTTACCCACGAAAGCAGCCGCAAAAAACATTGCCACAGAGGACCCGCACAACTATCGCTAATGAGATGCAGAGTGGGCGTTCCTGTGCCAAAAGGCGCGACAACATCACACCTCAACATTCTCAACGACCAGCCACATCGGCGATAAAAACACAAAACAGGCGATAAGGCGCGTTAGCACCAGGAAATCTACACCTGCTCTGACCTGGTGTAAAGTCGGACGGCAGCCTGCAAACTAAAAGGGAGCACAGCCCAGGGCTACATCAGAAGGGCAACAGATGCCATGGAGCTACCCATCATGCGGCCCGAACACCCAAGAGGGCCACAACACCCACCGCCACCACCCCCAGGACCACCCCTCCCTGGCACCCTCCGACCAAAGACATGCCACATCAGCCACACCTAAACATGTACAAAATATTCTGCTTGATATCGCACAATCACAACTGGTGACATGCATGTGTCATCACAGAAATGAGCAGCACACATTCACTTTCGAAGCAACATTAAAATGAACACCGAAATGAAATGAAGACACATGGCTGCTCACCTCGGGACAATACGTAGGTCACAGCCTGTAAGACAAAAAACATGATGAGAAGGTGTGTCCTGCACACATCAGAGGACAGAGAGAGAGCGAAGGAGAGAGAGAGGAAGAGAGGGAGGGAGAGAGAGAGGGAGAGAGAGAGGAAGAGAGGGAGGGAGAGAGAGAGAGGGAGAAGGAGGGACACTGCCGCCCCAGCGCACCCAGGCACCACTGCTCACCTGCTGCCACCGGTGTGTCTCCAACCACGTGCCGGTATACACTGCAAGCCACCAGGTCTGCAATCTGTAATCGAGGCCAGAGTCAATCATGGCAGAATCCATCACACTGCACACGGCAACAACGCCTGCCCGTCCTGCGCACCCATGCAGCCGCACCCTACCCCCTCCCGCCGGCCAGCGCTGGCTGTCCGCACTTGCGCATCCAGGCCCCACTGCTCACCTGCCGCCAACGGTGTGTCCACCAGTGGGCACACCACGTGCCCGTGCAAGCTCCAGGCCCAGGTCCCGCCACTATCGCATGCTCCACATCATGCGGACCCGTGCCGTGGCCCAGCAGGTCGCGCACACGACGCTGAGTCCTGAGGCATCAATGGCAGAGACCACATCAGTGCACACGTCATCATCGCAGGCTGCACACCCGCTCAGCAATTTCGGTGCCACTAACCCTGTGCAACCCCAGTCAGCGCCGCGTGGTGGTAGGCCCGTGACGGCCGCAAGGCTTCGGGTGCCACTAACCCTGTGCGCAACAACTCATGGGCCCTTTATGATTGAGAATCGTGGAACGTCCGTCATCCAGTCACCACCGGCAGTGGGGAATGTGACGTTGTCGGCCCCTTATATTGGCGGGGTCACATGGCCTGTGACGCCTGTGCCGGATGGGTGTGGTGTGCGTGCAAAGCTGCCCCAGGGAGTGGCTGTGACATGCTGACAACTAGACCAGTGACTTGCACACCACCAGCGAGTACGCCTGCGACAGGTAGCAATGAGGGCCCCCCCCTCGGAGCGTTAGCGGAGTGGTCTGGCCTGCCGTACACCGGACCAGCGCAGGGCTTGCAACAATGACTCGTGGGCTCTGGGCGTGGTTCAGTCCATGTCCGGCAAGGAAGTGACTGATGTGTGTGTCCCTGTTGTAGTGTTCACGGGACCCGGAACACAAAATGCAATGTAGCACCCTCTGACTGGCATCCCACAGGATGAACATCATTGACGCAAGGGAAGTCACTGTCCCTACATTCATCCACACATTCACACATGAATGATGAAAGACATGACACAGCAGTGCGTCACTGGATGTTTATTGCACATCCAGTGCAGTTATCAAGCTGGAGAGGTACAGGGCAATGCCGAGCACACTACACAATATGGGCACGTGGAGGGCCAGCCAGAGTCCATCCGGGGATGACATGTACTGCGGAAGAGGAAGGGTACAGTCCGCAGTCTGGTCGCCGTGTCATTGGTCGTCAAACAGGATGTGGCAGTCCATGTCGCTGTCCAAGGTGAGTGCATCGGAGTGTATCGGGGGTCAGTGGAAGGTCATGAGGCCATGTGCGGGACCATGCAGAAACAGGCCAGGTGGCGGAAATGTATGCTAGTGCCTCCTTCTGAGAGCCAACCCATCCACGTCCTCGTCCTCGGATGTGTGCTCTGCCCCACCTGTGGGTGTTGCAGTACCGGCTGCGGCACTGTGTGCCACTGACACATCAGGGGCCTGAGTGGATACGCCTGCCACACTGGGAGGCACTGACACACCAGGGGGCAGAGATGTGGATGGTGTGGGGGCAGCCGCATTCATCAGCGACACGCCTTGTGGCAGCAATGTCATGATGAAGTATTGCAGGGCATGGTAGATCCCTGCTACATTTCGATGGTGTGCAGCGGTGGCTGCCATCCTTTCCGCCTCCATCCGCACCATGTCCTCCATGAGCCTCCGCATGTGTGCCAGCTCACGGCTGGCATCGCTGGAGCCACTCTGAGCGGACATGTGTTCTTCTCTCCGCATCATGACTCCAGCGATGTCAGTCAGGGCTGGTTGGAGACCATGGGGCGGACGTAGACACCCATGGATCGCGTCCAGTTTGGTAGCCATGAGGACGAACCCCACCCACACCTGCTCAGCCGTCTCCCTCTGGCCCTCCAGCACACGGCGTTGGAAGGCCATGTGTTGTTCCTGGGGGTCTTGGGAGAGTGCCGGGGCTGTGGGTGCCTCCTGCTGGGTGGTTTGTGTGGTGGGTGGGGTCTCATCGATGTGGCTGGGCTCCCCTGATCCTGGAGGTGAGTCGCGGATGAGGTCAATGATGTCTTGGATGGTTTGGGTGTCGATGCTGGTGTTATCCTCCTCGTCATCAGTGAAGAGTGGCTGGGACTGCTCTGCAGGTGGTGTTGACGATGCCCCTGCGATGTGAAGGGGAGATGGTGTATTACAATGTGTCCACATGTATGTAGCCGCATGGTACAGGTTGACATTCAGACAGCATGGCATTGTACATTGTGACAGTCTGTGGGTCTGGGCGATGACCCAGGGTCATTGTGGGTGTGCACTGTGCCCTGCTTGCTTGTGCATGTGTGCCATTGTGGCCATCTCCACCCATCCCCCCAGTACCTGGTGGTCACTCACCCTGTTGCGGTTGTGTTGTGTCCTGTCGAGCAGTGTCCGGTCCCCCGACTCCAGCCACAGTCTCCACACTGATGACTGTCGACACCAGCTCCTCCATGTCATCCAGCTCCAGCTGTGGCGCTGGGCCCCCACCTCCGGTCTGCGTTGCTGCCTTCTGGTTGGCGGTGAGTTTCTCCTTGGTCTTCCGCTTGATGTCATTCCATCGCCTCTTGACCTCGTCCATTGTCCGCTTGTGCTCTCCGAAGGCATTCACCTTGTCGACGATGTCCCGCCATATTCCAGTTTTGGTGCCCAATGACACGTTGGAGGTGACGAAGAGTTGTTGATGGTGTTCCATCACCTCCGTGACTATGATCCTGTTCGCCTGCGGACTGAACTTCGTCTTCCTCTTCTTCTTGTCCTTGCCCTTCCCTGTCCTCGAGGTCCCAGGCTGGTCGTCCGGGGTGCTTGTGGGGTTGCGCTCGTCCTCTGCGCCTGCTCCGGCTGCCTCCATGGTGCTTGTGTGTTGGTCAGTTTGTGTGTGGGTGTTTTTTCTACTTTTATGGTGATTTTTGACGCCTGCCAGGTGTGTTGCAGGCCTGGCGCTGCTTGTCGCTGGTTTCCTCATCGCGCTTTGGCCTATCGCGTGTTTTTTGGTGTTGTGGTTTGTGTTTTTATCTCCATCGTGGTGGTTGTATCGCGGACATTGTCCGCGGTTTCGGCAGACTATCGCATGGTACCGCCTTGTTGTGAATTCTACGTTGACACAGGGTTATTTTCCCGCGATAGCCTGCGATATTGAAAGTTGCGTTACGCTACTCTTGCGGTAGTTATCGCACGTTCTTGTGAATATACCCCTAAGTGTTTTTAGCAAAGCACTGGCTCCGGGCCTGGTTAGGCTGAGCCCAGGGACAGTCAGAGTCAGTTACCACCAGTTCCAGTTAGCCACAAATGGGGTTGTCCAGGGCACAGGATGACTTTGCAACAATGATGATAAGGTGCCATGCGCAGCAGTAGTACAGGAGAGTACATGAAGAAAACAAGCTAATGTTTGAGTATCAAGCATGCATTCACTAAGCATACAACACTGGTATTTTGGCAGTGAAATTGTGCTTTCTTCATAAAATTGACAAGCTTTTGTTAGTGGAACTGAGCTCATGTATCAAACAAATAAAAATCGACTATTGATAGCACAATGTGTGCATTTTTGATAATTAAAACTGATGTTTTAGTGAAACGTCATGATGAGTTTGGGAGGCTTAATGCTGATCTTGGTTCTATGGTCCCAGAGAGCACCTGCTGCCTGGCAGTTATTGTTTGATTTATATTAATGCATTGTACAATAGATGAAATGATTTGATAGCATCACTGACACTGTCTCAGCTGAACATGTGGACATGAACCTGTAAAATGCTCCCAGCCAGGTGTGCTCTCCACGTCCAGGTATCAGTGAGACTTGTATAGCATTTCATTCCCCGGCCCTGCTCCCTCCATGCATACACTCACTCCTAAAGATATGGCTGAAAATCACACTGCAATGGATAGAGTGAAACACTGCAAGGAATTGAAATACAGCAATGAAGAATTGTGAATAATAAATGTTTAAAGATATTCGTCCGTGTGAATTTCCAAGCCCAGATTTTTTGAACTATCACAAATGCCGAGTGCCTGAGCACAGGAAGGGGGTTGGTGGGTGGGGGCAGCTTTCTTGCTTCAGCCCATCTCTGAAGCCCTCACATCATTACCTTTTAGTCACCTGTTCTCAGATGTTCAGAGGCAGCGGCCTCTGCACCTCCAGGCTTTGAAATGGTAACTCGGCCTTTAGTTCCCATTAAAGGACCTCTCGTCCTCAAGGAGGAGTCAAAAGTCACCTGTCTCTCACCAAGGACATCTCCGGGGAGCAGCGTAAAGCGAGCGAGCAAAGGAAGCCATGATGTAAAGACTCTTTACTCCTTCACAGGAAGGGAGCCTGAATATTAGACCCTATGGTGGGGGAGGAGCAATAACCAGGAGGAGGGGGCGGGGTAAGTAATCCAGACTTGATTTGCTACTGATGGGCTATGCATTGGTATCTTTTTATGCATGTACGTTTCACATCCTGCTGCACACAGGTATCAGCTCTTTGAGTCCTGTCCCTTCTCTCACCATGGACAGCCCCTGCACACCTTCACACATACAATCCTTCAGACAGATAGTTTGAAAAGATAACTTTTGGGCATTTCTTTTCAAGAAGAAAATATTCCCCCTCCTGTTCTAAACACCAGGAAAGCCCCAAGCTCGTTTTTTTCTATAAATCATGAATTCATCTATTCATTCAGGCGCAAAGATAGGCATTTATCCGACGTCATTCCAGAGCTTCACAGGCACGTTCAGAAGTTGGGGGTAACTCTATTTTTAGCTTCAGCCATTTTTAAAAATAATTTTTTTTACGGACAGTGTCTAAAACAAAAGTGACTGGATAAAACATTTCTGTCAGTCAATTTAAGGCATCTCTCGAAGTCGTTTCATTATTACACATGCACTTTGCAAACTCTTTGCCTGTTTTCAGTAATTGTTGTATGCAGATTTACGTGTTTTATCAGTTTTGCGTTTTGTGCTACTGAAGAGGCTGCAGGGAGGCGGGGTTTCCTCATCACTTCTACAAAATACCCACAGACATCTAAGCTCTCTTGATGCCACCTAGCCCAGCTATGTTTCATGAAATGAATGGCCAGTTCTGATAGGATGTTATGTGGTTTCCGCAATGTCAAACAATATCCTAAAGGTGGGGGGTCGGGGGTCATCCTCTTTACTTAATATACCCTAGTTCTGTATCCTTCCGCCAGGTGACCACTAATGGGATGAAATGAAGTTGCCACCTTGAAGAAATTAGCTGAAAATCCCAGCATAACATGTCAAAACGCTGATAAAGGTGGAGCGCTTGTTATAATGGACACTGAGTACTATCGAGAACAAGTCTTGTTGCATCTGATACTACCACCTATTGCAGCCTAGACTACAATCCAACTGAACAGTTCGCTTCCTTTCTTCGCGACATTATACGGAAGGCTAAGGACAAAGGCATCATCACTGAGAAGACTGCTAAGTATCTGGTTCAATCTTTTCCTCGCACACCATCTTTATATATGCTTCCAAAAATTCACAAGAACCGGCAAAATCCTCCTTTTAGACCCATAGTTTCTACCAAAGGCTGCATACACGAACCTGTGGGGAAATTTGTGGACAAATATCTGCAACCTTTTGTAGTGAGCGCAAGAACTTACATTAGGGATACCACTGACCTACTCTTGAAAATCTCGAATATCACATTTCAACCTGAAGATGAGATTTGGTTGTGCACAGTGGACGTGAAGTCCCTGTACACTTCCATCCCACATAATCTGGGACTTGAGGCCATCGAACAAGTGTTGGTGAACTCCAAATATGACATTGATTTTCAGCAGTTCCTGATGGAGCTGGTACACTTCACCCTGTATCAAAGTTATTTCGAATGGGAAGGACAACACTATCTTCAATTATCGGGGACCTCTATGGGCAATTGTGCCACCCCGTCATATGCTAACACCTTCATGCACATCTTTGAAGAAAGTAATATTCTTAACAACCCATCCTGGCAAGAACATGCAGTTATTTTCATCAGATACATTGATGACATTCTCGTCATCTGGAAAGGGTCTCAAGACAGTCTATTACAAGCACTCAACTTTTTGAATAGCATTAATGAAAGGATTCAGTTCACCTTTAATACAGATCAACACTCCATAGCATTCCTAGATGTTCTGATCAGTCGATCAAACAACGGGCTCGACACCAACGTGTACACCAAAGACACGGACCGTAACAATTTGCTTCATTATCGCAGTTTCCATCAGATTTCTCTCAAGAACAATTTGCCATTTTCGCAACTTCTGATAGTCAAGCGCATAGTGTCTAATTCGGAGATCTTTGACCAACAGGTGGAATTGATGCTCAACAAATTCCAGAAACGCGGATACCCACAAGCAGTACTTGAAGAAGCTGACAAGCGTTGTCGTAAATCAGATCGCAGGCAACTCCTGAAAATCACTGCCAAAGAAAAATCAGAACGTATCGTTGTGGTTTCTAAATTTTCAACTCTCAGTCAAAAATACAAGAACTCGATAATTAAACATTGGCCAATACTGGATCTTGAGCCTGACTTCAGAGGGATTTTTTGTGCTGTACCTATGTTTGCGTACACCAGAGGAAAAAACATCAAGGAACTCATTACTCACAAACAGAATCCAACCGTTGATGTTGTTTATAAGGGTAACACTCCGTGTTTCAATTGTAATAACTGTCACAACATGATAAAAGGTTCATTCATCACACACCCCATGAGGGGCACTAAAATCAAGTTGAAAGTGAATGCCACCTGCGACTCCAAAAACGTCATCTACATGCTCAAGTGCCCCTGCGGTTTGATCTACGTGGGTAAAACGGAGAGGAAGATAAAGACACGTATGAATGAACATAAAAGCAACATCCGTACCAATAATGAGAAATCTGTCATAGCTGCACATTTCACAGAACACAGGCACAATATCAGCCAACTACAGTTTGCGATCCTGGAGATCGTCAACAGACGAGAAGACAGAAACAACAACGATTTTATTCTTCTTAGAGAAAATCACTGGATCCGGTTCCTTAACTCTATGAAGCCTAATGGACTCAATGATCGGATGGAATTCCTGTGTTATCTGTGACATCATTATCTCTGTGCATGTTCTCTATACTATATATTATATACCTTTCTTGGTCTAACCACTTCCGCGCAATCAAACTTTTTCTACCTTTATTGTTTTCTCTTTTATCTTTGTCACATATTTTTTCACATTCATGCTGTCATATTCCTTTGGCAACCTATATCTTTAACACGTTCCTGGATATTTCTATGTCTTTGTTTCAAGCTTACTTTTTTCGTTATATATCTGCAACCACGTATTTTGGTTTACTTTATCTTACTACACACAGGGTGATGGTATATCATCATTTTTCTTGATTCTTCTTTATTCTCTAAATTTGGCATACTTTTCTGTAGCCACGTACAGATTGGCTTTGATTACTTCGTCCCTGTTGATTTTAGCGGATCCGGTCCGGCTTTCATGATGAGTAGGTCATTCGGACATTAGTCCTTCGTTTATGTTAATTCCCGCACTGAACTCTGTCTCTGTTTATTTTAGCCGGTTCGGCTACCATGATGAGTAGGTCATTCAGACATTAGTCCTTTGTTTATGTCCATTCCCTCACTGAACGTTTTTAACCGGATACGAGCACACCACGCACTTTCTAGGCGTTCACTGTTTGAATCCAGGACACATACCGGGCGGCGGTAAGACACAGCATTCCACTTTGGTGTTGAGGTTTAAGCGTCTTTTGTGCATGCTGCAATCTACTTTGTATGCATTTGTTACCGATCATTACAAATCCACACGCCAACCGCCGACGCGTTCTTTTATTATTTTTAATCATTTGTTTTTCTATGTTTGAAGCCTCTTACTGTGCATGCCGCAATCCACTTTGTATGCATCTGTTACCGCTCATTACAAATCCACACGCTAGCTGCTGACGTTAGCTGCACGTGTTCTCTCATTATTTTTATCATTTATTTTTTAATGCTTGTAGCCACTTACTATGCATGATTTTCCACTCGCACCTCGCTCTTTTTTTTTTGCGTACATCTTTTTGTGATATGTTTACACGCAGCATGTCTTCTTAATTGAATATTTGTTTATGTCGGCACATTTATTGACACACGTTTACGGCATAATTTTTGACAGCAGTTATCACGCATGTTTTCTCGGCACCATGTTTAATGGTTTGCATCGACTCATTCACAGACTTTTTGGATGGTGATTATCCTCAACCAGTTTTGCATGCTACACAAGCAGATTTCATCATGTTTCTTTTATTGTTAGAAAGACGAGCATTGTGACGCTCTGTTCTCTCCGCATTTGTTACAGGCAATCCCCTGACGAAGGGCTGATGCCCGGTCATCTGTAAATTACAGTTAACTGTTTTTGCACCAGTTCTATTTTTCCTGTATGATTGAATACAAAGGCAACAACTAATAAAGCCTTAAGGAAAATGATTGAATAACTTTATTGTTCAAACCTTTTCGGATTACTCACATTTCAACCTGCGTTCAGGTTAAGAGCTGTGCCTAGAGGGATACCACTCTTCCGAGTGGCACTACCAGGATCTACTTTGTGACACCCTATCCAGAGGGTGATACCTCCAGTGCACGCAACAAATTTTCAACCTCATTCCAACATTTCGTTGTGCACGCTCACACACTCATTGATGAAATGAAGTTTAACATGAGATTGGGGCAGTCTCACAACGTCTGGGAGCTGGGGACAGTTATAAGTGCACAATTGTTTCCCATGTGATGCAATCACTTCCAAACATTGTCACCCGTTCCCATGCGTTCTCATCAGGAGGGGACCTGGACTACTATTCTTAGCTCTACACCGGTGCTGTTTGAAGATATATATTGTCAAGGCACATATGTGTGGAGTTAAGTAAACTAAACTTATGTCACCATCAGTGACAAACCAATCAAAGCCAACAAAAGTAAGAACATAGTATAAAAGGACAAGAAGAAATGCAAACACCACCTACATCAAGATAGAGGTATCCAAATCCAACAACTCATTTACAGAATTATTCAAATTAATTCATGAAAAATAAAGAAGCTCTTCCACCAACAGCTGAAAAGTGCAAACACCTACCAACCTTCTTCACTAACACCCCTAAACACTTGTTTCATACCATCAGCAATCTCAGGGATCAGACTTTGCTAGAATCCTTCCACAGAATATCCACTGAAGACCTCCACGAGAAAATGAAGCAGCTTCGACCAATGAACTAAAATTGAGAACCACTCCCAGCATGCATCATGGCGTAAAATGTTGACTTGTCTGCTGCACATAGAAGAGCCATCATCACACATCCCTGGAACAAGATGGAACAAGATGGAGTCCCTACCCAACTGAAATCCAGACTGTGAGAAAGTCATCCTTATTTTTGCACTGATCACCCCCATTTATTAACTGATACTGATGGTAACTGACTCTGACTGTGCCCTGGGCTCTGCTAACCAGGCCAAGGGCCAGTGCTCTGATTAAGAAGGTATAATATAATCAGGTGTGATTACAATTGGCAATGACAGACCCCTGTAAGTCCCTAGTATATAATAGGGTAGGGAGGGTTAGAGGCCCAGTAGATTCCCTGCACTGGAGTGTGCACTACTGTGTTGCCTGCTGTCGTTTCTAAAGGCAGACCTGCTTCGCAGACTGTGTTTAAAAGTAAATTAAATGCAAATTTGACTTTGCAATTAAAGGTACTTCCAAAGTGGTTATCTACCTTATTTTTACATATAAGTCACCCCTAAGGTCTCCCCTAGGTGACTCAGGGGTGGGGTGCCATGCAACTATGACCAGGGACATTACAAAAGATGTTTTATATGCCCTGGTTCAGGGAAAAACTACCAATTTCGTTTTGTTTTTCCCCATTGTAGATACTTAGCTCCACAGGCTAACATTGGAATATTAATTTAAGTATAAATATTGCTAGGAAGGAGCTAAAAATAGGACTTAACAGATTGACAATGATAAACCCATCAACTTTCCACTATTGAATTTATCATAACTAATACAGAAGAGAAGTTATAGGACTTTCTTTTCTGTGAGTCAAAAATCAGCCTTCTGGCAGCCTCTCCTGAATGGCCAGCCTTAACAGGCTCTGATGAGGTGATAAGTGGCCTGCATAGGCATAGGTTATTTGATGGGGGGAGCCCTGCAGCTGCAGAGAACAGGCCACGACAGGGGCTGAGTAAATCAAACTGGGTTTCAAAGAGAGCAGGACAGTAAGGAATGCCAGGCCTACCCCCTCTTCCTGTACACCACAGCCAGATTGTAGACACAGGGATGGAATTTGCAGAAGGTCTGGAGGGGGAGTGCTAATGGAAATTAGGTTTTGCCAGGTCTTAGTCTCACGGAGAGGAATTCTCCATCTAAAATTTTAAAGTGCCGTGCCTTGTGGGACAAGAATATGCCACACTTTGGAGGAAGCTGTCATGCTTTTGGGTGGCACCCGGCACCTCATTGGACAGGGATGCCCCCTGCTTGTCACCCTAGATCATTGAATTAATATGTAAGAGCTGCATAGCACCTCAGATTTGCTCCCATAAACTACAAGGAGAAGAAAGACTGCCTGATGGAACCCTGGTCTACACCCCAAAGGATTGCAATGTGAAGGACTGCTCCTGCTGCACACTTGGAACTACAGCCCTGAGGACTTTGCCTTGCTTCAAAAAGAATTCAGGAGTGGACTCCCTGAAAACAACAGGTTAACAGAGCTTCCCTGCACCATCTCCCTCAAGAAGTCCCCAGCCTGGAGTGCGTCAGGTGGACTTTTAGGGATTGGGCCAGGTGCATTGTGGCAATTGTAGTCCCAAACTTACAAGGACCATCTCAGAGTTTCTAGACCCTTGGATTTGTGGTTTGGACACTTTGAACCCTCAAGGGGAACTTCAGGAAGAAGTTCCAGAAGTTTGGAGCAACTTTTGGAAAAAGCTCCATAAGGGTACTGACTTGACTTCAAGAGTCAAGCCTGCTACCTTCAACCGTGACCCAGCCTGGATTTCAGGTACATCCCACTGAAAGCTCTGGAGCTTCAGACTTCCAGGATTTGGCTGGGGCCTCACGGAGAAGCAATCCGATGATGTTGCATCAAAATTGGCCTGCTGGAGGGGACCACACAACGTCAAGAGAAAATCCTCCAGAAAAGTTTCTAAGTCCGAAGGTCAAATTTTGACTGAGGCCTCCGCTTAGTTTATCCAACAAGAGCTCCAATGCAGTCAGGCTCAGACTTTGACTTTGTCTGGGTCAAGCGTGACCAGACGTCCCAAGTTGGTGATATATGTTTCTAAGCACTAAAAAGTGTTTAATCTTTATAAATTCATATCTCTGGTTCCCTATATTGGATTTTTGTCATTATTATGTCATTTTAAAGATAAAATATTTCCAATTTTTATAAATTGGTGTGGATTTTTTATTGCGTGTTGTGTCTTTCTTATTTAATGTATTGTTGTTTTTAAATGCATTGCATACCTGTCTCCTGAGTTAAGCCTGCCTACTCGCAGCCAGCTACCAAGGATTGAGCCAGGGGCTTGATCAGACCTTATCTTCCGTTGATAGTCTTATTGCTAGTGGTAGGAGCATACGTATCCTTACTAATAATCTGCCTTCCAAAACAGACAAAATAACATGAAATAAAAAAAAAATGTTAATCCACAAGACTGAGTCAATGCAAATGGGTAAACAATCCACTATGTGTGGCCAGGCAACTGAATGAATATTTAACCATCATCCCCCTTCTTGAGAACCACCAATCCAATCCAATTTCAGAGAAGGTGTCTGCAGAAAGGCCTCAAATGCTCAAAGCACTCAACAATACTCACGGAATGCTCTACCGAGATGGAACCTGCCTGCTGTTTGTAGCAGATTTGTTAGGAAGATTTAATGCTACAAACCATGAAACACTACTAGAAGTCTTCCATCAGAAGATGGGGTCACCACTATCGAGGTCTCAACTATTTCACATCACTTCTATTCCATAGGAACCAAGTTGTAAAAATAAGGAAACATATATCAATAATAAAACCAATGCCACAGGAGTTTTATACGCCTCTCTATTATCACCAACTTTATTTAATTTATATATGCAACCCTCAGCCTTCACCCCCTACACACAGGTGTGAAAATGCACTAATGTGCAGATGACACCCAACTATATCTGATGCATACGCATATCTAAGAAATCCTATTGCTCCAACATTTTTTAAAGAAACTGTAAAAATGGATGAACGAACATTCCCTAATGAACAGCTGACAAAAAAACTGAATTCATGCTAATATCCCCAAAATCCTAAAAACAGAGGATGTAAGAACTATTCC
This sequence comes from Calotriton arnoldi, assembly GCA_963921515.1. Lineage (NCBI taxonomy): Eukaryota > Metazoa > Chordata > Amphibia > Caudata > Salamandridae > Calotriton > Calotriton arnoldi. Next base: position 891,347 of record CAWUFW010007393.1, on the reverse strand, counting down.
AGGAACTCACATTGTAAGGTTTCACACCTACCCCATTGCCTATACTCCAGTCACTAGATTCACAGTTAACAATAGTCTATCTCTAAATCATCAGATCCCACAAATTGCACCATAAGCAAACTACCTTCTACACAGTAAAATAAAAAGCACTTTCACGCAGAACCACCTAAAAATCGCTGCACACAATCTGATCATCTATATTACTGATTACGGCCATTCAATATTTGCTGGGACCCCCTAGCAGCCACCTTCCTTCATCAAAGCTGCACTTCACACAAGAGAAAGATTAACTGCAGACAGAAATATTTGACCACATTACAGACTTGACCACCACTGGTGCACACTGGAAGACTTGACCACCATTGGTGCACGCTGGAAGACTTGACCACCACTGGTGCACACTGGAAGACTTGACCACCATTGGTGCCCACTGGAAGACTTGACCACCACTGGTGCACACTGGAAGCCAGAATATGATTCAAAATCAGGTGCATTACTCAGAAAATCTTGTATCAGAGAAGACCCAACTACCTGCACAGACTCCCGATGTGCTCTGGTGGAACCAGAAACTCGAGAAGCAAAGGTATAACTAGTCATGCTCAAAAGAAGAGCTTCACTAGAGCAGCAACAATTTGTGAAACTCTCGCCAAACCGAGGCTGACTTACAATTCTCCGGAGTGGCCTTTGCAGTTAAAAGAAATACTCCTCAGAATCTAGGCATTCTACTGCTGATAAACTATAATCAGTTCCTCTCCATTCTTCTTTCCTACCCTCATATCCAAGACCCCACCCTTCTCTTATTTCCTACTGTGTTCACCTAACCCTGCCCCTCCCCCTCACCACTTTGTTCACAATAACAGAAAATACCTTCCCTCCTTTCCCTCAGCCTTATTCTCCTGATGTTGTTACTGTTGTTATCATTGTTACTCACAAGGTATAAGAATGGTAAATAACATTAAATGAGTTGCCAAGCCTCTTCTCTTCAGCCGGAAGTTATGCACACTTGCCCCCACACAACACCCTGGTTGCGTAGCTCATGATCAGCCTCCCCCACTCTGACCTCTTCTGCACCCATCCTCAGCTCTCTCGGACAAACCTCTCCTCCTCCTGGCCCAGATGTGCCTCCTCTGGTCCTTTGGATAATCTGGACCAACCATCTAAACAGTCTGTACAGGTTGCATGTCTCAGTACTGAGATCAATAATATCGATCAGTAGACACATCGATTCTACAGTATCGACTTGCAACTTGTTCTCAAGCACGCTTGTATGGAGGAGTCTAGATGTACTATTCTTAACTCCATATCTACTTCTTGAAAATTGAACAGTCAAAACTGGGGAGTCGATATAGGCGCAGTTCAATATTAAAACTTTGATATTGTGGTAGACCATCTGCAGATCAGGCCAGAAGAGTTTCCTGATAAGGTACTTCCTTGAATGCAGAAATATTGATATGCTTTTTTGATCGCATGAAATGGCCATGTGTATGTGCACCCAATGTGGTGGCAAACCTACTCTAGATGTCCTTAACACATGGAGAGCTGTGTGTCCCAAGCACTCGGTATGTTGCCATTATAAGGCTAACTTTAAAATATTTGCCCATGTGTTCTTTATGTATCTATATGTCGTACACATCTAAATACTAGCACATGTTCATTGTGTAATTATTCTGATCTTGAAATTTTAAGAATTATTTTAATCACCCTAAAGTGATTATATGAAATGCATTCATTACCTTTTTCAAAAAGTTCAATAAGCTTTATACTTCTCCCGCTTTGCTTTTTTGGCATGTACATTGTTTTATATGTTTGTAAGGTTTCTGTACATAAGGCAAATTAAAAAATGATAATGTTACCTTCCATCTTAACTTTAAAGAATGCAATGAGAAAAATCAAATATAAAACGATGGAGAAATTCATTGCTAATAAATACAAACACATACCTACTATTCTTTACTCCAATGTTTGGAAAAAGACAGTCTGGTGGAAGCTCACCAGTGCAAGGAACTTGGGGAACCAGCAACAAAATTATACGATAAACATTTACTCCAGTGGGAAGGTGACGACCCTGGCCAAAGACAGCACAGTTCAAAGATGTCTTCTACATCATTTCCAGTGCCATAGACAAAATCAGATTGACAGGTGGACTAGCAACATCACTACCTGTGACATCTGACACCACAGTAAAAATGTAGTATAGCTGCAAAAGTCGATAACATCCTTAACCTATTCTCCCTAGAAGATTGAGCCCCCGCACTATCCAGGACCACTGCTTCCCTCAACAGAAAGAGGGAGATCAGCTTTAAGAGGAGCAGCAGGTACAGGTTTTAATCAGAGAACCTTCGAAAATCTAACAATTGTTAAGTTTTTAAGTAATTCCATCCAGGGTGTGGATTCTCTCGAATACCACAATGGCACCCCTGCAAACTATCAGGATAGATCATGGCCCAACAACAATCGAACCATATTGTAGCCCTGACAAGCCAACAGAAAGCCCTAATATGGTGCAAAACAGCATCAACATTTGTTCCTGGAATACTCACGGGCTAGAGAACTTGCTACAAAAGAATGATGTTATGGCATTCCTTCAAGCTCACAATATAATCGTGATGCAGGAAACATGGAGCCCATCTCCAATACACATTACGGGTTATACAGCTCATCAAGAGGCAGCGAATAGATCTGCAAAATCTGGTCACCCTAATGGGGGTCTCTCCATATTTTGTTCAATAAAACACAACTGGCAAACAGAAAAGTTGGAAACCGGATTAGACTGGATTTTAGCAATCAAGGTAGATAATCAGAAGGCAAGCATTTCGACAAGAGCAATCATTCTAATGAATGTTTATATCCACCCAAGAAAAAAACAAAAGGAGAACACATGAAAATTATGCTTGAAATAATAAAAAAATACAGAGACAACACAAATTAGCCCTGTTTATCATCACCGGAGACTTTAACACAGATTTGTGTAAGAAATCAAAGAATACCCGTCAAAGTGGGAACGCATATAGAATGCAACTAGAACAACTAGGGCTAAGCCATCTGAACGGAAACACAAACAATGACTCACCTGCATCAATTACTTTTTAAGTGGTAGTAAAACCTCAACTATTGACCACGCATTGGTAAGTGATTTTGGGAAGCCTCAGGTATGCCAGTTTGAAATAACTCCTCGCACTGAGAGCGACCATTTTCTACAAATCATCAGGATAATGTATAAAACGGATTTGAAACCATCAATTAAAGAACTAACCTCGGGTCCTCAAGTATATAATCTAAAGAACCTGAAATGGAGAGGCATAAGCCCAGAAACGTTGATGACGGAGGTCTACTTCTGTGCAGGTTCCATAGATGCAATAAGGAGCAAATTAAATCCACAAGAAAATATGCATTTAGAAGAAGGTGAACGGCAAAAGGCGTGGGAAATTCTAAAGAATACATTATTGGCAAAATTTCAAGCAAAAAATCAACCGAGTAAGAATAATTTCATTACAAAACACAATGATAGATTTGGATCCCATGTCTGGTATAGCAGAGAATTACAAAACCAAAAAAAGTTAATATTAAAAGAAATTAGGAAAATCAGGAACCAGCTTAGACAAGGTATTCAACTGGATAAAAAAAGATTGCAAAATTTAAGAACTCAATACAAGAAAAATTGTTGGAAATCATAAATAAGATTGAAAATTGACTTGTGGAATAAACTCTTGATGGCAAGTAGACACTCGAATAGAAAAAAAGGTTGGCAGTTGATAAACGGATTGGCTCTTGGAAAGAACAGACAACAAAATGCGGGGATAAATGCTGCCTCATGGGAAGCCCACGTTCAAGGAATGTACGCTGATCCCGAGCCTAAAGTTAACAAAGGCAGCACAGATGTAGATTCCACAATGCAAGAAGGTTTACCCCAAGAATCCCAGACAGACAACACGGTTCACGAAAAGGAAAATGCGAATAATATACATCACAACGCAAATGCATTGTTAATACCAGACATAGATCAATTGATAAGAATCATAAAGAAAATAAAGCCAGAAAGCGCGGCAGGAACGAATGGAATCCCAAACGCGCTATTTAAAGGAGACGTGTCATATTGGGCTCACTACTTTTTTCCTCTATTTAATGAGCTCTACCGTACAAATCGAATCCCGGACTCATGGAAAGGTAACATCTTTCAAACTATTTTTAAAAGTGGAAATCCGTCATCAAATCATGGACAGAGGACAAAAAGCTTATACCGTGGTTCCAAACAGGATTTAGGGCTGGGATGGGAACATCAACAAATCTAACAGCATTAACATTTTTAGATGAAAAGGCAAAAAACAATAAGACCCGGCTCTTTGCCTGTTTTGTAGACCTTAAGTCCGCATTCGACCGAGTGCCTCGCGGGCTCTTATGGCAAAAATTGGCAAAATGGGGCATTAATAGCAGTTTGCTGAGGGCTATCATTGAGTTATACACAGGAACCTGGGCGCAGGTCAAAAATGGAGATGGCAGACGAGCGACAAACAAAATAGAGACAAGGAACGGATTAAAACAGGGGTGTGTGTTAGCCCCAAGCTTGTTTAATTTATATCTTGCTGACCTTGCAGAAGCACTTCAGGGAGATAACTGCCACCCGCCTTCCCTGGCGAACAAGGAAATAAGTTATCTTCAGTATGCAGATGACATCGTCCTATTAAGCCAAACGCCAATAGGATTACAACGCAGCATGAAAGCTCAAAAAATGTATATGGAAAAACAAAGATTAGAATTAAATCTGCAAAAAACGAAAGTGGTTCGACTGGTAGACTTCAAATACAAGTCATACTCCTGGTTCCTGGAAGGGAAAAAAGTTGAGGTAGCTGAAACATATAAATATCTAGGATTCAATATCGAACATCAAATGAAGTACAAACAGCATTCTGCAGCAATGATGGCTATCGCCCAATCGCTAACTTATGGTTTTAAGCTATTAAAAAGGAAACTGAGCTGTCAGTCCTTTGCCCACCTACTATCCGAGTTAATGCCAACAGTTACGTATGGCACAGAAATGATGAAGGGTGGTGAAGCAACCCTCCTAAATAAAATTCAAACGAGAGTATATAAATCAGTTTTGAACATATCAAAATCGGCTTCTCCGGCCCAAGTCCAACTTGAGTTCGGATCGATAAATCAAACATTTCAAAGTAAAGCAGCCTTTGTTAAGTTATGCTGGAGACTGCGCACATCTGAAAGAGACACTATTGATAACGTGTGCTGGCAGGAAATAGAAGAACAAATACTGATCAATAAAAAAGGATCCTGGGGATCTTACCTAATGCAGGCAATTGAGGAATTGGGCGTGCACGAAGTTTGGGTGGCGAGTATAGGAAAAGCAGCCTTTTATCAGGCAATTAAAGCCACAGTCAAAATTTTGTCCCATACAACTGACAAGAATATCCTCATACGAAGACGCCACGCCTGGACAGTGATCAATTCCTACAAAAAGCGGCAGCCGCAGGAATACCTCTCAGCTCATTTCTCACAGAACATGAAACAACAGTTCATGCAATTTCACTTTGGCGTGTGGGAAATCAAAGATCTCGCTCCCAATTGGAAATATCAGTTTCCAAACCAAGAATGTCGGCTGTGCAAATATAAGAAAGAGTCTTTAGCGCACATTTTCTGTGTGTGCCCAAAGTTTGGATTAGAAAGGAAAAAGCTGTTGCAAACAATTTTTACTGTATTGAAAATCCGTACCTGCAGGCAAGCGGTAACAACTTGGCTGGGAGGAATCTCACTCCCACTTGTCTGCAGAGGGGTACAATTTTTAGAAGTCAATTTAAAAGAAATAGCCCAAATAAAGGACTAATAACACAAAAAGTATATATGTGAAGTTCAGTTGGATTACAAATCGACCAAGAGTTTAGCAATCCTAAACTAAATGATTAAGGATGGTATCCTATCAAGAAGAAAATTCTGGACTCAAGGACAATACTGAAATTAATCATGAACAACGATCTTGACAGGACATATTAATCCCATCCTAGATAAAAAGGAGTCGTTTTGCATCTTCCTCTGACTGTAAAGAAACATCTTTTGCCAATGTTCTGTCGCAGGAGAGATATGTGAAGTATATTATGAATTTTGATGAGACGACATTACGAATTTTCTCTTATATTTATACTTATTTTTAAAATTTTGTAAAATAAGTGCACAAAAGGTTTTATGAATGTTTTTTTTTATATAATCTAGTGGTTTTAAAAAGACTAAACATTAGAATAATAAACTTGAACTTGTACTATTCTCCCTAGGAACATAGGGGCTCATTATGATGGCCGCCACCATAGCGGTGTTTGGGACCGCCCGCCAGACATGCGGCGGTCCCACCACTGCTATTAGGATGCGCCCGCCATATTGGCGGGCGCATCCTGGGCATTTATCATTGCGGGCGGTGCTGCTGGCTGCAGCACTGTCCACAATGATAAGGGTGCATGCACCGCATTTCCCTGCACCACGTGGCAGGCACCACGCGGTGCCTGCCACTTGGTGCATGGAACTGCAGGGGGGTACCATGGGTACACCCACAGTGCACCCCCCCACAGAGGGGGCCTGCAACGGGCCCCCAAAGCCAGTCTCCACCTGTCTTTTTGCGGCGGGATATCTGCCGCAAAAAGACAGGCGGAAAGGGATACCGTAATCCCTATGGCGGTGCCTGCACGGCACTGCCGCAATGTTGCCCTGGTTCCGGGTTCTGCAAGGCGGCCGGAAAAGGACCACCTTGCGGAACCATGGCGGACGGACTTTCCGCCCGCCGCGGAACCATTGTGATTCCCACCGCCAGCCTAATTTGGCGGTGGGAATTTTCTGTATGATGGCGGAAGGACCGCCACCGCAGGCCTGGCGGTGGCGGTCCTTCCGCCATCATAATGAGCCCCATAGTTACCAAGGAAAAGGATGTTTCTTTTTCATATAACCATAACCTACTATCTTCATCTGCATCCCTTTTTTGGTAACGCTGCACTGCTGCCTTTGCTTGAAGCATTGACAGCCAACATTATCTCACCGTCTATTTTTTTTTTTGAACGAGTGATCGCAGCTACGGAAGCCGTCTGCACAGCCCCCTTTGCGGCTTCATCAGCCAATGAATTCCCTGCAATGTGAACGCCATCACTTTGATGACTCAGTGTGTGGATCACGTGAGCCTTTGGTAGTTCGTTTTTCAACTGAACTACTTGTTCCCAAAGCATTTTGTGCTTTATTGTGCCTCCTTTCGCATCTTTGAAACCATTTTCAAGCCAGTTTTGTATATAATCATTATACGACTAAACACAGTAAAAGGAATCGCACACTATTAGTGTGGGGAATTCTCGATCTGTACTTTCAAGTGCCAGTTTGAATGCTTGTAGTTCAGCTCGCTGAGCTGTACAATCTCCTAGAGACTTGAGTTTTTGTGACCATAGGTCTGAAGATGCCATTTCGCATGCGACCTTTAACGATTGCACACGCTGCACTGTAAGCTTGCTTACTCCCTATTGCGGGTTGTGCGGATCCGTCAGTGTAAATTATGAATTCGTACTGATCGAGAGGCAGAATTTCAGTAGGCAGGGGACATTCATGTTCAAATTGCAGGAATGCTTGTGTTTTTAAATCTGGATCAAAAACATATTCAACATCTGTTGCAGCAAGAGAATTAACCCATTGTATCCATCTTGGATGTAATGCTTTAGCATTTGGAATGCTCGTTTTTGTGACCGCTTCTAAAGCTGGTACTGGGGTGACGACAATAATGCGTTTCACTTGGGCTAAGGCTCTTTCTTTTGCTACAGCGGTTTGAACTGCTGTTAGAATTTTTTCAGTTGAACTGAAGCGCATTTCCGCTTGTGTGTACAAATGAGATTTGTATGCTATTGGTATTTTCTCACCCTCATTGAAGGTTAAGTAGGTGAATCCGCATTGACCCGAAATTATTCGGATCACCAAATTGCGTTGACTTACGCGTGTTTGTAAGTGTTTAGTTGCTAACATGTTAGCTTGTAGTGAACGCAAGATTTCTGTGTGTTCTTGTGTCCAGTTTCTGATCGAAAAATCAGGTTTGATTAATGCGTAGAGAGGTCTAACCCTTTCTGCGTAATTTAAAATGTATGTTCTTCCAAAATTTAGGAAACCCAGGATGGATTGTAAGTTTTTTGCGTTTTTGGAGGTTGGAGCAGCGCACATTTTTCTAAAAGTTAGCTGCCAAGCTCTTGCCTTCACTTGAAAGCTCATATCCTAGAAATAGGACATTGAGATGGGCAATTCTGGACTTTTTAAAGTTGAATTTGTAGCCCTCAGAGGCGAAACCCAGTATAATGGTGCTCACCCTGTTCAAGTGTTTGTCCAGGTCATCGTCTGTCAGATATATGTCATCGACATAGGACAATGCCTCATTGTCATAAATTTGTAGTAACTCCGTTACCCTCGCTGAGAATAAACCTGGGCTGCTCTTGAACCCTTGTGGGAGTCGACAAAAGTGACGCTGGGTCCCCATTATGGAGAATGCTGTTAAGTACCTGCTTTCAGGTGCTATGTTTTGACAAAAGAAACCATTTGAGATGTCTAATGTTGTTTTGTATTTTTTACGCACAATGTTATTCATTAATGCTGTGCTATGTGCATTTTGCACTGCAAAAGTTTTAGAACAAGTGTTTAGATGTCTGTAGTCCAAAACTAGACGATATGTATTGTCTGGTTTGGAGACAGGAAACAAAGGATTGTTCATTGAGGAGGTGCATGTTTCAATCACCCCTTGGTATTCAAGTTGATCTAAGATCTCCCTGACCTGTTTTTTAGCTTCTTGCTTTATTGGGTACTGCCGTTGTGCAGTTGGTTCATGTTTCAGATGTATTTTATGGTGAGGCGAGTCCTCATCCCACCCTACATGATTTTTATATAATGCTGGGGCCTGGGCTACTGCCCATTTCCTGGCATATGTATATTTTAGGTGAATTGGAATATGGTTGGAGAAGGCAGGCATAATAATGTCCTCGCCATGTGAGCACTCCCTGACAAATTGTGGTGGCCAGTCCTTTTCTGCTAGAAGTATGTCATAGCCCTTTGATAGTCTTTCCCAAAAAGTGCTTTCACCTGTCTAGGTTTGTCTCCCTCCATCCGGAGTGTTATTTCATATAACTTTTGTGTAGTACTAACCCTGGTGTCTACAGTCTCTACTGTGATGTACTCATTCAAGTCCACTATCTCCAGAAGTTCCTTCACGTTCTGGCGAACTATTGTGACTTCTGCTGCACTGTTCAGCATTGTCTGAGCCCATTCTCCGTTCTTGAGTTGTGTTCTCAGTATTCTCGGCATGTCTGATCTTTAGACCTGCTACTTTCTTTTTGGAGAATTGAGGTTTTGCTTTAGTTTTTGGTGCTTGTTTGTCGTCTTTCGATTTCACGCGTTCTTCTCTATGTTCCGTCCGTCCTCTTCTTTCCGAAGTCTGTGATGAGATCTGAAAGGGACGAGAGGAACGTGTATCAGTATCTTGATACCTGTCAGGTTTTCTTAAATTATCCCTATTCCTGAGGTTATACCTCCTTTCAGAGGGATCCTTTTGAGGAGACCTACCTCGGGATTGAGAACGTTTCTCGTTTGAATTTTGTTTATTAGTTTCCCACTTCTTTTTAGAAGATGTAGGAGTTTGTTTAATAGAGTCCTTCTCAGGACTTTCAGATAGCTTCGGCTTCACTGGTCTTCCACCCAAACTATCTCTGCCTAATTCTGCATAAGATTGTTCTATTATTCTGGGTAGCTCTGTTTGATGTTCTGTAACATCGAATTCCCTTAATTTTTGGTGGATCGCCACTGCTGCTGCCTCCCTTTAATATTAGATAATATTATTGTTGAGACCTGGTCGAAATTTTTCAGTAATTTCATACCTAAATTTAGAGCAGGCTCTGCCCCGTATTCATTTTGAATTTGTTTGAGGACATCAGGTATTACCGCAATTGACGGAATGCCATGTGTTTTAGTATAGATGGCAGCAAAGACTGAACCCCAAGTGGTGCAGTCTTCCAGTTGTGGTGTGATCCCCATTGGTAAACTGATTGTTAGGATTCTGTGTTTCTCATACGGGCTAGTATTTGGAAATACTGCTTCGATTTGAGTAATTTTTGAGCTATCCAGAACGGAATTTGCTCACGTTTTGTGGGCATTTTACCCATGACTGCGTATAGAGTCTGTGGTGTAATTTTTAGTGTATTCCCCTGTTGGGGAGTTTGATTTGGAATTGTTAATGGTTGCTGGACTGTAAAAGTCTGCATGACATATTGGACCAATTGTCTGTAAATTTTTATTAACTCTGAGTTGAGTAAGTAATTCCTCGTCTGACATCTCTTCAATGTTAGGATGAGGTGTGTAGCCGGCTAGAATCGGCCATGTTGCTCCTGGTCTACCTAGTGGACCGAGCCTAGTAATGTTTTTGTGATGTTTTAGGGCGCCTTTAAACCAGAGCTGATGCTCCTGGTATGTTAATGGAATTTCAATATCCTCGAAAGGAATGTATTCCTCTGGTGGATCATCTTCTTTGTAGAAGTGAAACGTGTGTGATACTGGATTGCATTCAGGAAATATTACCCATGAATAGAATACCTCTGTCTGAAAGGATTCATGTGCCTCTATCACGAAAACTGCTCTACCTCCTCTTGGCGATAGGCCATGTTTCATAAGTTTTAGAGTGATGGCTCTTCTTAAGTTTTGAGGGATGTCTATAACACCCTCCTCGGTTTCATTTAAACCTGTAAAGTTAAAAACTGCTGCTTGGGCTGGATCAGCCACAGCTCCACCGTTTCCGGTTTCAATGTCGGTGTCAGGCATTTTGTTTTTGAAAAATGTAGAACAAGTTTCAAGGAAACAAAGATAAGGTGCACAATATTTTGGAACACTGTATCCTTCAACGTTGAGCAAACCAAACAGCTAATATATAGGGTGTTTCCTTATAAAGCCATGGTGGATACTTAACCCTGCCCACTCCAGACGTCTTTTGGAGTATATGGGTAGGGGGCTCTGAGAGAAAAAAGCACGGCTGAGTTACTCAGTATCTAACATTGAATTACCGCCTTACCAAACCGTTGGGCGCCATGTAGTGTAGCTCCTATTTCCCTAATAGGCTCTGCGCATTGGAATAATATATCCTATAGGTTTGACATAGGACTAAGGTCAGAATGTCCCTATCGAGTATATTAAACTTAATTACTTGTGCCAGCTAGCTCAGAGGCCACTAGAAACTCCTTGACAACAAGAAGGGAGTAGTTTCTGGCAGCCGCAAAACATGACCACTATGTTTCCCTTTAGAATCAGAACGTGTCCCAGAGTTGTGGAAACAATAGATAACTATTTCACTCAGCTCAATCGTGCATGCTTAGTTTTCTCCAAGTTACACAGAAAGAACAGACGGGCGTTTCAATAAAAGATTTATTGAACAGTCTTGTTTCTGGTGTAAGTAAAATGTGCTGTTACGATCACAAGACAGTATGCGAGATAAATAATGTACAGTGTGATTAGTAGAAATAAATAATACTGCGATAGCATTATCTTTTAGTACATATGTCTTTACATAAATAACACAGACTAAAAATGCGAGTTCTCATACGATGCGTTTCTAAGCTAGTTCTACCCAATGCACCTAACCTAACCTAGGTGTAGGGAGAGGTATGAAGTAGGTGAAGTATTCCTTACTATGGTATACTAAGAGTATGTTAAGCCTAGTATGCCTAGTATGCCAAGAGTCCCTCTAGGTTCTTGTTAGCTCCATACCTGAAGAATGAGAGAGGTAGGAATCTCTTTGCCAGACTCGAACTCCAACACCCCGCAAGGGAAGTCAGATCACTGGAAGCTGGACTCTCTGCGTGCAGGGATGACAGCGTCTTCTCATTGCGTCAGGCCGGGAAACGGGCTCCTCTGAAGTCGAGGTCTCCTCTAGTTTACAAGGGCTAGGGAAGGTATATTTATACCTGAGAGTACCTAGGAATGTTAGCATTGACGTGAATCGGACAGCCCTGGGAACAGCCCCGCCACCCACCGATCACGTACGCAACCTAGGGGTCATCCTCGACCCCACCCTCTCCATGACTAAGCAGGTCAACGCCGTTTCCTCATCCTGCTTCAACATCCTCCGAATGCTCCGCAGGATCTTCAAGTGGATCCCCACCGAAACAAGAAAAACAGTCACCCAGGCCCTCGTCACCAGCAGGCTGGACTACGGAAACGCCCTCTACGCAGGAACGACGGCTAAGCTCCTGAGACGGCTGCAACGCATCCAGAACGCCTCTGCACGTCTTATCCTCGACATCCCCCGACGCAGCCACATCACACCCCACCTGAGAGACCTGCACTGGCTCCCTGTCAACAAGAGGATAACCTTCAAGCTCCTCACCCACGCACACAAAGCACTCCACAACTCCGGACCAGCCTACCTCAACAGACGACTCAGCTTCTACACCCCCACCCGCCAGCTCCGCTCGACCAGCCTCGCCCTCGCCACAGTCCCCCGCATCCGGAAAACGACCGCCGGCGGCAGATCCTTCTCCCACCTCGCCGCCAAGACCTGGAACACCCTCCCCACCAACCTCCGACAGACCCAAGACCTACTGGCCTTCAGAAGACTCCTCAAGACCTGGCTCTTCGATCAGTAGCAGCACCACCCCCCCTTCCCCCAGCGCCTTGAGACCCTCGCGGGTATGTAGTGCGCTTTATAAGTGACATGATTGATTGATTGATTGATTGACAGCGAAAGACGTCATGAATGAACCCCTAAGGAATAATGGTTCATGCATAATATATGAGTCCTTGAAGAAATCAATAGTCCTGGGCTAGGAAAACTCCCGCAGCCTAAGGGTCTGTTCTTCACGAACTCGTTGTGACGTTAGGGTGGACGGATGTCAGAGACCATGCCTGTATTTGGAGTGCACGGTTTAATGCCTAAATAAGGGCTGGGATTCTATGCCTATATAAGGGCAGGGCGAATTGTGCCTATATAAGGACATGATACTGGAAAGCCCGTTATGGACACCCTAAGAGGAATACAACACCCCAGGGACTCAAAGGACAGATTTCTAATCCCTGGTGGAAGGCCTCGGGTCAATATACAAATATGAATTAGAAATCCAGCTGGACTGTGACCCATATGCAACCCACTGTACAATACTGTGCAGGAAGCGTTATCTGGTCAGGGACAGAGCAGAACTCCAAGCCCTCTTTTGTAAATGAATAATACACTCAAAATAGCACTGAAAACAGAAGATATACTTTAAAATCTTTATTTCTGAAACCAGGTCTAGTGCATAAAACATGAACAGTAACCACGCAGAATTTGAAAATAAATGTAAGAATGTATAACGTGGACAGTGAAAACAATACGAACATTCCTAACATGGTTAGCAAGTTCCAAGCATCGTAACACCCTATTGGCGCTTCTAGGTTCTATACTATACTTTAGCAGAAGCAATAAATCAAGTTTCTTAACGTGAATCACACAACATACCTTTTCTCAGTTTAAAACAGCTGTTTACTTGTTCTCTGTCACAGCTCTTGCCTGGGAGTGATAAGCAGTGCAGTGGACGCCACTTCTCTCCTCCGCTTTCGGAGCCGCGTCCAACTGAGGCGGTCTGTCGCTGCAAACCAGCGTAACCTCTGGCGTGATAGCCCTAGTGCGAAGCCCCTCCAACTGATGGTCAGATACCAGGGTTTTTATACTATCTGGTCAGGAATTTTATTATAAAGTTATAAAATAAAATAGTACTTGCTGGCACTTGCATCAACAAATATGGCAATAAATACGTCATCTTGATTCACATGTAGATTTTATGCCCCTATAACTAAAAACAATAATGGCACATCAATTTCTACCATAAGCATCCATAATGTTATGACAGCATCCATAACAAAAACAAAATAATATATATCAGCCTAGATAGGAAGCAGACATGATACTAACATTCCTGTGTGTGTCTAAGACTGCCCATTTTCTCCTAAAGGAGATAAACGGATCTGCAAGCAGGTACATAAGGAAAGTAAAACAAGCCTAAATGGGGCTTGTAACAGTGTTCACAGCACCACCTGATCTCCAATCACACTACACCACATCCTACATACAGAAGGAAAAGCCAACAGAAAAACAGGGAAAGCCAAGCCAGAGGTGAGCCCGAGGGTCGGGCTGGATCCTAATAGCCCACCCTGAAAATGTTTGGCACATAAACTGTGCAACAAACACCATATCAAAATATGATTAAGGCTCTTCAAAATTCCAACACGTGTATTTTCAGCTTACTATATCAGATTATATCGCTGCATAGAGACATTTATTAAAAGTGAGTTTTTAAACATGAACTTAAAAACAGCCATGCTCCCTGCGCCCCCTCCACCCCCCAACCATGACAAAAATGCCATAAGTGAATTAAAAGGCAAGTTAGTTGTCATGTGCACCCTGCAGAGCTGAGTGACTGTGGTATTAACTACAGGCAGATTGAATGGAATTGTTGGAGAGAAATGTAGTAAAATGTTTGAAGAAATAGTATACAAATTGGATTTTAGCATAGCAGAAGATTCTCATAGTTCTGTGAGGGCTCATTGTAGGAGACGCACAGTGGTCTACAATGAGAGGATTTAGTCTTGGGGTCACTCGAGCAGTGTCTCCTGATTTCCCAGTGGCACCTGACTTCTCATACGTGACCATGCAAATGCTGGGTGACCTGGCACCTGTGGCAGACTGTGGCTCTCTAGACATGCATCCGGCCTGTGGGATGGTTGGTAAAATGCTGTCTTACATGCACAGTGGCCATCAATAAAAATAGAAAGAGGATTTTTCTTTTTTGTGCAATGTTTATCTTTACACTTGGGTGGCAGCCATATTGGTTTGTGGGAAATAATATGTTATACCTGTGCACTCACGGGGGCAGATTTACAAGCCCCATGCGCCACATTTACGCCACCGTTGGGGACGCGTCACGTTGTAAAGCCCTGCGCCACATGAAACCTGTGTTAGGTTTCATGTGGGCATTCCGGCGCAGGGTGGGCGTTCCGTCGCAGGAACGCCTCGTAAAAGTGACGCAGTGAAATCTACAAGATTTTACTGAGTCATTTTTACGTCCATGCTACGTCAAAAACCTTCGCCTGCTTGAAGCAGGCGTAAGGAGTGACGCAGCATGTTAGGCATAGGGCGCCCCTGAGCATTGCTGGAGCCGCGTTGTGCTTGCGACATGACTCCAGCAATGCGCCGCCCTTACGCCACGGGATGCGACACGCATCGCCCTATCCTTGCCCCACGGTGCGCCGCATTGTAAATGCGATGCATTCGTGGTGGCACAGTGAGGGAATTGCGTGTCGCATCTTTTCTGGCGCATCCCTGCTGATTTGCAGAGATGCGCCAGAACTCGTAAATCTGCCCCACGATGTTTTTCACTGTGCCCTTTCTGATAGCTTTTGTATTTTCAGGGCATTTCAGGTAGCATGTCTATGAAAGCTATAATTACCTGGCAACATGGCAAGTTGGTGGGTGCCAGGAGTCTGATTTTAAGGCTGGTAAAAGGACAAGGGTGTGTGTGAAATTCACATAGTGTGCTGTTGTGTAATTATGCAACATTTCATCAAAATTATGAGACATTATGTTTGAATACACAAAATTCAAATCCATCATTTACACTATATTTTTGCATGAAATTCGTCCTTCTGTCTTTTTGGCACAAGGATGCATTTTGCGCTAAAAAGGTAGCACGAAAAACACAATTGCCGCAAGCAATCCCTGCTTGGACTCTGGCCGTTCGTGTTGTTCCTGAGCATTACCACAAATGGAGTATTATTAGATGATCTGGTGCAATTGCATCATTTTGGAAATTTCGTGTGACAAGTATAATGTGACCAGAAATTCCTCAAATTGCGCTAATTAAACCACTGTAATTTAAATTTTGACCAGTCCTAAAAAAGACAAGGCTACGTGAATAGGAAAAGACAGCAGCGGAATGAATCCCAGAATGGAGTCTGTTTACAAGGTGGAAACTGGACCTAATGAGGCTGGGGAGGCAGGAAAGGTGGAGGGGGGTCTGAGTCGGGGGCATGTGACTGACAAATAGGGGAGCAGGAGGAGCAGGGTCATGGTTAAGTAAGGTGAGTTGGATGGAAGTTGCCTCGCAACTCCTTTCATGTCAAGGCTCACTGGTGTAGAAAGGTCTGTTCACCTTTAGCCTCTCTCTTCAAGTTTGTTGTGTTTCTTTGCCCTCTCCCAGTTTCTTTTCCCTTCTTTCTTATGTTATTCTAGCCCCTTTCATTGGGGCTGATCTGTTTATTTCCCCCAGCCTGTTGACAGTCTGCACACGTCCACCTCTGTGGCTGCCAGGTCTGGTCAGGGTCCCTGGAACTCTCAGGGGTCATTAACTGCCATGTTATTGGAGCATCGGGTAAGTGTGCATTTCCCAACATGCCTGAATATTTGTGACAGTATTTTAATATGTTTTCTGTATATAATATAAAAATCACACTCATGAGAAGCCATAGTAAATCCCTAGGGGAGGAGAGTGGATGGGCACTGATACAAGAACAGACCAGTGGAACCAACTCCAGGGTTTCCCCCTCTCTCAACCCTCAATCCATTGACCCCTGAGGCTGGAGCCAACGTGGCGGTGACGCATCTGTGTGACTCTTTCTCTTCAGTCAGGAGAGCTGAGATTAGCGTCAGGAATCAGTGCCACTGTACAGTGCTTAATTTGTAAAATATTAAGTGCCAGGGCTCTGTCCAGGAGGCCACTGCAGCTTGCACCACCCATCGCCCTTGTCATCACTGCCAAACAACTACTAACCATCTCTCTCGCATGTAAATGCGACAGTTCAGATTATTCCAGGTCCCCAAAGCTAAAGGAATGGCTGGGGAGGCAGGTAATTAGCAATTTTAATGTATATTGTATTCCTAAATAACCGTTGTTCTGCTCATCTCTAAATTAGATGAGCAGCGCCACCATGTGGTAGACTGTTCTGTGTATGGTGTTGACAATTAGGTGCCGAGCACCGGAAACCAATTAAGTGCCGGTGCTTAGCACCGGAAAGCACCGGCTCAGATTAAGCACTGCCACACTCTCGCTCCACAACCAATCGGCTGGTGCCAGACATGTTTTCTATGTTGGGTCTCCTTCACACCCAGCCTTCAAACGCTCTGAACTTTTGTTCGCCCCTCCTTCGGTTTCCTTGTGTTTCTTTTGTAGCACCTGCTGTTGCCTTCTCTACTCCCGCCCCTTTTAGTAGTGTTTGCTCCCTTAGAGCTTGTGCCTTATGGATTCCTTTTAAGTGCCTTCCGATCTTGGGTTTACTTCTTATCTGAGAAAGGGTGAGTTTCCAGTGTATACCTTGGCTGGAATGGCATTAATACCTTTGTTAATACATGCACTAATATGTTTACACCTTGAACGAATGCTCTGTTGTGCGTCACTTGCAGCCATTGACATCCGCTCCAGATCCAGTCCTGGTTCTACTCTGAGCCCTCATTGTCCTTGTTTTGTTCCTCGTTTTCCCTTTTTCCTTTTGCAGCAGTTTAAGGGGCTGATCATTAGGACCCTGGGGAGGCAAAGGTTTGTTCAGCGGTTCCGGTTTGTGTACTCTCCCTATATGGAGTCCTGAGAACTTCAACCAAGGGGCTGAACTTTTTCTTTTTTAAATTTGTATTTATACACAGTTATAAAAAGTTCACAGTATAATGACACATCTTAATCATAAGTCTACAAATCAAATATCTTTGTCAAAGGGTGAACTTGCATTACTAAATTTAGGAAGAGCTGCATCCTGTATGACGGTAAAGATTTCTGCCGTAGGGTTAACTGCTGAAGTGACAGTGGAGGCTGGTGACATTTGAAAGTGGTAGGGCGTAAAATGATTGTCGTACTGAACTGTTGTGAGTGAGCGGAGCGAGCGAGCCCGAACAACCTACAGGGGGTTCGGGGGGGTTCTCCCCCCGAGAAAAGTTTGAAAAAAAAGTGGACAAATGGTACATTTTCAAGCAAATTTGAGAAAGCAGGAAGGTTACTAAAGCAATTATGAAAGTGCAGTTATTACATTAATAAAGAGATGTCATATAACAACATAGGTAGCTGCTTATTCAGTATAACCAAGGTCATGCCGCCCGCTGCTCCGAGCATACGTGCTTGTGTTTCT
Organism: Calotriton arnoldi; assembly: GCA_963921515.1. Classification (NCBI taxonomy): domain Eukaryota; kingdom Metazoa; phylum Chordata; class Amphibia; order Caudata; family Salamandridae; genus Calotriton; species Calotriton arnoldi. Next base: position 873,218 of record CAWUFW010007393.1, on the reverse strand, counting down.
AAAACTAAAATGCTGTAAAATATGTGTGTGTGTGACGTGCAAAAGAAAACGTGTGCGTCACCATATTTCTTTCACATCCTCCAGGTTTATCTTTCAAGCCCAAGGCCATTGCACACTGCTCACTCACTGTCAACAAATTACGATGCAAAATGGTTTCCTATTGGAATACACATTAGCTCACGTTGCGGGAGCTTATTTGTACAGCGATTAAACATTTCATTTCTTGCTTTCCCTATATGCCCGTGACATCTACATGCTTGAGCAGACTCAATTAGCTGCTAAAGCTAATATTCTGTATTATTATCTGTATACATATCTTGTTATCTTCACCTGTTATCTTGTTGTTGTGTCTCTCTGTCATAGAGTCTCTCTGTCACAGTGTTATCGGGGATCCTCTTTTCTCTCCTTATGAACTATAGAGGCAAGGAAGCCTGCAATACGCTTGGTGAATACATGAGACAAGAAGTACCATCTAGGCGCCCAGCTCCAAAGAATTGCCATTTGATTGAATGACGCGCGGAAGAGTCTCTCTGCGGCTCTCTGTCTCTTCCTTTCTCACCGTCTCTTTCTCTGTCGTTATCTTTCTCCCTCTGTCTGCCGTTCTCTCTCACTATATCTGTCCTCCTCTCTCTCTCACATTGTGCCTCTTTCTCCCCATGGTCCCTCTCTCTCCCATTCACTATCTCTCATTCACCCTTTTCTCTTTCTTCCCCCTTTTTTCTCTTTACATTTCTCTTCCACTTTCTCCACTGACCCTGCTTTCTCGCTCTCTTATACGCTGACCCCTTTATCTAGCTAAATGTATCTCAATTCGGTCCAATAATGCACTATTATTTGGATGATTTAGCGATGTATAAAAGTTGACAATATGCTCGGAATGTATCACAATATGGGCACTGGTATGTAGCACTTTACAAAAACCACAATAAATGAAATAATAGAAAAAAATAAAAATCTTCACATCTTTCAAAATATTGCCTACGTTTTCACGTGTTTTTCAGTCCTCTATAGTGTGACAATATGATTAGAAATATAGCAACTGAGACTGGTAGATCAAAATTGAAATACAATGCTTCGAAAGCAAATTAACGATCTGATGGTGAATATTTTTAGGTGAGTGTAAATATTCTCCTTTAAATAGTTAGCGGATTTTGAGCGATTGGTAATTGATTTTAAATGGGCATTGTGAAAGTCTTTGTAAGACCTTCCTTTCTATATTTTCAAGTTACTCTCAACAGTTTTCATTACGCAGTAAAAGAATATTTAAAGTGCCACATTAGAAGTAAACATATATGTTGTCAGCAAGAGAGGCAAATATGTCATTAAGTACTTCATATTCACTGTGAAAAACTTTGTTAAATTGGCACTGTGGTTATTTTCTATAATCACATAGTAACCTATTTAATTAAAAAAAAGAATCCCTGAAAAACTAAACTTTTAAAGGGACTGAACACTGAAGTTTGAAAGTTATGGTTCACTTAACCCTTCCAAGTGACCGAGACCTCACAGATGCCACCACTAAGTGACAACTCCGATGAGTGATGCAGATGTCCTGTCCATAGCTTGACGTTGACCAGGACCTACTGTTGTGGTCTGTTTCCTTTCTAAATATTGCCTATATCATCTGGATGGAATTCAATGCATATCAGGCTTCCATGGTAATGATACAAGCCTGGGAGTTTTCCAAAGGAGCTGTCGATGTAACAGGAACGTTTCCCCGTCCTGCGAGTGCTACGAGGCCCCATCAATGATGGACTGAGCGCTCTACAAATGACTCTAACTGTTAGAATAAAGTGTGAGGAAAAATGTGCGCCCGGGTTTGCTCCTGCAAAGTGAAAAGTGCACTGGCGCCTTGAAATAGCTGGTCCACCTTTCACCAATGCACTGTTGGCGCGTGCACTGGGAACACGCATCCGCTGTGACACGGGACACTCCCTCGGTCAACTCCAGTGAACAGATTTGTGTGTGCGCCGCAGTGCAGTATGGGGCAGCGCGCCATGGCCATAATGGGGCCCCAGGTGTTACTACTGGGTCAGTGGTGTTACTGTGACACATAGTCACAGGCTGCTCCTGCAACATGTAGTGAGGGCTTCTAGGCACCTGTGTCAAGCCCCTTCGGTAGGTATTCCTTCTATGAGATAGTAGGCGCAGAAGTTGCCGTGTGGCGTAAACTAGACTGTGCCGGGTTAGAGCTGTGTTTTCAGGGGAGTGCAAGAAAGAATACTGTTGTGTGTACGTTATAGGCATGACACGTCTGAGCTCCATTGAAGGTAAGTGGCACTTGGTTCAGACATTGAAAAGCAGAATAAACACGTTGTGTGTCTAGGATGCAGGTGGTGTAAGGAAATGCTACAGTGATGCACAGATCTTCTGCCCGAGTCCATCATTGATGGTAGTCTAACAGTTAGGGGGGGGAGGCGGGAGGGGTTTAATTAAACTAAAATAAAACTTACCTTCTCCAGGCCGCCTCAACTCCTGGCCGGGTCCCGATTCGCGCTTTTTCTGCTGCTCCAGTCCTCAACAGGAAGCAGCCACCCACAGGCAGCCTCCCTCCCCTCCGTCAATCACAACGCTGCAATGGCAGCGTTGTGATTGGTAGCGGTGCAGGCGCACAGCGCACCAGCCGGACACCTAATCGGAGGCCCTTTTCTCTATGTAGGCTGCATGCAGCCTACATAGAGAAAAGGGAGAGTGCGCATGACTGCTTTGGTTGGCCCCAGGCCGACCAAAGCAGTCAGGGCCCACAACAGTGGGCAAGCCGCTCCCCCCCTGCCCTCGAGCAGGATCGCCCACCCGCCCGCCCACAACCACTTCTGCTTTATCGCAGTGCGAGAAGCAGAAACATAAAATGGTAGTTTTACCATTTTATGTTTCTGCTTCTCGCACTGCGAGAAAGCAGTGGGGCGACGCCCCCACGCCCCTATGGAGGAGCCGCCACTGTGAAGTGATGCGGTAGATATAGTAGTGTGTGCATGTTTAATTTCACCTTTATAGCTTCTGATAGATATGATTCAGGTAGCATTAACCTTCCTTTGAGTAGACAAGCTTCCAGGCTCTTTCTAGGACTGCGCATGCGCTGCTAGCTTTAGTCAGGGTATCGAGGCACTGCCGGCCTGCCGTCGTGTGCTGTAAATGTTTTCAAAGGGACAATGGCGCCCACAGCTGTGGGGATCCACTGGATCAATATACCTGCGCTGCTCTCACTGTCTGCAGTGACTTTGAGAAGCCTGTGGCTGAAACCTGTGCCTGTAATTGGATTAATGACTATTGTCCAGGTAGAAAAAGCGCTGTGAAGTGGGCACTCTCGAGGGAACTCCCTTTCCAGCAAGAGAACCAGCGATGAAAACATATTCAACCCTAAATGTATCTTTCTTTTACATATCTAGTTAATATTTGATCCAGTGAATCTACTCAAACATGATCCTCTTCTTCTAAACCATTCGAGAGGATCGAAGTCATTCCCTCTTGACAGTTTGTTTGGATTACTGCAGTGTGAACTAATGTGCTCCCTTGGATTACCGCAGTGAAATCTATGATAGCTCACTTGGATTACCGTAGTGTAATCTATGATAGCTCACTTGGATTACCGCAGTGTAATCTATGATAGCTCACTTGGATTACCGTAGTGTAATTTATGATAGCTCTCTTGGATTACCGCAGTGTAATCTATGATAGCTCACTTGGATTACCGCAGTGTAATCTATGATAGCTCACTTGGATTACCGTAGTGTAATCTATGATAGCTTACTTGGATTACCGCAGTGTAATCTATGATAGCTCACTTGGATTACCGCGGTGTAATCTATGATAGCTCACTTGGATTACCGTAGTGTAATCTATGATAGCTCACTTGGATTACCGCGGTGTAATCAATCATACCTCACTTGGATTACCGTTGGCTAATCTATGATAGCTCACTTGGATTACTGCGGTGTAATCTATGATAGATCACTTGGATTACCGCAGTGTAATCTAGTACAGCTCACTTGGATTACCGCGGTGTAATCTATGATAGCTCACTTGGATTACTGCAGTGTAATCTATTGCAGCTCACATGGATTACCGCAGTGTTATCTGTAAAAGTTTGCTAGGATTTACCTTGTGAGGGGGAGGGGCAGGGCATTGTGCCAAACACTGCTTGTGAGGCACTTTTACTCCCTCTCTGCCCTGCCCAATCCCAAAAAGAATCTCACCCGCTGCCGACGTCATGGGGTGTTTTCACAACCATAATGGACATTTGCTGTTCAAAGGCCAATTTTTGAGCCACCATGTGATGTCAGCTCCTCACTGAATGACTGTGTGAAGGGAGCCGACGTTGTGTAACATGCCATGGCACCGTGTGTGTTGGCACATCTGGGACAGGATACCAGAGGGTGGCTGAGGGATGTAGGACAATGGATGCCATGGCATCAAATGGACTCTAACTCGCTGCAACCATGACATTGGGCTTTATTTAATGCAAAAAGAAAGCTTCAAAGTAAGAAAAAAAGTTTCTTTTCCCACACCCAGAGCTGTCGCCTACCCCCTACTATGATTTGGTTTCTGAATGTCTAGTGCTGCAGCACAGCGCCTCAGCACTATAGCTCATGTTTCAGCCTCTGCTACCACAGCAGAGCACCTCAACGCCATGACTCATACTCACTCTTAACATGTGATGTCACAGCACATAGCCTCAGCATGTACCTCATCTCCATGACTCATGCTCTTAGCCTGTAATGCCACAGCACAGCACCTCAGCACTCTAAGTCATGTTTTAATACTCTACTACCTCAGCAGAGCACTGCAATGTCATGACTCATGCTCTTAGCCTGTGATGCGACTGCACATAGCCTCAAGATGCACCTCACCTCCATAACTCATGCTCTTAGCCTGTAATGCACAGCACAGTGCTTCAGCAGTATAACTCACGTTTTCATCCTCTACTCTACTACCACAGCAGAGCACCTCAACAACACAACTCATGCTCTTAGCCTGTAATGCCACAGCACCTCAGCACTCTAAGTCATGTTTTAATACTCTACTACCTCAGCAGAGCACTGCAATGTCATGACTCATGCTCTTAGCCTGTAATGCCACAGCACCTCAGCACTCTAAGTCATGCTGTCATCCTCTAGTATCACAGTAGAGCATCTCAACGCCATGACTCATGCTCTTAGCCTGTAATGCCACAGCACCTCAGCACTCTAAGTCACGTTTTAATACTCTACTACCTCAGCAGAGCACTGCAATGTCATGACTCATGCTCTTAGCCTGTAATGCGACTGCACATAGCCTCAAGATGCACCTCACCTCCATGACTCATGCTTTTAGCCTGTAATGCACAGCACAGTGCTTCAGCAGTATAACTCACGTTTTCATCCTCTACTCTACTACCACAGCAGAGCACCTCAATGCAATGACTCATGCTCTTAGCCTGTAATGCCACAGCACAGTGCTTCAGCAGTATAACTCACGTTTTCATCCTCTACTCTACTACCACAGTAGAGCACCTCAATGCAATGACTCATGCTCTTTGCCTGTAATGCCACAGCACAGCACCTCAGCACTCTAAGTCACGTTTCAATACTCTACTACCTCAGCAGAGCTCTGCAATGTCATGACTCATGCTCTTAGCATGTAATGCCACAGCACAGCACCTCAGCACTCTAAGTCACGTTTTAATACTCTACTATCTCAGCAGAGCTCTGCAATGTCATGACTCATGCTCTTAGCATATAATGCGACTGCACATAGCCTCAAGATGCACCTCACCTCCATGACTCATGCTCTTAGCCTGCACTGCACAGTGCTTCAGCAGTACAACTCCCATTTTCATCCTCTACTCTACTACCACAGCAGAGCACCTCAACACCACAACTCATGCTCTTAGCCTGTAATGCCACAGCACCTGCCTCAGCACTCTAAGTCATGTTGACATCCTCTAGAATCACAGTAGAGCACCTCAACGCCATGACTCATGCTCTTAGCCTGTAATGCCACAGCCCATGCCTCAGCAGTCTAAGCCATGTTGACATCCTCTAGAATCACAGTAGAGCACCTCAACGCCATGACTCATGCTCTTAGCCTGTAATGCCACAGCCCATGCCTCAGCAGTCTAAGCCATGTTTTCAGCCTGCACTACCACAGCAGAGCACCTCAATGCAATGACTCATGCTCTTTGCCTGTAATGCCACAGCACCTCAGCACTAGGATTCATGATATAAGGCTCTAGCACCACCGCACAGCACCTCAATGCAATGGCTCATGCTCTTTGCCTGTAATACTACAGCACCTCAGCACTAGGATTCATGATATAAGGCTCTAGCACCACAGCACAGCACCTCAATGCAATGACGCATGTTGGGAACCTCTAGTACCGCAGCACTGCGTCTCAACGTTACAACACCTGTTTTGACTTTCTATTGTGACAGCATTTCAACACTACAGCTCATGTTCTGAGCCTTTATTGTCACAGCACACCTCTGCACTATAGCTCATTTTCTGTGCCTCAAGTGCCACAGCACAGCGCTTCAGCACTGAAAGTGGCGCTCTGAATATCGAGTACATTGGCACAGCTCCAGAGTCCACCACTCCAGGACTAATTGCTTGCATGGACACAGAATACCTCCCTGAATACTCCTATTGAAACCCTAATTGCCACATTAATTTAAGAGGTTTCTACTGCAGTGACATGTTTTTAATTGGTACTTCAATAAACCTGCAAAAGTGAACACATCACAGCCACTGAAGTGCACAACTAGATAACCTTGTATTCCAGGGTCAGGGACTTTAAGTCAGGCCTGCTTCATAAAGCAGAGATCTGAGAAGAGCCCGTTGAACCAATGGTATCGTTGATGTGCAGAGAGCACTGGAGGTGGGATGGGAAGCCAAACTGGAGAGAGTAATTGATGAAGAAAGAGACAGTCGACATGCACGAAAACAGCCATGGAAGACAGAAGAGCTTAACCCCCAAACCATACAGAATGCTGCAGCCAGACTCAACCTGGACCTCCCCAAAAAGGCCTACATCCCCCCCACATCTGTTACCCCCACTGACTCCCCTCCAGAAGAGATGCCAGTTCAAGATCCTCATGCATGCCTACAAAGCTCTTCACGATTAAGTACCGGCCTACATCAACCAATGACTGAACTTCCACCTACCTGCAAGAAACCTGTGCTGCTCCGCACTAGCCCGTGCGCACACCCCTCACATCCTTCACAGCTGCAGTGGGGGGTGCTTCTTCTCCTACATCATTGCCAAGACCTGGAATGACCTACCCGGAGATCTTTGAACAGCACCCTCCCTGGCTAACTTCGGGAAGAAACTCAGGACCTGGCTCTTCAACTGAGATGTTGCACCCACAGCGCCCAGATACCCTTATGGGTGACAGTGCTGCGCTATACAAATGCTGATTGATTGATTGATAACCTTTGTGCACAAGGTATACAAGTGTCAAGGCAAGGAGAACAGGAAGGCAAACCAAGGCAGGCACCAGCTACCGGAGATGATGCTGCACCTGCAGCAAGGACGAAGAATGGCTGCACAACAGTATATCAAGGTTGATATTATTGACCTCCAATAACAACCTATCTAGCACATTACCTACCTCTGGGTCAACACAGAAAGTGGATAATTATTTTATTATTTCTGCTGCCATGCCTACCTACTTAGGCTTAATTTGTGCGGTACTTCACCTTGATATTGAACTCAGAATATTGTTTTACCAGATTATTGTGGATGTAATATTCTGGACCAACATATTGACAAGGTATGTATGTAAAGGTGAGTATAGGATTAGTTTACTTAACTCCATGTATGTGCGCCCTGCTGATGAGTAGACATCTTACTTAACTCCATGTATGTGCGCCCTGCTGATGAGTAGACATCTTCAAGGTCTGTCGATGTGGAGCTAAGAATAGGAAAGCCATATGTACCTATATGCACGGACCTCTCAATATTCTGTTCCTCAATATTTTGGTAGCACAATGTTTCTCTAGTCGATATTTCAATGCACAATCCCCTGTGATGTCGTAGTGCGGTCGCTGTAGTTGATGAAATGCTATTGTTGAGTAATATAACGCAAGCAAAACTGATGAGGGTATTCTATGGAGACATGATGTCATTGAACACAGATATAAGGAGACACTGTTAAATCATCATTGAAGAGACATGAACAAGGACAGAAGGGAAGGAAATGGAAAGTCTAGCTTGAATTACCCGACACTGCAAGGATGCTGGGACTGCAGCGAGATGGAGTTAAAGTTCAGCAAACTCAGTGATCAAAGGTAGTTGAAGACTTACTTGAAGCATAGGGAGAACTGAGTAATGAGAACAGAAAAGAGAATGTAGCTGGGTTCCTTGGAAGAAGTGGAGACTGAGAAGATGCTGCCTCTGCAGCAAGGCCGAAGAAGTGAAAAAGAAAGCAGGGGAAGTGGATGAATGTAGGTGAAATGGAAGTGCCTCAGTGTGGGATTCTGACCTATCCAAACAACCAAACTCCTCTTGTAACTAGCAAGAGGTGAGGCAGAAGCACCTAAAAGTCTCTGGTCCCAACCGTGGCACAGGGAGCTGATATATGGTCTCTTCGGTGCACCCCAGTAGGCAGACTTACTCTCTATTCTGAGCCTGTTCAAATCTCCAGCACCCACAATTTAGGCGAATCACACCAAACAGATGTAAACAGTCTGGAGGCATCACACTTAAATACCCCTGAAGAAGGGCATTTTCCACCTGAAATGCAATTGGGGAGTTTGACAACTGACATCAGACAAAGATTGTGTACCCTCAGAATATCAAATTAATATCGATGGGACAGAATATTGAAGACAAAATATCAAAAATAAAATATTAACAAGTAATCAAATCAAGATCTTCTATACCTTACAGCAAATAAATGTACCGAAGTGGTACACATATTTTCAAGGTACCTAGGTATGGCGTTAAGAATAGTAAATCTATACTTCCCTATATGCACTTAGCTTACAATATTTCGTCCCTCAATATTCTGTTCCCGACACTAGTATGCCACGATTTTGTCTGTGTCGATAGTCAGTAGTACAATCACAAAGATGAGATGGAATTGTAAATGACTTGAATGAGTTTCATGAAAAATCAAATACAATGAAAATGTTTTGATTGTCGAACACAGATAAATCATGGCTTAATGAATCTTTGAATGAAGCTGATTTCGATGCAAGGATTTAAAGCAGCAGATGACTAGATAGTACTTTTAGTACTGTAACCCTGGGCATAGGGAGGCTCAAATGGGAGTGGTTTCGTGTTTAGACTGTTGAGTAGCAGGGTTCCCAGATCAGTCAACCCCACCCAGGCAGCACACGAAGAATTCTGACAAGTGTAGTTAGGATAACTACACATTTCACATAAAGAGAAAGCAGGGCCGGACAAAGGGTCTAATTGAGGAGCCCCCTGTTCAAGCTTTGCCGGTCTTTTCTAGATATAAACTGCACATCGAGACCCGCCTGGAATAATGAATGCAACCACACACCGATGAGTGTGGCAGACCATATTGGCGATTTTAAATGAAGGAGATGTCAGGACAATGTTCTTAACTACCTGGTTAACGTCTGTAGTAAGGATTAAGACGTTGTTACTAACAACCTGTCCCTCAAGTTTATCTAACAGGGAATCAAGTCATCCACCTTGATCCTATTTAGACTTTGGTTGTCATTGGTGTGTCTACTGAGACTCAACATAAAACAATGCCTTGGCACAAGGACAAGTCCTGCTGCATAGAAAAGTTGTGTGTCACAAGGTGACCAATAGCTAATGGCGTACAAGAAAGGAAGCGAACCATTGGATGGCCGGCTTCGAGCACCTCTCATAGGATCCAATGGGCTCATACTACCTTGATAAGTTACAGTATCATGGATGGCTCCGGTTCTGTTCAGAGGAATTAAACAATTGAACCTGGGGGTCAATGGAGCAGCCGCTGTTGTGTCTCAAAAGGATTGCTCAGTTGGCTTTGGTAAGTTCCCCAGGCACTGGATACTAATCCTGTCCTCCAAAAATCTGAATCCCATTGGGGTTTTATGAAATAAACATAAGCCTCAATTCAAAGTTTTGGGGTAAAAGATACATTAAAAAGTCAAACTTAATGAAAGTCTTATTAACTCAATTTTTATTAAATACACTTAGGTGCCCCTGGGGCATCCGGACTTCTCTTACCAATATCCTAGACTCTAACAGTCACAGTGAGATTCTAATTCTGGTGGCCTGTGACTCTCCTTGGCCTAACCAGCTGGCCTGGTCTTGTAGCCCACAGACTTAAACAACTATTAATTGCAACCATCGAGTTTTGGAATAGACAGAGCAGGGGGCAGGGCTGTCTCCGGGTTAGAGGAGAGGGAACTCATGTGACACAGAACTGGAATATCTCAGGCCATGTTCATGGCAGAGACTTGGCATCAGTGGTTCCCATCACTTGAGTCCTCATTCCTGTGGATGGTGTCATCAGGGATGGCCCCAAGTAGATGCTTCCAGCAGGAGCAATGGAGACAAAATCATTGTGATTCATAAAGGCACAGGACAAGCACAGTGAGTGATCATATGGTGAGAGCAACAGCAGAACTGGTATCCAGAGCCAGGGGTCTGCACCTGGGAGCGGTATGGCACTTACCAGAGACACTGAGCAGCAGGTCATGTCCCCCTCAAGGACACTTTGCCCTTCCGAAGAGTTCCAAAGAGCAACACAGTGAAGTCAAGGGCTCACAGCAATGGCAGTGCTTCAACGCTCAAGCAACCACAAGAAGAATTCTAAGTTAGGGACTGCCTGGAACTGCATTTACCATGATGCACTGGGTGGACTGGTACAGACCTTTGGCCAGTGTACGACTCCATCCCTTAGAGCTGGAAACCATTTAAGATTTGAAGATTAAATGTAGACAGAGGAATGGACATAAAAGCTGGGCCTGGAGTTAATACCATCTCTGTATGAGACTCACTTGCTCCTGCCTGAAGAAGAAGGGAAGTGCAAGTGGACCGTGTAAATAATTAATAGCTAAGAGCAGATCACGCGCAGAGGCTTGAGGGGTTCATAGGGACGCGCCACTTACGAGTAATTAAAAAAGATTGGATCAGCTCATGGAGAGCAGGGGTTTAATTTGAGTTTAAGAATCTGTGACGGGTCCGGTGCCAGTTCAGGTATTTATAAGGCGTTTGATAGACGGCGCTCCCCCAGCACTCCCTCCTACATCATTCCTTCAGCTGAGGGGTAATTAGGAAGCTGAAACAAAGAGGCTGATGGGAGATATTCAGAACACCAGGCGGGAGGAGGGCGGATCGATCACCTCCCTTCTCCGACGAACACCTGCTTCAGAGACGCTTCGTGCGACGCTAATATGTTTTATGTCCTGGTTAGGGTGACCTGATGTTCCGGATTTGCCCGGACGGTACCGGTTTTTAAAGGACTGCCTCGCCGTCCTGACACTTTTTGATTAAATAAATGCATATCCTTGTTTTTGAGAGGGCTGGGTTTGCACGTCTCCCAGAATACAAAGGAAACTGGGCTGAATTACGGGTGATGCGAGACAACTTGAGGTCTCATTTTTGTCCTCAGCCAATCAACACATTTTGAAATGGAACAAAGTGCCCAACCCCTGAAGTGCTAGCATTTTGTTTTGTCTTTATGAGTAGTTCGTTTATAGGTTAGTGGGATGTGGCTGTCTAGTCCTGTATTGTTTGGTGCTGTGTCATTGCCCTCGAGCATCCGTGACCGGTGTCGACGTTTAGTCCTACTACTATGTCTGTGGCCGTTCCTGTTTTTGGTTCTGAAAATATAGTCACTCTAGTCATGATTACATCATCACCATTCATAGGGCATACATCTGCCATCTCTATGGCCTTGGAGCTCAGTGGGTTGTTCAGAAAGCTCAGAGTCTTGGATGTCGTATGCGGATGAGTTTCTGGTATTATGTAAATGCCCATCCTCATGTTCGAGCTGGCCCTTTTTGTGATATGAAGGTGGATCGAAGGGTTGCACCGTTGGACTATCAGAAGTGCTAATAGTCGAAGGTTTCATGGCCGTCTATTGTTCTGGGTGCAGAGGTGTTCTGGCCAGGGCTCTTGATTGTTTACTTTCGATTCTTTTGGGTCACAGAGATGCCCATTGGTTGGTATTAGTAAGTCTGTGCCTGGGTTTGCTAAGTGGGCTGCATGTCTCAGACCTGCTGCAAGGGTTTTTCATTTTCTGACTACTATTTTAGTTATAGATGTCTCCTTTGTAGTTGATGCTGGTTGGAAGGATGTGATTGCCGCCTACCTGGCCTTTTGGTACTGTGTTCTGTCTATGTGAAATGTTCCTTCTAGTATCTTCTTTTGCATGAACTGAGAAAGCACTTTAATATGGGTGCTTTGTTTATACTTATAGCATCTGGTGGATAGTTCTACTGGGAGTGACTTCATGCCTGACAATATGGAATATCGTTACTGTGCCGAGGGATATCATTTTTGCCAGCTCTAACAACATTTATAGATGAGAACCTGGCATGTGGCTGACTCTGCCACTTCACTATCAGCCTTTTACTGATGAGTCCGACAAGTGGCTGACACTACCCCTGACCTATGGGCCTTCGGGAAACGAGCCTGACCTGTGACCGAAAGCTGCAGCACTACCAACCTTTCACATTCACTAGCCAAGGAAATCTTCCACATTACCTCTAGTGCAGTCCACATCTCTGGGGTGCACACAGAAGCCCCCCACCCCATGCCCCCTGTTACTTTGAACCCGGCCCAGCAGGCCTCCGGCACGGTACCATTCAGACCCTCCACTACACTCCTAAGAGTCGTGTGCAGATCAGAGCATGCACAAGTGGTTGTATTAGGGGCACCGCTGCCTCACGGCCAGTCTGCACGGTCAGTCTTGTGAAGATCAGAGCATGCATTAGTGGTTGTATCGGGAGCACAGCAGCCTCATTGCCCCCAAAAGCCTCCAGTGTGCCCGGGGTATGGTAACAAACACACATCATTTCTTGTTACTACATTTCTATATTGGTTGTAAGGATCATTAAGATTACTTTCTATTGCCTTTAACCCATAGTAAAGTGCCGAGGATGATGGATCCCCGAGACTTTGCCCATGGATACAGGTTCAGCACCTTGGACAGAAGTACCCAAAGCCGATATCACAAGTTCAGTGCCATGGACAGCGGTGCTGATAGGCGTCAGAGCAGGAAGCACGGGTTCGGGTCCATAAGCAGCAGCGCTGATGTGACTCCGAGCAGGAAGCAGAGGGTGAGGACCATGGACAGCAGCGCTGATGTGACTCAGAACAGGAAGCAGAGGGTGAGGACCAAGGACAGCGGTGCTGATGTGAGCTCAGATCAGGAAGCACAGGTTCAGGACAATGGACATCAGTGCTGATGTGTGTTGAGAGCAGGATGCACAGGTTCAGGACCATGGACAGCACCAGTGATGTGAGCTCAGAGCAGGATGCACAAGTTCGGTGCTCTGGAGAGCAAACCTGAGGTGAGCTTGCAGCCGGAAGAGCAGGTTCAGGACCATGAAGAGAAGTGCCGATGTGAGCTCAGAGCCGGAAGAGCAGGTTCAGGATCATGGACAGAAGTGCTGATGTGAGCTCAGAGAAGGATGCACATATTCAGTACTCTGGACAGTAGTGCTGATGTGAACTCAAAGTAGGAAGTGCAGGTTCAGTTCCATGGACAGCGGTGCTGATGTGAGCTCAGAGCAGGACGCACAGATTTAGTTCCATGGACAGCGTTGCTGATGTGCGTTCAGTCAGCAGCACAGGTTCAGGGCCATGGAGAGCAGCGCTGACGTGAGCTCAGAACCGGAAGCACTGAGTTAGTCCTCAGGACTGTAGCGTTGATGTGAGCTCAGAGCCGGAAGAGCAAGTTCAGTGCCATGGAGAGCAGTGCTGATGTGCGCTCAGAGCCAGGATGCACAGGTTCAGGACACTGGACAGCAGTGCTGATGTGAGCCCAGTGCCAGCAGCACAGGTTCGGGTACCTGGACAGTGGTGCTGATGTGAGCCCAGAGCCAGCAGCACAGGTTCGGGTCCCTGGACAGCAGTGCTGATGTGAGCCCAGAGCCAGCAGCACAGGTTCGGGTCCCTGGACAGCGGTGCTGATGTGAGCTCAGAGCCTGATACTCAGTTTCAGGACCATTGACAGCGGCACTTATGTGAACTCAGCAGGATGCACAGGTTCAGGACACTAGACATAAGCGTTGATGTGAGCTCTGAGCAGGATGCACAGGTTCAGTCCTCTGGACAGCAGTGCTGATGTGAGCTCGCAGCCAGCAGCACAGGTTCGGGTCCATGGGCAGCGGTGCTGATGTGAGCTCAGAGCCAGATACACAGTTTCAGGATCATTGACAGCGGCACTTATGTGAATTCAGAGCAGGATGCACAGGTTCAGTACTCTGGACAGCAGCGCTGATGGGTGTTCAGAGCAGGAAGCACTCTGCATTATGCATGCATTTAGAGTACACGCTATTGAAGAACGGTCTGGTCCTTATGGTCTTTCCACTCCCTATACTTCTGCGACACCTAAGACTGTTCTCATTCTCCAACCCTCTCTTTGTTCTAATACTGTGATTACCCCTTTCTTTTTCCAGGATGTTCTTGAAACGGGTAAGGAGTGTTCAAATGTTTCTGCTACTGATGAGAATATGCCACTCCTCATGTCTATGGAAACATTCACAGTAAACCTTGTCGGTCCCATTGCCTCTCTCTCCAGAAGATCTCAACTTTCACACGAAATCACTGTGATGACACCATCTCTGCTGATTATTACTTGCCAAATATAGAGGTTTTGTTGTATGAACCTCACATTTACGTCTGTATAGCTTCAGTAACTGGTTGGCATCAATTCAATTTTCTATTTAACTGTCCCCTCACATCTTCCATCTTCTTTGTCTCTTGTGTCATGTAATAACACAAAAACCAGGAAGAGAGGGTCCAAGGGAGGAAGTTTAGAGACCTGCAAGGAAAAATATCCCCTTTTCTAATACAATTATAGCACGAAATAACCTTGGGTCTGAGTATGTAAGATAGCAAGCTAAGAGTTATCATATATATGTCTCAACAAATCTCCTCAGGGGAGAGATCCCTTTAAGGACGAATACCCTCACCCACCTATGGTGGCATGCTTCATCATATGGGTTTCTCCTCCCAGTGGAAAAACCTAGTCCCACTGAGGGCTACAACTCCCTCACTGTGAGGTAGGAGCTCAGGGATGTTTTTTTGTGAAATAGCACAGTGTAACTACGGATGCTAAAATCCCATATGAACGGTTTCTGGTAGGCACTGTTTTTTAATCCTGCCAGAAAGAGCAAATAAATAAAGCTTCTTTGTGTTGCCAACGCTAGGTAGTTTTAGATTGCACTTCCCTTGCACACACCTTCTTTGTTTTTTGCGCTGTATCCTCACCCTACCAGAAACCGTTCATATGGGATTTTAGCATCCGTAGTTACACTGTGCTATTTCACAAAAAAACATCCCTGAGCTCCTACCTCACAGTGAGGAGTTGTAGCCCTCAGTGGGACTAGGTTTTTCCACTGGGAGGAGAAACCCATATGATGAAGCATGCCACCATAGGTGGGTGAGGGTATTCGTCCTTAAAGGGATCTCTCTTGTGTCATGTCCCATCACCCATCAACTATCTCCTCTCCTCTATCAATTGCATGTGCTCTCACATTTCCCATCTCATTTGCCTGCTGTGTTTCTGTGTCCAAATGACCCCGCATCTCTCCTCTCTCTTCTCTGCTGTTTCATATGTAAATAAATGTCTCCACGCATCTTCCTACTCCCTTCTCTGTTGCTTCATATGTATTTAAATATCCCTTCACATCTCCTGTCTCCCTTTTCTGTTGTTTCAGATGTATTTAATTGCACCCTGGGACCTCTCCTCTCCTTTCTCTGTTGTTTCATATGTTTTTAAATGGCCCCTCACACCTCTGCTCTCTCTTCTCTGATGTTTCATATGCATTTAAACGACCCCTTACATCTCCACTATCCCTTCTCTGTTCTTTCATATGTATTTAAATTTCCCCTCACAACACCCCTCTCCCTTCCCTGTTGTTTCACATGTAATTAATTGTCTCCCCACATCACCCTCTTTCGTTCTCTATTGATTCATATGTATTTTGTATGTCCCCTCCCATCTCTCATCTGTTCTCTCCCTTCCCTGTTCTTTGGTATGTATTTGAATATCTCCCCTTTCCCTCCTCCCTTTTAAAAGGTGCGCCGGGCGCAAACAATCACAATGCGCCCTAATATGTTGTATGCGCTGCCCCCGGGGCAGCCGCGAACTCGCGCTGCCCTGGGGGAAGCGCATTCATGTGAAAACACAGAGCAGCTGCTCCTGCACCCGCCTGCACTTTTACAGGGTAATAGGGATCCCCTTGCAGGTGGGTGCAGTCAGTGACTGCACCCGCCTGCAAGGGGATGTCTGGGGGGTCCCCCTTTACCCCCTGCAGTGGGCTGCTCTCAGGGGGCGCACTGACAGTGCACCAGCTTTTAAATGACCCACTGTCAGTGCGCCTCCTTAGGGCTTCTTTATTTTATTATTATTTGTACGGCGCGACGAATCATCCCCAAGGGGATCTCTCGGCACCTGGGTAGCAGACAACATAATTAGGGAGTGCTCATTAAAACAGCCAGGTTTTAAGACGTTTCTTAAATTGTGCCAAATT
This sequence comes from Calotriton arnoldi, assembly GCA_963921515.1. NCBI lineage: Eukaryota > Metazoa > Chordata > Amphibia > Caudata > Salamandridae > Calotriton > Calotriton arnoldi. The sequence continues at coordinate 856,568 of CAWUFW010007393.1, read as the reverse complement.
GGAACATGCTCGAAGATCCTCTGGCAAACTGTTCCAGTGGGCGGGGACTAGATGAGAAAAGGCACACCCGCCCATCTTGGCTTTCCTGATTCTCCAAGTGCAGAGCAGCTTTTGACTGCTAGATCTCAAGTGGCGCCCCGGAATGTACCATTCTAGTTTTTTTGTTAGATATGCCGGGCCCAGCCCCTGGAGTGATTTGAACACCAGACATAGGAGTTTAAAGACTGATCTTTTCCTGATAGGAAGTCAATGCAGTTGTCGCAACAAGGGTAGTGATGGAGTTCGTGCGGGTTTGTTAAGGGCAAGGCGCGCTGCTGTATTTTGGACGACTTGCAGCCTTGATAACAAATCTTCCCTGATCCCTACCAGTAGAGAATTTCCATAATCTAGTCTGCTGACTAGAAGCGCCTGTATAAGGACTTATCTGGTAGAGAGAGGAATCCAAGGGAAGATCTTTCTCAGCATGCGCATCATACCAAAGCACTTGCCCGAGATGGTTTTTACATGCTCCTCCATAGAAAGTCTGTCGTCGATTACGATGCCCAGATTCTTTGCCCATTTTTTTGGTATGGGGCTTCCCCCAGTTCACTGAAAGATATGTAACCTGCACACCTTAATTAATACAAACTACATACATTTTTACTAAAAGTTTTATCCAAAGTTTTCTCAGCGGTGCTACCTAGTGTCCCTGACCAGTTCCTGTCAGGCGCAAATAAATCTCAATCAATTGTGGCACAAAGGTGTCACAAAATAACTAGGAGCACTTTCCACAAGTTCCACAGGCCACCACTCCGCGGTCCATAACTCCTCAGCTTCCCCAAACAGCAGAATCTCTGTTTTATTGGAGTTCAACTGTAGGAAGTTCTTGCTCATCCATGTGGCTATTTTTAACATGCAGCTCTTAAATTTTTCTCTAGTCAAAACGGGGTCCTTCTCTATGGGGACTATCACCTGGGTGTCATCCGCATAAGAGATCGTTTGGAACCCGCAAGATCTAATAATAGAGGCCAGGGAAGACATATAGATATTGAACAAGGTGGGACTTAGGATGGAACCCTGTGGTACCCCCTTATCCACAATTATGGTCTGTGACACAAATGTGTCCAATTGTACACACTGGGGCATATTCTCAAGGAGCTATCGCCGAGTTATCGGCACTTTAACGCATCCAAAGTCGCGCTAAATTTATCGCCCCATTCACAAGCTGGTGCTAACAGCCCATAACACCAGTTTTCCTGCGAAAGCAGTCGCAAAAAACATCGCCACAGATGACCCCGGCAACTAACGCTAATGAGATGCAGAGTAGGCGTTCCCGAGCAAAAAGCCGCGACAACACCACAACGCAACATTCTCAACGACCAGCCACATCGGCGATAGGAACACAAAACAGGCGATACGGCGCGTTACCAGCAGGAAATTAACACCTGCTCTGACCTGGTGCAAAGTCGGACGTCAACCTGCACAAGAAAAGGGAGCCCAGCCCACAGCCACACCTGAAGAACAACAGATGCCATGGAGCCACTCACCATGCACCCCGGAGCCCCGAGAGGGCAACAACACCCACCGCCACCACCCCCAGGACCGCCACCCCCAATGGACCCCCCGCACACCCCGAACCACCACAGAGGCAGCGCAGACAAAGACAGCGGACCTTCAGGAAATGCACCAGCCACACAGACCTAACACCAGACAATGCCAATGCCCACTACAGGCCCAAAAGGACAACCATCCTCCGCATCCTGAACATCATTGCCCACAGGCTGACGGTACCAACACAGCGGACAACCAACATCCCTCCGCAGACAAAGCTGCTGGCTGTGCTGCACCCGTTGGCCTCTGGTATCCTCCCAAACAACAACCGCCCGAGTCGGAGGAGTCCCACAGCCAGCCCCATCCAAGTTCCTCACACCTGTCCTGGATGCCCTCACCAGCTAGGGACCGCAGCACCCATACGTCCCCCACAATGCGCAGGAACAGCTGGAGACCAAGCAAGGACTATACGCCATAGCTGGATCCCCGCACGTGTCGGGGGCAATCGACTGCACACTTGTCCCCCCTGCCAACACCGCACACAATTACCACAACAGAAAGCACACGCATCCCATCAATGTGCAGGCAATAGTGGACCACAGGGGACTCCTCACCAATGTCATAGCCAACTACCCAGGCAGTGTGCATGATCCCTTCATCTTCCTACAGTCCAACATCAACCAGCGCTTCCAGGATGGCACCCATGGGAATGCACTGCTCGTTGGCAAGTACCAAATGAACACACCACACACCTCAACCCCACAATCATGCAACTCACAACTCTGGCACTGCACACGTCACAAAATCACATACAACATGCCAAACAACATGCCCCCCACCAGACACGACAGCACAACTTACTGTGGCAACCTTGGTTAGCCATGTACATGAGCCATCAACAGCATGGCACCTCAGCCACACAATACCGGAATGTGGGGAGAGGTAGGAACCAGGCATGTGCGAAGGAGGCAAGTGACCCATGAATGAGTATGTACACAATGCCAAGTGTGGCGGAGATGTGCTGGACAGACTGCAGTATGCAGACCACAGACATAGCCATGTCTACATGCACTGCTGGTGTTTGGAGTGTAGTGGACAGTGGACGCAACCATGTCACCCCAGCCAGTGGGGAAGATCGTGGAAATATAGCTTGTGACGACCCCCCCTGTAAGCGTGTGCGGAGTGGGCTGGCCCGGCGTACGCCAGGCCAGCGTAGAGGTGTGAATAAAAAGCACGTAGCTCTGGGTGTGGTTCTCTTCCGGAATGCCCAACGTGTCTGCCAGGGAGGCGCCTCCCACCCCACCACGAGGCAGACGCCGTCGCCGTGAGCGGTGTGGCCTGCGATCCTGTGCGCCTGCTGCACCCCGGGCCGCTGGTCCCCGGACCCGTCATGCCCGCCCCTGCACAGCCAGGCCTCACTGCTCACCTGCCGACACCGGCGTGTGTCAAAGAGGGCCCACCACGTGCCGGCGCAAGCTCCAAGCCCGAGGCCCGCGACCTGCGCAGTCTCCTCAGACCATCACGGCCTCCGCGACACAGGTCCGCTTTACTCCTTTTTCGTTGACGTACTCCACCGCTGCCTCGGGCCTACACTACGCTCAAGTAGGTCACACAATTGGAACTGAGTCTCGATTATGCAATGGCAGAGTACACACTTTATGGCAGCATTTATATCACTATACTCCCTTCGATGAGGTGACACAAAGTATGTGCATGGCATCCCAACCACACGTGTCTGTGGGCCCTTGATGACTACGCCTTCGGACTACACTGCGGTCCTGCAGGCCCCACACAAATCCATGCCTGTCCATACCAGGCAGGACACGGCATCGTCGCTGGCTAAATACCCGCTCAGCTCTGTCGCTACTGCCTCGGTCAACCACGAGTCATCCCCACATGCCATTTCAACACCGTGTGTCAGTGCTCCAGGAGGAGCTTGCTGAACAGCGGTTGGCCCGCGCTGGCCGCTGCCTCCGGACTACACATCGGTCGAGTAGGGCACACATTGGGAACTCAGTCATGATTAATTTATGGCAGACCTGATATCATTGTACTAGCCTCGTCGCAGACTGCATCCCTTTTTAGCTCTGGTGCCACTAAGTCTGTTCCCCGACAACCATGGACACTTTCTTCTTGAGATTTATTGGCAACTGAGTCCATGGACTGGAGGTTGTCTTCATCATCATGTCGGTGATACTGACTATGTGGCCAAAACAAGGCTGTAGCATTTCACTCCTCCATTTGCCGCTTCCGGCCGGCTCCTGCCCTCTGCATCATGGCCTGGAGGACACCTTCCACTGTCCCCTGCAAACATCCGCTACATTCACCTTCGACATCGACGAGGACCCGCTCACCTCACGTGGCCCTATCTCACTGCACCGCAAGTCACCGTCCCGTGGCGGTGTGCCTGTGCCGGCTGCAGTGCATCTGGGGCCACTAACTCTGTGCAGCTCAAACCATGGCCCCAGTCTGATGGCATGTTGGATGGCCTCTGGGTCGATGGTCTGGGGGTCATCAACACCATGTGTCTGTGGCCCTGCGCTGTCCGCTGCCTCCGGCCTCAACTGCGGTCCACCTGGGCTCACACATCAAATCAAGTCCTGCCCTGCCCGGACGTCGCATCACCGCAGGATGCAAATGCCACCACCGCCAGGACCAACTCCAAACGACAGGTGCCAGAGTCGGAAGTGTCTCACTGCCAGACTGTCAGAGTTGCTCACACCTGTCGTGGGTGCCATCATCAGCTTGATACCCTGCTCAGCTCTTCAGGTGCCACTAACTCAGTGCACCACAAATCAAGAACCATTCTGCTTGCATGTTGGGTGAACACCGTACTCCCTCCGGCTACCTCCATGATGCTTCACAGTTGTTTCTGTTGTGCTGGTGTTTTATGTTTCTGCTTCAATTGTGATCACTGTTCAAGTTGTTGCCAGCACCAACGACTCCATGAGGGCTGGCTTACACTCACCCCACACACATCCAGCACATGCGTCACTGTACATGTGACCATGCCAATAAAGGTGTCGAGCGCACGTGCCCGTGGCCAGTTCAACGAACTATCTGTGTGTGTCCGTGTGCTCATGATGTATGCATTAGGGCCCCGGCCCCACAACCTTACATTGTGCCGTGTACAGAGGATGCAGCCATGTCACCGCAGGCAGAGGGTGGGACATTGCACATGTTGCATTTTCGTCCCCCACTCAATACGTAAGTTGAGTGAACTTGGCCGGCGTACGCCAGTCCGGCGTGGGGGTGTGGGTGATTGTCCCGTGGCTCTGGGTGTGGTTCAGTACTGGAAATGTGCAAAGGCATGTGTCTCTGTCGCAGTGTGGGTCTCCGTTGGGGAGTGTAGGTGGTCCCTGATGGGACTTGGACACCCACGTATGAGATCTAGTTCGTCTTCCATGAGGTAGTACCCCACCCGCACATGTTTGGCCAGCCCCTTCTGGCAGTCTGACAGCTGGCCTTGGAATGGGATGTGTGCTTAGGTGGGCTGCTGGGAGCCAGCCAGGGTGGTGGGTGCATCCAGCTGTGTTGTCTGTGCAGGGGGTGGTGTATCCTCGATGCAGCGGTGCTGCCCAGCTCCTGGAGCTCTATTGCCTGGGATGTCCATGGACTGTTGTGGGGCGTCGGTGTCGGAAGTGTGGAGGTCCTCTTCAGCATCACTGATGGGTTGTCAGGTCTGCTCTGCTGGAGCTGTTGTTTGTCCCTCGGCAATGTGAAGGGGAGATTCTTGTTGACATTGTGTTGGCATGTATGTTGACGCATTGTTCGAGTGTACATACAGACTGCATGACAATGTACATTGTGACTGTTTGGGAGGGGCGGACTATTTGATGCGTGATAGTGGACATTTGGACTACATGAGGTGGGTGATGTTGTACACGTACATTTTCATCTCACAGTTTCCTGCTATGTCAGATGTGATTGGCCATTTTCTACACACAGGCTGACCCAGTTGTGTCCTCTGTTCTGCAGTGTAAGTGTTGCACTGTGTCCCACATTGTCATCCATGTGGATGTGCTGTGATTGCTATGTGTGTGTGCTGCATTGTGTGAGAGTCGCACCTGCAGCTGTGATTTTGTTGCCCCTTATCCCTTGGATCATTAACAACCACAGGGGCAACCCTATACACCTGAACCAGGGGCAATCAGTGTTTAATCCAAACAGCGGTCCAAGATATTGAAAAAATTCAATTTTTCACAAACAAATGACAATACAATTGTACATAGAAAAGAGACTGAAAATCAAAAAAACAGAAGAAAGCCCTTATAAGAAATATCTTAAGAAAAATATACACAATTTATTCAATATAAAAAAAAAATTATTCACATTGTGCTCAGAAGTATTAGTTGGTACACATAACAATTATTGTACAATACAATACCAAACAAGTGGCAAACAAAGAAATCACATAAAAAAGAAATTTTTCAGAACGACACTGAAACGACAAAAACAGAACAATGTGTCCTTCATTACTAGCGGCCACAGTTGCGTCGACGGCGTTTCGACCTTTGTCATAAATACATGGTCATCATCAGGACATAAATTTTGCTGAGCATCCAAGAAAAAATTTCAAGTCACACGATGAAGATGTGTGACTGTCAGGGGACACGGCGGCTCCACTCGCACAGGCACGCAATGACAGCGGGAGAACTACAATTCCCGGCAGCCTCGAGCGGACGTCCGACGTCAGACGCTCCACCTCACGTGATGCAGGAAGACTCGGGATAAGGCGAGGCTGCGGCTACAGACACTGCCGATTATTCGTTTTGTCCGAGTATGGATGATGGCCATTTCTCCCGAGATCCTGGTCGGGTAAGGGTGCCTATTGCACCACTGGTTCCTGTGTAACCCGGGGAGTTTCTCTAAACGCTGTATTTACACTTTGGGAGCATACCAGGGTTGTGTGCTCATTTCCTTTTTTCCCTACGTTGGTGAGCTCTCCGTTTGTTGTAAACTTAAGAGCTCTTGCGAGGGAATACTATTTAGCGATCGTGATTCATATGTACTGGAGGCCATTTGGATGAGATTCAAGTGGGTGTACATTACTTGATTTCCCTATGTTGGCGAACTCTTCACTGTACCTTGCCCACAGAGTTCATGCGAGGGAAATAGTAGTGTCCATTGTATATTCGGTAACGGTGTTACCGTACGTGTGTATCAATAACGGCAAGAGGTTTTGCTGTTGATGAGAGTGAAGTGAACTCTCAGATTTGGTTTCTTTATATCCCAGAGGTTCCTGGAAGTAATCCTATGAAGGAAACAAATAACCACACAGACTATCGTTCCTAACAATGCCGATGAGAGTACTTGTCTTGCTTGTTTGTATCTGATGTGGTTTATCCTCTTTCTACGCTCTATTCTTTTCCTCCACAGGGGTGATATAGACAGAGGTTCTTCAGAGCAACTGCCTTAAACCCTAAATACCAGGTATAGATAGGGGGAGTCTAATGCATGTACTAACACCTGCACAGTAAAGTAATCACCTCATGAATCCTTTATGTTTTCTAGCAAATGGTATGAAGTAGAGGTTACAAGCTCATCACCCCGTTAGCCGGCAATCTTTTCTTTCGTTACAGGTTAGTGGAAGTATGGGCACAATGGAGGATTAAAGTAGTAGGGGAGGTGAAAAGGTCAGGATAGTAATATATTCTTTTGTGTTTTACAGGTCTCCCTCCCCGCTGTCCCCATCCTTCCCTTCCCCCGCTTAACCACCCTTTAGTCTGTGTGAATTCATATCCAGACTTGGGGCTGTTGAGAGGTGGACCCCTATGAGCATCGGTTCGATCCTGAGGATACGTTCAGGCACGGGACAGTGACAAATACCAATAGATTGGCACATCACCAATGCCAAATGGAAAGTCTTTAGTCAATGATGCGAGGTTGAAAGTAAATCCTTCATGAAATACTTTTCATAAAATATTTTTGTGTTGCCCCAGTGGCTGCATAAATAAATTGGCACGATTAACCACGGGCAAGGAGAACCAATCTCCTTTATATTTCACTCACACGTAGTGGCTGGTTTGGGAATTACAGGCATTTAATTTCCTTCAGGTTCAACTCCTTTCCGCATTACTTCAATACACCAGATTAGCACACCCATTGCAATGGTCTGTCCATAATCTGTAGTGAAAGAGTCCAAACTCCCAACAGGTTGACTCCTGTTGTCAGGCTTCTCTGGTCAATAAAAGGAGTAGTAAATCCTTTTCAACGTCTACGTGCCCATCCAGGCTCAGGATCTCTTCCTCAGAAACCTGTGTCTTTTTGATGGTAGTGGTTTTTTATTGCCACTTATGGTCCGTGTCGTTGTAAGAACCTATTGTCTTAATCTTCGTTGAAATCTCTGGTTTCCATTTGGCATTGGTGATGTGCCAATCTATTGGTATTTGTCACACATCTTCATCGTGTGACTTGAAATTTTTCTTGGATGCTCAGCAAAATTTATGTCCTGATGATGACCATGTATTTATGACAAAGGTCGAAACGCCGTCGACGCAACTGTGGCCGCTAGTAATGAAGGACACATTGTTCTGTTTTTGTCGTTTCAGTGTCGTTCTGAAAAATTTCTTTTTATGTGATTTCTTTGTTTGCCACTTGTTTGGTATTGTATTGTACAATAATTGTTATGTGTACCAACTAATACTTCTGAGCGCAATGTGAATAATTTGTTTTTATATTGAATAAATTGTGTATATTTTTCTTAAGATATTTCTTATAAGGGCTTTCTTCTGTTTTTTTGATTTTCAGTCTCTTTTCTATGTACAATTGTATTGTCATTTGTTTGTGAAAAATTGAATTTTCCTTATCCCTTGGAGGCGGTGTGCCTTTGGCTTTCGTGCTTTTGAGGTGCTGTGATGTTGGCAACTTGGGTCATTTGTGCTCTTGGAGGGTTTTTGTACTCTTGTGCATTGTTTGTCTGCAGATGTATTGTTGAAGTCAGTGGTTGTTTGTGCACGTGGATGTGTCAGAGTGTCACCTGCTCCTTCCGGATGTGGTCCACAATCAGCCACCTCAGTCTCGTGGCGTGCACAGTGTCATGGTGATTGTACTCCGGCCATGCTGCTCGTCATGTGGTGTCACTTGCGTTGTCAGTGTGGCTCTCGCATACGCATCTTTGCTGTGTTTCGCACTGGTGCATGTGTGTGTTGTGGAATTGGTGTTGTGTGGGGTGGGACCCCTTTGGGCACATGGTGTACGGGAGCCTACTTGATGTTTGTATGTGTACTGCAGTGTGCCACGGGGATCAGAGACATGACCCAGGGTCGTTGTGGGTGTGCGGTGTGCGGTGTGCTACACGTCATTGTGCATGTGTGCCATTGTGCCCGTCCCCCCAGTCCCTGTTCGTTACTCACCCTGTTGATGTTGTGTCAAGTCATGGCGAGCAGGGTCCGGACTCCAGACTCCTTGCACCGTCTCCACAGTAATGACTGTGGCCACCATTTGCTCCAGCTCCTCCTGTGGTGCAGGACTCCCACCTCCATTCGCCGTTGCTGCCTTCCTGTTGGCAGCGGGTTGGCTTTTTACATCGTGCCAGCGCATTTTGGCCTCCTCGGCACTCCGACTGCATTCACGATGGGATGCCATTTTTCCGTCTGTATTGCCAATGACACGGTGGTGGTGACGGACAGTTGTTGTTGGTGTTCTGTCACCTCCGTGACGACGATCAGGTTTTCCTGCGGACTGTACCCAGTCTTCCTCTTCCTCTTCTCCTTGGCCTTCCCCGACCCCGAGGTTCCTTGCTGGTGGTCTGTGGGGCTTGTGGGGTTCGCGTTGACCTGGGCACTCGTTCCGGGTGCATCCATGTTGCTGCGCAGTTTGATTTGTTTATGGTGTGTTTTTCTTGTTCAGCTTTTATGGTGCATTTTCCCGCCAGACGCGTGGGAATTGCAGGCCTATCGCTGGTTGTCGCTGTTTTTTTTTTTCGAGGTTGGCATCATTGCAACTTTATTCTCGTTGGTGTTTCGCATTTTTTTGGCGTCGCGTTATTTTTAACGCGGTCATTTGACGCGTTATCGTGGGACTATCGCATGGTGATGCCAGGTTGAGAATGCTACGTTAACACGGCGTTGTTTTCCCGCGATGGACTGCGATGTGCAAAGTTGCGTTAAGCTAAACTTGCGGTGGTTATCACACGTTCTTGTGAATATGCCCCACTGTGTTCTGTCGGTCAGAAAACTATGGATCCATTTTAATGCCGTTCCTCTGACACCAATCTCTCGCAGCTTATCCAGAAGGATTCTGTGAGAGATGGTGTCAAAGGCTGCCGACAGATCCAGAAGGACTAACATCGTGGGTGTTCCCTCGTCCAGCAACATCCTTATCGAGTCTGTTACCTCCATCAAAGCAGACTCAGTGCGTAACAAGCACGGAAACCTGACTGCGAAGAGTCGAGCAGGTTGTTTTGTTCCAGATAGCCCAAGAGTTGTCGATTAATCAAGGTTTCCATGATTTTTGAACAACATGGGAGAAGCGAGATGGGTCTATAGTTTTGTAAGTCTGCAGGATCCGCTAATGCTTTCTTAAGCAGTGGCTTGATATAAGCCTTCTTCCATTTTGAAGGAAACGAGGATGTGTCTAATGACAAATTACAGATTTCCATAATTGGGTTAGACAAGGCCTCTTTGACTCTGCGCCCACGTCTGTAATATGGCCCTGGCGCAGATTCGAAGGAATTCCCTCATTTGCATAGGGCACGCCCCTATGCAAATGAGGGAACACCCTCTGAAGGTAGCGCTGGCGCTTTAAGTGTGCCAGCGCTATCGGTATTATAGAAGGGGACGCACAAGCGTCTGCGCCCCCTTCTATAATACCAAAGTGCCACGGGTGCGCGCAAAGCGGGCGCAAACGCCCATTGGACCCCCGGGGCACTTAGTGTAATACGGCCCCTGGTAGGTTACAGCCACAGTCAAAAGATATGTGGCTTTAAAGTCTGCCAGTCTACAGACCCTGCAAGGGTAGGTCGTGACACCTTCTGTTACTCTTGCCCCTTAGGGTATCAACAGCATCTCCCCTTAACTGTGCAGCGTGCTCACCGATCAGCGGTTCTCCATGCTAACTGGACACTAAGGGGCAGATTTACAAGCCCCTTGCGTCAATTTTGCGCCTCCGTTGCGTCACTTTTTTTGACACAGCTGCAGCGTAAAAATCCACCCATTTACAATGTGACGCATCTAGGGAGATGCGTCACATTGTAAAGCCCTGCGTCACATTATACCTGCGTCAGGTATAAAGTATGCAGGGGGGGCGTTCCCACGCAGGAAAGTCTCATAAAAGTGACGCAGTGAAATCTACACGATTTCACTGCGCCACTTCTAGGAAGCCACTGCAGCAAAACCTTACGCCTGCTTGAAGCAGGCGTAAGGAGTGACGCAGCACAATGAGGATAGGCCTCAACATGCATTGCTGGAGTTGCGTTGTGCTTGCGACACAACACGACTCCAGCAATGCGTGACTTATTTGCCAACAGATGCGTCAGAATTTCTGATGCATCTGTCAATCCTTGCGCCGTGGTGCGCCGTATTGTAAATACGGCGCATCCATGGTGACGCAAGGATTTCTCAGGGTGGTGCAGGGAAAGTGACGCATCTCTACAGATGCGTCACTTTCTTGTAAATCTCCCCCCAAGACTTTTTTAACCCGGAACTTTTATCATGCTTAACCCATCACCTTTGACTTGGACTGATCCCCTCTTAATTTAGGGGGTTAGATTTTTGGTAATTTTCTATCTCAAATCCACTACCCTCTCCCTGCCCCCAGGGGGGCTGAGATGGTGCATCCTAACCGCCTTGACAGCGACACTTCGTAGCATCCTGTGTGACATCTTTGTATCAGATCTGTCACAGCAGTAAGAGCAAGGGGGCACCCTTGTATTATTGGGCACTATTCTACAGCTTGCCACACAGGACATAATTAACATTTAGATAGATGCTGACAACAACCAAAACACCACAACTGTAATACACAGCATCGTGGAAAACAATCATGGACATAAAAGGATCCCACTCAACAGAGGGTGGGGGAGGAGTCAAAGGAGCTGGTCTCACCAAGATCAAAAATATATTTTAAAAAATCGGAATACCTGGGGGTGGTACTGGGGGTTATGGAAAGTTTATTGAAGGAAGGTAGGAGGAGACGGGTAGGAAAAACGAACATGAACATCAGAGGGGAGCGTCATCAGCGTATAACCTGACTGCAACCCAGCCTCCAAAGAGGCGCATCTAGCTCCTAGAGGACGGGGTCATTTCAGAACACCTGTCCCTTAGAATCCAGAGGCACTCTGGGGCAGATTTACAAGCCCCTTGCGCCACTTTTGCGTCACTTTTCCCATGTTAAAAGTGACGCAAAAGTGGTGCAAGGGGCTTGTAAATCTGCCCCTCTGAGTCTGATGTTAAACACTTCGGTGTTGAGCTCTGAAAAGGCCCCTCTGCTTTCCTAACTCTGTTCCTGTGCCACAGTTTGTAACATTGAGCTCCTATGAACCCACTTTGTCCTTGTGAGTTAGGCAAGGACTCGGGTATTTTGGATTTCCTTGAAAAAAAAGAGTTCTTCTGTCCTGTCAGGGGTCACAGGTGGTTTTGGTAAAGGTTTTTTTTTTCGGATTAGAAGCTTGCAGTGGATGGCCGAGCCTAGCAACTCACGGAAGGGCTGGGCTAAAGTTGTTAAGCTAGCATAGAAGATACACTGATTAGCCTCCGTTTCTTTTTCGGATGATGAAAGGAGGAGTGAAAACTGTGAAGTTATGAAGAATAAGCAAAAGTATTAATCACTGCTTTATCACTGAGAAAAATATTGAAAAGAGGAGGCTAATATTGATGGATTGCTACAAATACACCAGCTATTGAGCCTCATTTTCTCTCCCTGCGAAGGTGAAAGGCGGAGTCACCCCTGGTGAATGGTGCAGAAGGCTTAAACATTGAGGCCCTCATTTACGGGGATTTGGCGTAGAGCAGTGCAGAAAGTCAACTTGCTGCGGTGCTCTACACCAAAGTGAAAGGGCAGGAATGCACTGTATTTACGCAATACGGTGCCTTCCTGTCCTTTCCACCTTCGCTGGCATCATTTCGGCAGTCTGGTGCCAATGCAGTTACCCTTGCACCATGGTGCAAGGGTGCCTGGGTTGCATGCAGGTTTTTTTTGTGCAGGAACGGGCACATTCCTGCACAAAAACAATCCCAAGAGGCGTTTTCCTCGTCCTACATGTGCTACAGGATGCAACACACATAGAAAGAGGAAAAGCGAGGAGAAATAAAGGTATGTCTTCTCTTTAAACCTCACCTCGGGAGGCATAAGGTTGTGGTGCTTCCCCAGGTTTGCATGCTCTCATAAATCTGGGGAAGTGTCAAAATCCATGGGTGTTGCATGGGAAAACCCATCGCAATGCCCATGGAACACTCCTGGCCCTCATTTACAAGATACCTGCGCCACCAGAGCATCAATTTTTATGACTAACCGTTGGCGCAGGTCTCTCAGTCCTATCTATGAGGCCCTGCAAAGCCACCCTGTGTGGCTTTGCATGGCCTCATAGGTATGGAGTAAGGCAAAGAAGCACAAAGTGCTGCCTTGCCTTACTCTGCGTCAAGGAGGCGTTCCATGGGTGCTACTGCAGCTGTTTCCAATCAACACCCATGGATTTTGACACTGCCCCAGATTTACAACATCATGTACACTTGGGCAGTGCCAAAAACATACGCCTCCTCAGAGCAGGCATAACGAGGAGAAATGTTTGCATTTCTCCTCATTGTTTCCTCTTTCCACATGTGCTGCATTCTGCAGCACAAATAGAACAAGGAAAATGCCTCTCGTGATTATTTTCTTAGTGGCTTTGTATGGCCTCATAGATATGAGATTGTGATTTGCACCGCCGGAGTGACAAGTGACGTTCCGGCAGCACAAGGGGCTCATAAATATACCCCAGAGCCTCGGTACTGACCCATACTTATATTTGCAACCTCATTTAGAATTGCACAGATGTTCCCCCCACCCCCTTTAGTCACATTAACCGTTTATGCAGTGTAATTGATTTTGCATTTTTCCCAAGCATGCGATTTTCTAGGAGGGCTAAGAACATACTTGGATGCGCATATTGTGCAGATGAGGCGATAAGGGATGTGGCAGGACCAGTGCTGTCCGAATGAGAGGTGACCCCTCTAGCCACCTCTCCATCCCTCTGTCACACACTCATAAGTATATACACAGAGAACTAGGGGCATATTTAGGGGATTTTGGCATAGGGCAGTGCAGTAGGACACCTTGCTGCACAGGCCTACACCAAAGTGAAAGGGCAGGAAGGCACCGTATTTAAGCAATACAGTGCATTCCTGTCCTTTCTCCCTGAGCTGGTGCCATTTCAGTAGCCTAGCGCCAACGTAGGCACTCTTGCACCATGGCACAAGTGTGCCTCTGTTGCATGCAGGATTGGTTTTGTGCAATAAGGGGCACCTGCCTGCACTAGAACAATCCTAAAAGGCGGTTTCATCTTTATGTGTGCGCTGCAGAATGCAGCACACATTCCAAGAGGAACAAATTAGGAGGAATAAACATATTTCTCCTCATTACCTCGGGAGGCATACGGATTTGCACTTCCCCAGGTTTACATCACTTTGTACATCTAGGGCAGCATCAAATTCCATGGGTGTTGCGTGGGAAAACCCTCCACAACGCCCATGAAACGCCTCCCTTGCGTGTTCTTTTTCCTCCCTTGGCTGTTCTTTTTCCTCCTTCACTATTAGTATCCTTATTCCTCCTTCTCCATGTCGAGGTGTAACTACACTCATCATCGCCAGTGTGGTATTTAGAAATCAACGTCTTACACACGCATGTAGGTTGAATCACTTAGGTTTATTTCTGTACACCTCATCCATCATCAGTTAGGCAGTCACTGACTCAGAATGTTCCACACTTTCCAGTTATGAACCTTACAGTACAAGGTTCCTGGTTCTACTCTTCTGCATGTGATTCTATTCTTAGAACCACATGCAGGAGGCACCACACGTTGCCGTACTCATAATGTATGAGGCCACGCAGGGTGGCTTTGCGTGGCTTCATAAATCTTTATAAGAGCCCTGCGTCACGCATGCACCACTTTACATGGTGCAAAAGTGACGCAGGGCTCTCGTAAATAAGCCCCCAGCCTTCATCAAGGGTGTCACATCAGAGAACATTTCTGCATCTAGCGCTTCTTCTCTGCTCGGCCTCCTCTAACCACCACAGCAGAGGACAGTTCTTATGCAGCGCGTTCCCTGTGCTCACCCTCCCCTTACCAGCACAGGAGAAGCATTTCTGCATCTAGCGCTTCTTCTCTGCTCGGCCTCCTCTAACCACCACAGCAGAGGATAGTTCTTATGCAGCGCGTTCCCTGTGCTCACCCTCCCCTTACCAGCACAGGAGAAGCATTTCTGCATCTAGCGCTTCTTCTCTGCTCGGCCTCCTCTAACCACCACAGCAGAGGACAGTTCTTATGCAGCGCGTTCCCTGTGCTCACCCTCCCCTTACCAGCACAGGAGAAGCATTTCTGCATCTAGCGCTTCTTCTCTGCTCGGCCTCCTCTAACCACCACAGCAGAGAACAGTTCTTATGCAGCGCGTTCCCTGTGCTCACCCTCCTCTAAGCACGATAGCAGAGGGCATTTCTTCATCTCACGTCTTCATCCCATCAGTTTCTCTGCCGCTTGTGCACACAAGTAACATCCCTCGGAGGTCCTGGGGTATTTATAAAGTTCCCGAGAGGCGCTTTAGAATGCTTGTTGGTTTCTTCACCTTCTCACCGTCCTCTCATCCTCGCAGTCAGCCATTCATCCATCTGGGCGCGTTTACACCTCACCTTGAGCTGTCTGTGTATGGGCACGAGATGTTATCCCCACCCCCAGAGGCCGCGCACCCCTGCAGTTTTGGATGGTTAGGAGGAATGGAGGTGTCTTGTAATTGTGATTTCGTGCCCCCTGTTTCTTTCTCCCTGTCGGAAGACCCCCTGAAGGCAGCAGATGTACGACCACGCGCACTGTATGATAGGCGTTCCCTACTGCTGACTGTGACCTTTCTGTTACTCTGCAGCTGGTGCCCAACCCTTGGAGCTGACATACATCTAGCTACCTATGTATCTTCGAGGGGTTAACAGGACTATTTAGCACGTCATGTCCACATTCCGTTCAAGAATCTGATTGGTTAATAAGGAAGCAGTCAATGGGTGTAAGGTCGGGGTCCTGGCTGGGCAGTAAAAGGTTTCCAGGAGGGGGCGGGGCTTCAGCTTTCTTGGAAACTTCGGGAGTCTTTGCCAGACTCCACATCTCATCATCCATCAGTTTTAAATGGAAGCATTGCCAGGTCCATACAGAATGAACATAACTCTACTCCTTCCTAGGTGTCCCCCACCTCAGCGCATGCGTAAAATAAACAAACTGAAGAAAAGAAAAGAAAACCTCTTGCCTTTAACAGGCGGGAAATGGATCCTGTGCAGTACAATGTGGTCTTACCAAACATCTTCCTGCTCCACGGTTTCTGCACAAACCATTCACAGCCACCCCATCCCTCTTGTACATGTCAAGTTCCCTCACACCACCAGTGTCTTCATGGTCAAAGTATGAGGGAAAAGCATCAATTACTAACACACTTTTGCCTCCCATTTTCTCAACTTTCCTTTATTATTATAAGGCCTAAATGAGGTGGAGGGGAGTTTATTTCTCTTTCTGATAAGCCAAAGCTCCTTTTTGTGTGACGTTTAATGGCGCTGCCTTCATTCATGGCGAACATATTGTATTGAACGCACACCGTATACATAAAGATCGAGGCTTAGCGATAGCCCCGGTCAGACATTGGCTTCTTGGGCTCGAGTTACCTCCGATACATCAGCCATTGGCTTGACACATTGTCAATCACATCTTGGATCCGTCCAGAGGAGTATTTTAGTCTCATCATCTTTTTATTGGCTGGTGGAGTGTTTTCTTCTGTCTCCATTGGGTTGCAAGAGGCACTATTTTACATCTGAAAAGAACACTCTGGCCCTGATTATAACTGCAGGGCTAAATTCTTATCCCTGTACAATCCCGTGTTTGCACAGGAATCGGAATGACGAGCTGTGTGATAATTATCAAACTTTTGATTTTTCACACTTAATGGCAAAACCGTTACTGGGTTGTTTGTGTTCCAGTTCAGAGAGGAGCAGCCAGGAAGTTTGGGCTGGACTGTCACCAATGGAACAGGGTTAAGACTGATTTGCATATGGCTGGGTCCAAACAGAGGTGGCAAGGTGGGCAAAAAAAGATGGATTGGGATGCAACCCTAAATGGATGCCAGTGGCTGAGATTAATTCAAGCATTCCATCCATCACCTTGTTTTTGATGCCCTAAGTGTGATGGGTATGCCCAGACATCTGTTTCATGCTCACTGTGCCACTGGAATCAAGCCATACCTGGCTGGTAAGCCCTAATCAGGGCAGAACCATTCCTGGTTTGCTTGCGTTCCTGTTCAGGGAGAACCTAGCCTGGCAGATCAGGCTGGAATGTTCCTATTGGAGCAGGGTCATGACTGATTTGCATATGCCTGGGTTCAAACTGAGATGGCATAGTGGTTGAAAAATGATATATGGTATGCAGCCTAAACGATTTCCTATGGTTGAGATTAATTCAAGCATTCCATCCGTCCCCTTGTCTTTGCTCCACTAAGTGTGACATGTATGCCCAGGCTTGGGTCCTAGTGCTCACTGTGCCACTGGAACCAAGCTGCACCTGGCTGATAAACCCTTATAAGGGGGAAACTGGTCCATTGCGTTCCTGTTAAGGGAGGACCTGGCCTGGCAGTTAGGGCTGCACTGTTCCTACTGGAGCATATGGCATGTCCAAACGGAGGTGGCACGAGTGGTGAAAACTGCGGTTTGAAATGCGGCCCGAGTGATTGCCAGTGACTGAGATTAATTCAAACATTGCTTCCATCACCTTGTTTTTGATGTCATATTTTAACTAAAGAATTATTTAATACTCATTTAATTAAATGAGTTAATGTGCTGCAGCATTATTTTATTAGTTCTAGCTTAATAATAAATCTTTTAATTATTTTACATTTGCATTTGATATTAAAATATTTGTATTTTCTTTTAAAGATGAATAAATGTTAATATTTTCCCTCTGTTTTCCCACTGGGTGATCTCCACGGCAGTAGCTATATTTTCATGTATGTTTTGTATAGCGATGCCATATTACGCAACCAGCAGGCTTTAATATTCCATTTACTGACGTTGATGGGTTCTTGCGACAGGTGCTTTGTAAATAATTCATACCCCTCTTTGGTGCGAACGTGAAGTAGAAGACATTCTGGCTCTTTGAAGCAGCATCTGGGCTTCAGAGGCGCTACTGGGGTGTAGAGTCTTTAGCTCCTCTGCTCTTACCACTAGCAAGTGACAGTATAATATTACAAAAATCCATATATCACTCTTCCCTCCATGCTGCCATTTCACTCTTCACCCACCCATATACTCGCCAATCAGTGTGGCCCCGTACCCCATGCAGCATTCATGCATCCATCCAAACTTTCATCAATGCACTCAATCACTTGTTCATCCATCCACTCTCTCCTTTATCAATTCATCTGCATTCACCGTAGAAATGTCAAACCGAACAGCTTTGCCAATGTTTTTTTCTACTTTGTTATCTGGCTTGTTACTTTAATCAAGTAGATTTTGCTGTGAAGATATCACTCCTTGTCAAACCATGGCCTCCAGGGAAAGGTACACACACAATGTCACATTTTTGTACAAAAAAAAGAGGGATTAGGCAGTGGTTTCCCTGGTCCCCACTTTCCCACCTTTAGTATGGGCTCTAATTGTGCCATTTATCAGATCCGATAAGATGAAGGCTCATCCAGGGCTCCCTACACACTGCTCCCTGGGGGCACTTCTCCTCTCATCTGCTCTCATAAAAAAGTGACAGGTTTTCAGAGCGAGTTCCAGCAGAATATTACCCAAGGGACACCAAAGTTACTCAGAGCCATGTGCTAATGCAGCAGGCTATTACAGCACGGTCAATGCACCACATATTCAGAGCAAAGTCATCTTTTTGAAGGACTGCCTTTCCAGCAAGCCTTTGGTAAAACACATGGAAAAAAACGTCAAAGACACAGAGGATTGTAACTATTAACACGCACCCAACTGAACAGCGTACTGCACAGTATCCACATTTATTCACATTTAATTACGCATGTGGTACTTGTAGAGGGTAATCCTTCGTGAAAGGCAGCGAGTGCTGCACCACAGGCAGAGACGTAAGGAGAGTTAACCCCCTCTAAGGTTGAGTCCGCCCTGGTAGTACTATCTGACCCGGGTGGGACGAGGCGGCCAATGATGAAGCATGTCACATCACGTGAGCGAGCCCACCTCATCCAATTCTTGGTATTGCCCTTTTCTCTGTAGGAATACTACCAGTAGGTAGGTAGGAAAACACAACTAGGGCAAGGGAGACAATTCCCTATGCATGTTAAGAGGCCATCTCGCCTCTCTATTTTTCTAAATTGATTTGGAATTTTTCTTCTGTTGTGTTTCCACTTTATTTCTATATGCACTGCATAAATACTTTACACATCGCCCCCAAGTTAATTCTGACTAGTAGGTGCCAATCTGCCAGAGGGTTAAGCACAAGTTTATTTAGTGACTTTTGTGATTCACCCTGGCAAAGATTGTGTTTATTATCTGAGGTGGGTACTCACACTCCTCAACTTAATACTCCTGTCCTGTTGCATACAGGGATGTTGTTCGAGATCCCGTATGAAAAGATGAAGAAAGCCTGTTGCCTGATTAAATCTTTATTGCACTTCCTCATCTGCAGACCCATGGTGTCCTGGCTGTGTATGTGCCGAGACCCGTTGGTGAGCTTATCAGGAAGATAGGTGGGGATGCCGGTCGTGATGACTTTGTAGGAAGAATCCCATTTTGTTGTTGTTAAGTTTCAAGTAGGTGCTTCACATGCTTGTCTGGATGGGAAGCAGACAGGGCTGGAGACAAGGACACCTAACGTGGTGGGGACGTTCATGCAGAGTTGTGCGTTGTCTGCATATTGATGAACTTCAATGCCATTATCGAAGAGTGAAGTACCAATGAGTTCCATGTGGAGGCTGAAGAGGACACGGGACAAGATAGCTACTTGGAGGGCTCTAGGTTATCGGAGGCTACAAGGATCAGGAGGAGCCCATGTGATGGAACTGGTGTCGGTTGGAGAGGTGGTGAAGGACATCGCATGTGAAACCCAATTGAGACATTAGGGTGTGGAGGAGGGCGGGATGGTTGACGGTGCCGAAGGTGGCCAATATTTCCAGCAGAATCAGGAAGCAGGGTTTACTCCTGTGACTCTATCCACCGACCATGCATGGTGTAATCAACTTTCATATGGGTAATAGTAGACTGTGAATGAATATTACATTTAGAGCATAAATATGGCTTCAAAGCAATCAAGTGATGTACGCTGTTAGAAATGGGGGTCTCTAGTTGGCAGAGGTAGGTGCCTTTGTCCAAATAGGGACCCTTGCTTCGAGTCAGGGTAAGGGAGATACACACTTTAGATAACCCTGCTCACCCCCTTGGTAGCTTGGCACGAGCAGACAGGTTTATCCCAAAGGCAATGTGTAAAGTATTTGTACCAACACTCACAGTAACACATTGATAGCAGCACAAATGGACACCACACCAGTTTAGAAAAATAAAGTATCTTTATCTAAACTTAACAAGACCAAAACGACAAAAATCAAACATACAAGTATTAAGAAAAATGACTTTCAAAAGGTTTTAGCAACTGAGTCCATAGAAAACTATGTGTAGGAGAGTAGGATCTGCTTCTTATAGTTACCCCAACTTTTTGCTGAAGTTTCACTGTTTTCGACTTAGTCTGACTGGGATCCTGCTATTCAGGGCCCCAGTCTATCTGCTTTCTCCTCTAAATTGATTGCAAGTACTTTAGGTACACTCCAGATTGGATTCTGGGGTACCCTTATAAGTCCCTAGTATATGGTATACTGTGTACCCAGGGCCTAGGTACCCCAGAGGCCTCCCAGGGGCTGCAGCATGTATTATGCCACCCCTGAGAGACCATTTAAAATGACACAACAGGTCTGCTACAGCAGCCTGTGTGAGGTGGTGCATGCACCCCTTACTTAGATATAGGTTCACTATATCTATCCTAATCACTGCACATATAAACCTATCAGTCACCCCTATGGCAGGCCTTACCAATCCTGAAGGCAGGGTGCTGGGTTTTATGTGAGAGGGTGCCCATGTATGAGCAGAGCCCCTCTGCAGCCTTCGGAACCTATATTCCGGGGTTGTTTGTGATGCAGCCAACCATATATACTTAAGTGCATTATAACCTCGCGGTAAATGCAAACTTTAAAACGGCTGCATGGAAAAATGATGTGTTTGGTGTCAAACACCTTGGAATCATACCTCCACACCAGTAACTGATGTGGGAGGTATGATTCCACCCTCCTAGAGGGAGAAATATGACAACACCGGTACTCCCAGTACCAGCTTTCTTGACCCTGGCATCACAAAATGGATGCTGCCAGCCACAGACACGAGTCTGCCCTCCTGCTGCTGGACGAAACTCCAGCAGGTGAAGGTTTGACAATAGGTTTCCTGTCACAGGGAGGTGTGACCACCTCCCAGACAGGCTTTAGTGTATTGGGACTGGGTGGGTGCACTCTGAGAGTGCTTTGATGTCTGCACTGGGGGCACATTTGGTGTCCCTGTGCATAGTCCAGCTCAAACCGGTTGCAGGAGCCATTTGCTCCTGCTCTGGTGTGAAACTGGACAAAGGACATGGGTGTAGCCACCCCTCTGTCCTGACCCTCCCATAGGTGGGTCCCCAGAGTTTGTCCCACCCCTTCCTTGGGTATAAAGTAGGAACCCCTGACTACAGGACTTTAGATTTTACCTGGACTAAACTCTGCTAAAGAAACCAAGTACTTCGACGATCTGCAAGATGCTGGACGACTGAAGAAATCTCCCTTGGAGTAAAGGAGTTACTCCCCTGCTGAGCAGGCACCTAAACGCATCTGACCGGTTTGCATCTACGCAGCTCCTGAAGGACTCCGAAGATTTCTGCAACACAGGAGGTGGGTTCCTGAAGTGTCTGAGGTTGATCTGCGCTCTCAGCAATTCTGAGGCCCGTATCCCTCGTGGGGACCGTGAAACCTGTACCCCTGTGCACCGTTTACATTTGCAGCAGCATATGCTTTTCGGCGACCCCTGAAGCTGTGCTTTAGGCTACTTGTAGTCCTGACCCTGAGCAGTAATTCCACTGAAGATTTCCGGCCTACACTCCACGAGGGTTCCGTGGGCTGGTATTTAGTGATTCAGCTCGAGGTCCCTTTGCGATCCCTTGTCCGTTGGCCTGTGGATCCCTGTGAAGGTAACTTTGACTTTCAGTGGGCTTTCCTGGTTGCTCCAGACGTGCACTGACTCTCCCTAGCTTGGAGAGTCCCCTGGACCTTGCTGGTCCTCACAGAAGCATCTTTCCTCTGACCGTGTGGGTTGCAGTTGCCAAGGCTTGTTGGTGTTCAATCCGGACACTGACCCCCCAGCACTCGACATCCTTCGTGGGACAGCTCACCTCCGGACTTTGGTCATCGTCGACGTCTTTTGGACCCCGTGGCTGCAGAGTCAAGCTTCACCTCTTCTCACCTGAAGCACCCGACATCGGTGGGCATTCGATTGCTCCGCTCCTGGTCACGTGAAGTGACCCAGACTTTGTCCCCTCTGCTTCAGGTTCTTCTCATCTCCGATCCAGGCTTGGATCACACCGGACACTTTTCTTCTCCACGGAAGCAGTAATTTTTCGCATCACGCCATTGAAAACGACGAAGGTTTCCGACACCACTTGACCCCTATGCACCCGGCTCCTCTGGGATAGGTAACATGGGTACCTCGGTACTCTCAAGGGTGCTGGCCTTAGAACCTTCTATGTTTAGCTGGGTTTGCTTAAAGTACTCTCCGAAGTGTCCTTAATCTTTAAATTTCCAACCGCAACTGTCCCACAGAGTTGTACGGAGCTCGCGCCTGTGTTCACACACTGCACCCGTCCTCCGTGGGTCCCCTGTGTCACTACCTTGGGTGGTTCCTTGGGGTCCCAGCGATTCTACATGCTCTAGGCACTGTGTCTAGTCAAGTCGTGGTTGTTATACCACTTTCTTAGTATATGGTTTGGTCTCCCCCTGGAGCCCACTGTGTATTGTGCTATTTACTGTCGTTCTAGTGATTTAATATTGTGTGCTTTGTTCTCTAATCTCATAAAGAGGTTAGTAGAGAGTGTTTAGTAATAAATACATATATTTTATATATTACTTGTGTGGTTCTCCTTTCATTTGGTCATTCAGGAGGTTATGATCTGGTAAAACAGGCTGCTTTACATTCCTTCGAGACTTAGCCTGAAGGCTGCTCTCCATAGCTACCACTAGGATAGCTTTCAATAAAGGTTGCCTTTAACCTAATCATCAATAAGGGTCGTTTGGACTGGTGCAAGGTGCCCACTTTAATTAGTGGACAGCATATACCAGGCCAACTTCTCTCATTGGTGTGCAGCGGTTGGGATTCAAGCTTGCTATTGTTTTACCAGATAATCTCAGTGAGTGACTAACTGAAAACCACTAAAGGTACTTAGGTACATATAAATCAAGACTAGAATAAAGAAAGTTCTACTGAACTTAGAGTTGGGTAAGTCAAGGGCCTAGCACACCCTTTCTCCAACTCAAGAGAGTCTCAGTTCCCACTAGAGTAGGTAGGTGCATACACCACACCACACTAGCATGTCTTCAAGGCCTGAAGTCAGTGACTCCTTGCCAACTAAGTACGACCATCTCACATTCCAAGAATTGAGAAATATGTGTACATCAAGGAAACTGAAGACAGGGAAAAATCCAAACACCCAAAGACTCATAGTGACTTTGCTTTTAGATGACCTCAGAAAGACCCCAGGGTCTGATGAGGCAGGAAAAGGGGGTGGGACAGCAGAAGAGGAAAGGCCAGGGAGTGAAAACCTCAATGACCTGGACTCTGATGCTGGCCAGGAGGATCAAAATGATTCTAACCTGGAAAATCCAATCCTTCCTGAAGGTGAGGAAGGAGGCCCCAGTGGGCCTCTCTTTACCCCACCTGGAAGGGTTAACAGTTTACCAAGAAGATCCAAATCTCCTTCTCAGGAATCTAATCATTCTGGTACATCTGTAGGGAGCTCTGTTTCTCATAGGACTTCTTTTCATAAAAGGGAGTCCTCTTATGAGAAGAAGTGCCAACTGCTTGAGTTTGAGAGAGCTAAGCTCAGGATCAAGAGAGAGCAATTGGCCTTAGATAGGGAATCCCTGGAGCTTCAGAGAGCTTCTCAGAAGTTGGGGCTAGAGCCCGATGGTGGCAGCCACAGTGTCCCTAGAGGTAGAGATCATACTCATGACCATAGGAACCTGAACAAGATTGTCCCTCCCTACCAGAGTGGGGATGACATCCACAAATGGATAACTGAACTGGAGAGGGCCTGTAAGGTACAGAGGGTCCCTCAGGAGCAGTGGGCAGCAATCTTGTGGCTCTCCTTTGCAGACAAAGGTAGAGACAAGCTCCTCACTGTTAGAGAAGAGGATGCTGATAATTACAAAGTCCTGAAGAGTGCTCTGATTGATGGGTTTGGCCTAACCACTGAACAATACAGGTTAAAGTTCAGTGATACCCAAAAGGCACAGACTCAGGACTGGGTTGACTTTGTTGATTGTGCTACTAAGGCTCTGGAAGGCTGGTTACTTGGCAGTAAGGTGTGTGATTTCAAAGGATTGTATAATTTAATCATGAGAGAGCAGATCCTTAATAACTGTCAAAATCAACTGTTGCATCAGTACCTGGTGGACTCTGATCTGACCTCTCCCCAAGAATTGGGCCAGAAGGCAGACAAATGGGTCAGAACCAGGGTGAGGCAGAAGGTTCAGAACCAAGGTGGTGACTCCAAGAAGCAAGATTCTAAAAACTCTGATAAGGGTGGGGAGAAGGGTAAAGACCAGAAGTCTTCTCAAGGGCCCCAAAAATCTGCATCTGAGGGGGAGTCACAATCCAACAAGGGAAAAGGCAAGAAGAAACCATGGTGTAAAATCTGTAAACAGAAAAACCATTGGACAAGTGATTGTACCAAGTCCAAGGACTCAACTCCAACCACCACTGCCCCTAAGGCAACTGTTCCCCCTAGTTCAGCTCCAAGTGGTGGGGTTCCAAATAAGGGTGTAGTAGGGTTAACCCTGGGATCTGAGATGGACTCTGGCCTAGTCAGAGTTCCAACTCAGGCTATGTTGATCTGTGATGGAGGCATGGATATGGCCTCCTTATTTGTAAGCCCCAGTAATCTGGGCAAATACAGACAACAGCCTATTATAAATGGAAAAGAGGCCTTAGCATTCAGGGACACAGGAGCAAGTGTCACAATGGTGACAAAAGATCTTGTGGCTCCTGAGCAAATCATACTTGGTGAGATGTACCAAGTGACCAATGCTAGCAATGTCAGGACAGACCATTCCTTGGCAGTTGTTAATTTCTCCTGGGGAGGGGTAACTGGCCCTAAGAAGGTTGTGGTAAGTGCAGACCTCCCTGTTGAATGCTTGTTGGGCAATGATTTAGAAACTTCAGCTTGGGCTGAAGTGGAACTCAGGACTCATGCAGAAATGTTGGGTATCCCTGCAGATGTGTTTGCTATGACCAGGTCACAGGCAAAAATGTCTAACACTGAACAGGTCCTGGATCCTGGAAAAATGGACCAGGCACCTTCCAAGAGAAGGAGCAGTAGGGTTAAGGCAGTGTCTTCCCCCCTGCCTCAGAATCCAGATCAGTCTCTTGAGGGAGCTGATCTTAGTCCTGAAGAAGGAACTGTCCCAGATGAGCTTGAACCTGATCAGGTTGAGTTCTTGGGGACAGGGGGCCCTTCCAAGGCAGATCTGAGCCAGGAGCAACTGAGCTGCCCCTCTCTTGAACCCCTCATACAGGAAGCTGCTGCTGAGGCTGCTGGGAGTGCTAGTGGGTCCCATAGGATCTACTGGGATGATGGACTCCTTTACTCAGAGTGTAGAGACCCCAAGCCTGGAGCCACCAGGAGGTTGGTTATACCTCTGAAGTTTAGGAGTTTCCTCTTGACCCTAGCACATGATATCCCATTGGCAGGTCACCTAGGCCAAAACAAGACTTGGGACAGAATTGTCCCTCACTTTCATTGGCCTCATATGTCTGAAGACACCAAGGAGTTTTGTCGCTCCTATGTCACCTGTCAAGCCAGTGGTAAGGCAGGTAGCACTACAAAGGCCCCCTGATACCACTACCTGTGGTGGGGGTTCCCTTTGAGAGGGTAGGGATTGACATTGTTGGTCCCCTGGATCCTCAAACTGCATCTGGGCACAGATTTATACTGGTGGTGGTGGACCATGCCACTAGGTATCCAGAGCCAATTCCCCTTAGAACTACCACAGCTCCTGTGGTGGCAAGGGCCCTCCTGGGAATCTTTTCCAGGGTGGGTTTTCCTAAGGAGGTAGTATCAGACAGAGCTGAAAACTTCATGTCTAGTTACTTAACTGCTATGTGGAAGGAGTGTGGTGTAAATCATAAATTTACCACCCCTTATCGCCCACAATGCAATGGTTTAGTTGAAAGGTTCAACAAAACCTTAAAGGGCATGATTAAAGGTCTCCCAGAAAAGCTTAGGCGCAGATGGGACATACCTTTGCCCTGCCTTCTCTTTGCCTACAGAGAGGTTCCACAGAAGGGGGTTGGTTACAGCCCATTTGAGCTTCTGTTTGGACATCCAGTTAGGGGTCCATTGGGGCATATTTACGTTCCCTGGCGCATCCCTGCAAATCAGCAGGGATGCGCCAGGGAAGATGCGACACGCAAGTTTGCCCTTGCGCCACCGCCGATGCGCCGCATTTACGATGCGGCGCGTCGTGGCGCACAGAATGGCAGATGCGTGTTGCATCCCTCGACGGAAAAGCGGCGCATTGCTGGAGTCGCGTCGCAAGCGCGACGCAGCTCCAGCAATACTTGGGGTGCCCTATCCCTAACATGGTGCGTCAATCCTTACGCCTGCTTCAAGCAGGCGCAGGGTTTTGACGCAGCATGGGCGTAAAAGTGACTCAGTGAAATCTTGTAGATTTCACTGCGTCACTTTTACGTGGCGTACCTGCGAGGGAACGCCCACCCTGCGCTGGAACGCCCACATGAAACCTGACGCAGGTTTCATGTGGCGCAGGGGTTTACATCGTGACGCATCTCCCTAGATGCGTCACGTTGTAAATATTCGCAACGTGGCGCATGGTTTTCGTCGCCGCTGCGTCACGTGAGTGACGCAACGGCGGCGCAAAAGTGGCGCAAGGGGCTTGTAAATATGCCCGATTGTGTCTAGTGAAGGAGGGATGGGGTTACCTCTCAAACCCCCTAAACAGGATATTGTAGACTATGACTTGGTCTCCGCTCCAGGATGGCTGAGTACATGAAGAAGGCAACTAAAAACCTTGAGGCTAGCCAGGAATTACAAAAGGCCTGGCATGACCAAAAGGCTGTGTTGACTGTATATCAGCCAGGACAGAAAGTATGGGTGTTGGAGCCTGTGGCTCCAGCAGCCCTCCAAGACAAGTGGAGTGGCCCCCATACCATAATTGAGCAAAAGGGAGAGGTTACCTACCTGGTCGACCTAGGAACTCCCAGGAGCCCCCAAAGGGTGCTCCATGTCAACAGGCTCAAACCATATGTTGACAGGGCAGACATGGGCTTGCTCATGGCTACTGATGAGGGACAGGAGGAAGAGAGTGATCCACTCCCTGACCTGCTCTCACAGAACCCTGATGATGGTTCAGTAGATGGTGTAGCCTTGGCAGGCAGCCTCACTGACCAGCAGCAAACTGATTGCAGAAACGTTCTCAACCAGTTTAGACATATGTTCTCACTGACTCCAAGTCAGACTACCTGGTGCACTCATGAAGTGGACACTGGGGACAGTCTGCCTGTTAAAAATAAGATTTACAGGCAACCTGACCATGTCAGGGACTGCATCAGGACTGAAGTCCAGAAGATGATGGATGTGGGTGTGATTGAACCCTCAGATAGCCCTTGGGCTAGTCCAGTAGTCTTGGTACCTAAACCTCACACCCAGGGTGGTAAGAGAGAGATGAGGTTTTGTGTAGACTACAGAGGTCTCAATGCAGTCACTAGGACTGATGCCCATCCAATCCCTAGGGCAGATGAGCTTATAGACACTTTGGCCTCAGCCACGTTTCTGAGCACATTTGACCTGACAGCTGGCTACTGGCAGATCAGACTAGCTGAGGATGCAAAAGCCAAAACAGCATTCTCAACCCTAGTGGGCACTACCAATTTGTGGTGATGCCCTTTGGTTTGAAGAATGCACCTGCCACTTTTCAAAGGTTGGTGAACAAAGTCCTTGCAGGCCTGGAAGCCTATAGTGCAGCATATCTAGATGATATTGCTGTCTTTAGCTCCACCTGGGAGGATCACCTGGTCCACCTGCGAAATGTTTTGGAGGCCCTGCAGAAAGCAGGCCTCACTATCAAGGCCACCAAGTGCCAGATAGGGCAGAGTCAAGTTGTATACCTGGGCCACCTTGTGGGTGGAGGCCAGGTTCAACAATTGCAGAGCAAAATCCAGACCATCATGGACTGGGTTGCTCCAACCACCCAGACTCAGGTAAGAGCATTCTTGGGCCTGACTGGGTACTATAGGAGGTTTGTCAAAGGGTATGGATCCATAGTGACCCCTCTGAATGACTTAACTTCCAGGAGAATGCCAAAGAAAGTTCAGTGGACAGTCAGCTGTCAAAAGGCATTTGATGACCTGAAGCAGGCCATGTGCACTGCTCCCATTCTGCAAAGTCTTGACTACTCCAAACAATTCATTGTCCAAACAGATGCATCTGAGTTGGGGGTAGGGGCTCTGTTATCACAATTGAATGATGAAGGTCAGGATCAGCCAGTAGCTTTTATTAGCAGAAGGCTGACCCCCAGAGAGAAACGTTGGTCAGCCATTGAGAGGGAAGCCTTTGCTGTGGTTTGGGCTCTGAAGAAGCTGAGGCCATACTTGTTTGGCACTCACTTCATTGTTCAGACAGACCATAAGCCCTCTTATGGCTAAAACAGATGAAGGGTGAAAACCCCAAACTTTTGAGGTGGTCCATTTCCCTACAGGGGATGGACTATACAGTGGAACATAGACCTGGGAGTAACCATGCCAATGCAGATGGACTCTCCAGATATTTCCACTTAGGACATGAAGACTCAACTGGTCATGGTTAGTTTAATGTCCTGACGTTTGGGGGTTGTGTAGGAGAGTAGGATCTGCTTCTTATAGTTACCCCCACGTTTTGCTGATGTTTCACTGTTTTCGACTTAGTCTGACTGGGATCCTGCTATTCAGGACCCCAGTCTCTCTGCTTTCTCCTCTAAATTGATTGCATGTACTTTAGGTACACTCCAGATTGGATTCTGGGGTACCCTTATAAGTCCCTAGTATATGGGGTACTATGTACCCAGGGCATAGGTACCCCAGAGGCCTCCCAGGGGCTGCAGCATGTATTGTGCCACCCCTGAGAAGCCATCCAAAATGACACAACAGGTCTGCTACTGCAGCCTGTGTAAGGTGGTGCATGCACCCCTTACTTAGATATAGGTTCACTATATCTATCCTAATCACTGCACATATAAGCCTATCAGTCAACCCTATGGCAGGCCTTATCAATCCTGAAGGCAGGGTGCTGGGTTTTATGTGAGAGGGTGCCCATGCATGAGCAGAGCCCCTCTGCAGCCTTCAGAACCACTATTCCGGGGTTGTCTGTGATGCAGCCAACCATATACTCTTAAATGCATTATGACCTTGCGGTAAATGCTAACTTTAGAACGGCTGCAAGGAATTATGTCGTGTTTGGTGTCAAACACCTTGGAATCATACCTTCACACCAGTAACTGGTGTGGGAGGTATGTTTCCTCCCTCCTAGAGGGAGAAATATGACAGCACCGGTACACCCGGTACCAGCTTCACAGAACCCTGGCATCACAAAATGGATGCTGCCAGCCACAGACACGAGTCTGCCCTCCTGCTGCTGGATGAAACTCCGGCAGGGGAGGCTGGACATTAGGTTTCCTGTCACAGGGAGGTGTGACCACCTCCCAGACAGGCTTTAGTGTATTGGGGCTGGGTGAGTGCACTCTCAGAGTGCTTTGATGTCTGCACTGGGGGCACATTTGGTGTCCCTGTGCATAGTCCAGCTCAAACCGGTTACAGGGGCTATCAGCCCCTGCTCTGGCATGAAACTGGACAAAGGACATGGCTGTAGCCACCCCTCTGTCCTGACCCTCCCATAGGTGGGTCCCCAGAGTTTGTCCCACCCCTTCCTTGGGTATAAAGTAGGAACCCCTGGCTACAGGACTTTAGATTTTACCTGGACTAAACTCTGCTAAAGAAACCAAGTAACCTTCGATGATCTATGCTTTGCTGGACGACTGAAGAATCTCCCTTGGAGTAAAGGAGTTACTCCCCTGCAAGGCAGGCACCTCAATGCATCTGACCGGTTTGCATCTACGCAGCTCCCGACGGACTCCGAAGATTTTGCAACACAGGAGGTGGGTTTCCAAGCTTCCCCGAGGCCGACCAGTACTCTCAGCAATCCTGAGACCCACAGCCCTCGTGGGTACCGTGCAACCAGGACCCCTGGACACCGTGCACATTTGCAGCAGCATATGCTTCTAGGCAATTCCTGAGGCTGTGCTTTGGGCTACTTATAGTACAAGCCCCGAGCAGTGTTTCCACTGAAGATTATTGGCCTACACTCCACGAGTGTTCCGTGGGCTGGTATTGGGTGATTCCTCTCGAGGTCCCTTCGCGATCCCTGGTCCGTTGACCTGTGGGTCCCTGAGAAGGCAACTTTAACTTTCAGTGGGCTTCCCTGGTTGCACCAGATGTGCCCTTACTCTCCATTGCTTGGGGAGTCCCCAGGACCTTACTGGTCCTCACAGAAGCATCATTACTCTGACCGTGTGGGTTGCAGTTGCCAAGGCTTGTTTGTCTCCAATCCAGAAACTGACCCCTCAGCACTCGACATCCTTTGTGGGACAGCTCGCCTGTGGATCCTGGTTGTCGTCGACATCTCCTGGTTCCCGTGGCTGCAGAGTCAAGCTTCACCTCTTCGCACCTGAGGTACCCGACATCGGTGGGCATTCGATTGCTCCGCTCCTGGTCACGTGAAGTGACCCAGACTTTGTCCCCTCTGCTTTCAGGTTCTTCTCATCTCCAATCCAGGCTTGGGTCACACTGGACACTTTTCTTCTCCACGGCAGCAGCACTTCTTCGCATCACGCCATTGAAAACGACGAGGGTTTCTGACACCACTTGACCCCTATGCACCCGGCTTCCCTGGGCTAGGTAACACGGGTACCTTGGTACTCACAAGGGTGCTGGCCTTAGAACCTTCTAAGTTTAACTGGGTTTGCTTGAAGTCCTCTCCAAAGTGTCCTTAAACTCTAAATTTCCAACCGCGACTTTCCCATAGAGTTGTACGGAGCTCGCGTCTGTGTTCCCACACTGCATCCGTCCTCTGTGGGTCCCCTGTGTCACTACCTTGGGTGGTTCCTTGGGGTCCCAGCGATTCTACGTGCTCTAGGCACTGTGTCTAGTCAAGTCGTGGTTGTTATACCACTTTCTTAATATATGGTTTGGTCTCCCCTGGAGCCCACTGTGTATTGTGCTATTTACTGTCGTTTTAGTACTGTAATATTGTGTGCCTTGTTCTCTAATCTCATAAAGAGGTTAGTAGAGAGTGTTTAGTAATAAATACATATATTTTATATATACCTTGTGTGGTTCTCCTTTCATTTGGTCATTCAAGAGGTTATATACTGGTAAAACAAGCTGCTTTACATTCCTTCAAGACTTAGCCTGAAGGCTGCTCTCCACAGCTACCACTAGGATAGCTTTCTATAAAGGTTGTATTTAACCTAATCATCAATAAGGGTCGTTTGGACTGGTGCAAGGTGCCCACTTTAATTAGTAGACAGCATTTACCAGGCCAACTTCTCACATGTGCTACTAAGGCTCTGGAAGGCTGGTTACTTGGCAGTAAAGTGTGTGATTTTAAAGGATTGTACAATTTAATTATGAGGGAGCAGATCCTTAATAATTGTCAAAATCAGCTGTTGCATCAGTACCTGGTGGACTCTGATCTGACCTCTCCCCAAGAATTGGGCCAGAAGGCAGACAAATGGGTCAGAACCAGGGTGAGGCAGAAGGTTCAGAACCAAGGTGGTGACACCAAGAAGCAAGATTCTAAAAATTCTGATAAGGGTGGGGAGAAGGGTAAAGACCAGAAGTCTTCTCAAGGACCCCAAAAATCTGCATCTGGTGGGGAGTCACAATCAAACAAGGGTAAAGGCAAGAAAAAGCCATGGTATCAAATCTGTAAACAGAAGACCCATTGGACAAGTGATTGTACCAAGTCCAAGGACTTAACTCCAGCCACCACTGCCCCTAAGGCAACTGTTCCCCCTGGTTCAGCTCCAAGTGGTGGTACTCAGAATAAGGGTGTAGTAGGGTTAACCCTGGGATCTGAAGTGGACTCTGGCCTAGTCTGAGTTCCCACTCAGGCTGTATTGATCTATGATGGAGGCATGGATATGGCCTCCTTATTTGTAAGCCCCAGTAATCTGGGCAAATACAGACAACAGCCTTTGATAAATGGAAAAGATGCCTTGGCATTCAGGGACACGGGAGCAAGTGTCACAATGGTGATAAAAGATCTTGTGGCTCCTGAGCAAATCATACTTAGTGAGATGTACCAAGTGACCAATGCTAGCAATGTCAGGACAGACCATTCCTTGGCAGTTGTTAATTTCACCTGGGGAGGGGTAACTGGCCCTAAGAAGGTTGTGGTAAGTGCAGACCTCCCTGTTGAATGCTTGTTGGGCAATGATTTAGAAACTTCAGCTTGGGCTGAAGTGGAACTCAAGACTCATACAGAAATGTTGGGTATCCCTTCAGATGTGTTTGCTATGACTAGGTCACAGGCAAAAATGTCTAACACTGAACAGGCCCTGGATCCTGGAAAAATGGACCAGGTGCCTTCCAAGAGAAGGAGCAGTAGGGGTAAGGCAGTGTCTTCCCCCCTGCCTCAGAATCCAGACCAGTCTCTTGAGGGAGCTGATCTTAGTCCTGAAGAAGGAACTGTCCCAGATGAGCTTGAACCTGATCAGGTTGAGTTCTTGGGGACAGGGGCCCTTCTAGGGCAGAGCTGAGTCAGGAGCAGCTGAGCTGCCCCTCTCTTGAACCCCTCAGACAGCAAGCTGCTGCTGAGGCTGCTGGGAGTGCTAGTGGGTCCCATAGGATCTACTGGGATGATGGACTCCTTTACTCAGAGGGTAGGGACCCCAAGCCTGGTGCTACCAGGAGGTTGGTTATACCTCTGAAGTTTAGGGGCTTCCTATTGACACTAGCACATGACATCCCATTAGCAGGTCACCTAGGCCAAAACAAGACTTGGGACAGAATTGTCCCTCACTTTCATTGGCCTCACATGTCTGAAGACACCAAGGAGTTTTGTCGCTCCTGTGTCACCTGTCAAGCCAGTGGTAAGGCAGGTGGTACTACAAAGGCCCCCTGATACCACTACCTGTGGTGGGGGTTCCCTTTGAGAGGGTTGGGATTGACATTGTTGGTCCCATGGATCCTCAAACTACATCTGGGCACAGATTTATACTGGTGGTGGTGGACCATGCCACTAGGTATCCAGAGGCAATTCCCCTTAGAACTACCACAGCTCCTGTGGTAGCAAGGGCCCTCCTGGGAATCTTTTCCAGGGTAGTATCAGACAGAGCTGCAAACTTCATGTCTAGTTACTTGACAGCTATGTGGAAGGAGTGTGGGGTAAATTTCAAATTTACCACCCCTTATCACCCACAATGCAATGGGTTAGTTGAAAGATTCAACAAAACCCTAAAGGGCATGATTAAAGGTCTCCCAGAAAAGCTTAGGCGCAGATGGGACATACTTTTGCCCTGCCTTCTCTTTGCCTACAGAGAGGTTCCTCAGAAGGGGGTTGGTTACAGCCCATTTGAGCTTCTGTTTGGACATCCAGTTAGGGGGTCCATTGTGTCTAGTGAAGGAGGGATGGGAGTTACCTCTCAAACCCCCTAAACAGGATATTGTGGACTATGTACTTGGTCTCCGCTCCAGGATGGCTGAGTACATGAAGAAGGCAACTAAAAACCTTGAGGCTAGCCAGGAATTGCAAAAGGCCTGGCATGACCAGAAGGCTGTGTTGACTTTTTATCAGCCAGGACAGAAAGTATGGGTGTTGGAGCCTGTGGCCCCAGCAGCCCTCCAAGGCAAGTGGAGTTGCCCTCATACAATTGTTGAGCAAAAGGGAGAGGTTACCTACCTGGTGGATCTTGGAACTCCCAGGAGCCCCCATAGGGTGCTCCATGTCAACAGGCTCAAACCATATGTTGAAAGGGCAGACATGGGCTTGCTCATGGCTACTGATGAGGGACAGGAGGAAGAGAGTGATCCACTCCCTGACCTGCTCTCCCAGAACCCTGATGATGGTTCAGTTGATGGTGTAGCCTTGGCATGCAGCCTCACTGTCCAGCAGCAAACTGATTGCAGAAAAGTTCTTAATCAGTTTAGACATATGTTTTCGCTGACTCCAAGTCAGACTACCTGGTGCACTCATGAAGTGGACACTGGGGACAGTCTGCCTGTTAAAAATAAGATTTACAGGCAACCTGACCATGTCAGGGACTGCATCAGGACTGAGGTCCAGAAGATGTTGGATTTGGGTGTGATTGAACCCTCATATAGCCCTTGGGCTAGTCCAGTAGTCTTGGTACCCAAACCTCACACCAAAGATGGTAAGAGAGAGATGAAGTTTTGTGTTGACTACAGAGGTCTCAATGCAGTCACTATGACTGATGCCCATCCAATCCCTAGGGCAGAGGAGCTTATAGATACTTTGGCCTCAGCCAAGTTTCTGAGCACATTTGACCTAACAGCTGGCTACTGGCAAATCAGACTAGCTGAGGATGCAAAAGCCAAAACAGCATTCTCAACCCCTAGTGGGCACTACCAATTTGTGGTGATGCCCTTTGGTTTGAAGAATGCACCTGCCACTTTTCAAAGGTTGGTGAATACAGTCCTTACAGGCCTGGAAGCCTATAGTGCAGCTTATCTTGATGATATTGCTGTCTTTAGCTTCACCTGGCAGGATCACCTGGTCCACCTGAGAAATGTTTTGGAGGCCCTGCAGAAAGAAGGCCTCACTATCAAGGCCACCAAGTGCCAGATAGGGCAGAGTCAAGTTGTATACCAGGGCCACCTTGTGGGTGGAGGCCAGGTTCAACCATTGCGGAGCAAAATCCAGACCATCATGGACTGGGTTGCTCCAACCACCCAGACTCCGGTCAGAGCTTTCTTGGGCCTGACTGGGTACTATAGGAGGTTTGTCAAAGGATATGGATCCATAGTGACCCCTTTGAATGACAACTTCCAAGAGAATGCCAAAGAAAGTTCAGTGGACAGTTAGCTGTCAAAAGGCATTTGATGACCTGAAGCAGGCCATGTGCACTGCTCCCATTCTCCAAAGTCCAGACTATTCCAAACAATTCATTGTCCAAACAGATGCATCTGAGTTGGGGGTAGGGGCTGTGTTATCACAATTGAATGATGAGGGTCAGGATCAGCCAGTAGCTTTTATTAGCAGAAGGCTGACCCCCCAGAGAGAAACGTTGGTCAGCCATTGAGAGGGAAGACTTTGCTGTGGTATGGGCTCTGAAGAAGCTGAGGCCATACTTGTTTGGCACTCACTTCATTGTTCAGACATACCATAAGCCCCTCTTATGGCTAAAACAGATGAAGGGTGAAAACCCCAAACTTTTGAGGTGGTCCATTTCCCTACAGGGGATGGACTATACACTGGAACATAGACCTGGGAGTAACCATGCCAATGCAGATGGACTCTCCAGATATTTCCACTTAGAACATGAAGACTCAACTGGTCAAGGTTAGTTTAATGTCCTGACGTTTGGGGGGTTGTGTAGGAGAGTAGGATCTGCTTCTTATAGTTACCCCCACTTTTTGCTGATGTTTCACTGTTTTCGACTTAGTCTGACTGGGATCCTGCTATTCAGGACCCCAGTCTATCTGCTTTCTCCTCTAAATTGATTGCATGTACTTTAGGTACACTCCAGATTGGATTCTGGGGTACCCTTATAAGTCCCTATTATATGGTATACTATGTTCCCAGGGCCTAGGTACCCCAGAGGCCTCCCAGGGGCTGCAGCATGTATTATGCCACCCCTGAGTGACCATTTAAAATGACACAACAGGTCTGCTACAGCAGCCTGTGTGAGCTGGTGCATGCACCCCTTACTTAGATATAGGTTCACTATATCTATCCTAATCACTGCACATATAAACCTATCAGTCACCCCTATGGCAGGCCTTACCAATCCTGAAGGCAGGGTGCTGGGTTTTATGTGAGAGGTGCCCATGCATGAGCAGAGCCCTCTGCAGCCTTCAGAACCTATATTCCGGGGTTGTTTGTGATGCAGCCAACCATATATACTTAAGTGCATTATAACCTCGCGGTAAATGCTAACTTTAAAACGGCTGCATGGAAAATTTTGTGTTTGGTGTCAAACACCTTGGAATTATACTTTCACACCAGTAACTGGTGTGGGAGGTATGATTCCACCCTCCTAGAGGGAGAAATATGACAACACCGGTACACCCGGTACTAGCTTTCTTGACCCTGGCATCACAAAATGGATGCTGCCAGCCACAGACACGAGTCTGCCCTCCTGCTGCTGGACGAAACTCCGGCAGGGGAAGGTTTGACAATAGGTTTCCTGTCACAGGGGGGTGTGACCACCTCCCAGACAGGCTTTAGTGTATTGGGGCTGGGTGGGTGCACTCTGAGAGTGCTTTGATGTCTGCACTGGGGGCACATTTGGTGTCCCTGTGCATAGTCCAGCTCAAACCGGTTGAAGGAGCCATTTGCTCCTGCTCTGGCGCAAAACTGGACAAAGGACATAGGTGTAGCCACCCCTCTGTCCTGAGCCTCCCATAGGTGGGTCCCCAGAGTTTGTCCCACCCCTTCCTCGGGTATAAAGTAGGAACCCCTGACTACAGGACTTTAGATTTTACCTGGACTAAACTCTGCTACCGAAACCAAGTACTTCGACGATCTGCACGATGCTGGAAGACTGAAGAAATCTCCCTTGGAGTAAAGGAGTTACTCCCCTGCTGAGCAGGCACCTAAACGCATCTGACCGGTTTGCATCTACGCAGCTCCTGAAGGACTCCAAAGATTTCTGCAACACAGGAGGTGGGTTCCCAAGGTCTCTGAGGTTGATCTGCGCTCTCAGCAATTCTGAGGCCCGTATCCCTCGTGGGGACCGTGAAACCCGTACCCCTGTGCACAGTGTACATTTGCAGCAGCATATGCTTTTCGGCGACCCCTGAAGCTGTGCTTTGGGCTACTTGTAGTCCTGACCCCTTGCAGTAATTCCGTTGAAGATTTCCGGCCTACACTCCACGAGTGTTCCGTGGGCTGGTATTTAATGATTCAGCTTGAGGTCCCTTCGCGATCCCTGGTCCGTTGGCCTGTGGGTCCCTGTGAAGGTAACTTTGACTTTCAGTGGGCTTTCCTGGTTGCTCCAGACGTGCCCTGACTCTCCCTAGCTTGGAGAGTCCCCAGGACCTTGCTGGTCCTCACAGAAGCATCTTTCCTCTGACCGCATGGGTTGCAGTTGCCAAGGCTTGTTGGTGTTCAATTCAGACACTGACCCCCAAGCACTCGACATCCTTTGTGGGACAGCGCACCTCTGGACTTTGGTCATCGTCGACGTCTCCTGGTCCCCGTGGCTGCAGAGTCAAGCTTCACCTCTTCTCACCTGAAGCACCCGACATCGGTGGGCATTCGATTGCTCCGCTCCTGGTCACGTGAAGTGACCCAGACTTTGTCCCCTCTGCTTTCAGTTTCTTCTCATCTCCGATCCAGGCTTGGATCACACCGGACACTTTTCTTCTCCACGGCAGCAGTACTTTTTCGCATCACGCCATTGAAAACGACGAGGGTTTCCGACACCTTTTGACCCC
This sequence comes from Calotriton arnoldi, assembly GCA_963921515.1. Taxonomy (NCBI): domain Eukaryota; kingdom Metazoa; phylum Chordata; class Amphibia; order Caudata; family Salamandridae; genus Calotriton; species Calotriton arnoldi. Next base: position 818,900 of record CAWUFW010007393.1, on the reverse strand, counting down.
TATGCACCCGGCTCCTCTGGGATAGGTAACACGGGTACCTCGGTACTCTCAAGGGTGCTGGCCTTAGAACCTTCTATGTTTAGCTGGGTCCCCTGTGTCACTACCTTGGGTGGTTCCTTGGGGTCCCAGCGATTCTACGTGCTCTAGGCACGGTGTCTAGTCAAGTCGTGGTTGTTATACCACTTTCTTAGTATATGGTTTGGTCTCCCCCTGGAGCCCACTGTGTATTGTGCTATTTACTGTTGTTCTAGTGATTTAATAGTGTGTGCTTTGTTCTCTAAACTCATAAAGAGGTTAGTAGAGAGTGTTTAGTAATAAATACATATATTTTATATATTCCTTGTGTGGTTCTCCTTTCATTTGGTCATTCAGGAGGTTATGATCTGGTAAAATAGGCTGCTTTACATTCCTTCGAGACTTAGCCTGAAGGCTGCTCTCCATAGCTACCACTAGGATAGCTTTCAATAAAGGTTGTCTTTAACCTAATCATCAATAAGGGTCGTTTGGACTGGTGCAAGGTGCCCACTTTAATTAGTGGACAGCATATACCAGGCCAACTTCTCACACTATGGATGCGTGAATTCTTGCAAAGTACCTGTTGCGACAAAATTCACCAAGCCAAACAGCCGCAGCGAGGAGAAGCGTCAAAAAACAAAGATATGCGTCGGTTCCTGAGACCCTCGTGGATGCGAAAGTTCCGCTGTACACAGGGAGCGATGCGTCAGATCCGGTCTGTAGGGGGAAGAGATGCATCGATTCTGAGACGACTCCGATCTGCGTGGGATGCGTTGGGGAAAACTTGCCGCACAGGGACGATGCGTGGAAATCCAGGATGCGTCGGCGAACGATGCAGTGGTGGCGAGCGGCACCTCGTCGACCTTTTCAGCCGCGATCCCTCAGTGCGTCGATTCTTGCCACGGCGACAAGCTCTGCGCTGGTTTTGGCAGCGGTGCGGGGAGATTCTTCTCGCACCACGGCGTTGAATTGGAAAAACTGTTGCAAGAAGAGTGATACGTCGATTTCCTTGTCGTTGTGTTGCTTTTCCAGTTCCTAACAGCAGAAACAACCTCCAGAGGCCCAAGACAGTCACATGCACCTCTTGGCAGGTCAGAACTCCCAGCAAGGAAGTTCAGGGGAGCTGGGGGTGAAGTCTTTGTGTTCCTGAGACTTCAAAACAGGAGGCTAGCTCTACTCAAGCCCTTGGAGACTTTCCTTAAGCAGGGAACACAGCACACAGCAAAGTCCGTCTCCTTTCCTTGGCAGAAAACAGCAACTGCAGGCCAACCCCAGACACACAGCAAGGGCAGTACTTCTCCTCAGTTTCTCCAGCTCTTCTCCTTGGCAAAGGTTCCTCTTGATTCCAGAAGTAGTCTAAAGTTCAGGGGTTTTCGGTCTAATACTTATACCCCAAAATGTCTTTGTTCTCTTTGTGCAAGGGTCTCTGAGCCCAGTCCAAACCAGTTCTGTTCTCCCTGGTGCAGCTGCCCAGCAGGAGGTGGAGACAGCATTGTGTAAGGCAGACAGGCCCTATTCAGGTGCAAGGGAAATCTCCTCCCACCACTCTAAATGCAGACCGGGCCTAGTCAGGTGCTAGTGAGAACTCCTCCCCCTACTCTGAATGCAGCCCAGGTCTATTCAGCTCAGCCCTGACTCATTCAGGAAAGGCAGGACACACATCTACCCCCCTCCCCAGTGGCTGTCTGAGAGAATGCACCTCCCCATCCCCTGTCACTCCAAAACCAGACAGTCAATACACAAACAGGCAGAGGCACACAGAATGGTTAAACAAGAAAATGCCTACTTTCTAAAAGTGGCATTTTCAAACACACAATTTAAAAACCATCGTTAGTAAAAGATATGTTATTTAATTCTGAGTTCAGAGATCCTAAACTTTATTTTTATCTTATCCCTATAGGAAGATATGCTTGTAAAATGTTACAAAGCATTCCCCATTCTGTCCTATGGGGCAAGATAGCCTTTCAATAGTGAAAAACGAAATTGGCAGTATTTCACTATCAGGACATGTTACACACATCAGTACATGTCCTACCTTTCACATACACTGCACCCTGCCCAGGGGGGGGGACCTTGGGCCTACCATAGGGGTGTCCTATATGTAAGAAAAGGGAAGGTTAGGGCCTGGCAAGTGGGTGCACTTGCCAAGTCGACATGCAGTTAGCAAACTCCGCACAGGCACTGCAGTGGCAGGCCTGAGACATCTTTTCAGGGCTACTCATGTGGGTGGCACAATCAGTGCTGCAGGCCCACTAGTAGTATTTGATTTACCAGCCCCGGCACACCAGTGCACTTTACTAGAGACTGACCAGTAAATCAAAATATGCCAATCAGGGAGAACCAATCATAATAACAATTTACACAGAGAGCATATTCACATTAGCACTGATCAGAAGTGGTAAAGTGCCCAGAGTCCTAAAGCCAACAACAGCAGGTCAGAAAAAAATAGGAGGAAGAAGCAAAATGTTTGAGGATAGCCCTACAAAAAGGGCCAAGTCCAACACATCCCCCTTCCATCCTAAAGCTGGGGTAGACCAATCCATACCTCGATCGGCTTCCCTGCTTGGGGCGATAGAACTTGGAACCTGGCCCACAACAGCAGGGGTCTATTCCCATTCTACGCCTTCCTGAACCCAGTTGGATCCCTTTATCCATACTCTCAGGGCCCACTAAGCTAACCCATGGGGAACCCTTCTCCTCACCTTGGGACCCATCTGTGCAGCGCCTAAACTTACTTTGCTCACAGATGTGTCCCAACAGGCAGACAGTACCCACATGGCCAACACAGTGGTGTGGCCCCGTTCACCCCCGGGGTGTGACTCCTGTCCCCCTCCCAAGGGCAACTCTGTCCACCAGGACAGCAAGCCACAATGGCCACTGACAACTGTCAATAATGAGAGCCAGGCCTCATGCCTCTCAGGGCTCTCTAACCTCTATGGTGTCAGAGAGTGGGGGGCAGTAGCCCCAGGTGCCTGGCACCCTTCGTCCAATATCCCTCCTGTCAGGTCAAGGATGGCATCCTGACACTGACCCATCAGCCCAGGGTCTGTACCCTGAGACTGGACAAGAGACTGGGGTGGGCTCTCCCACACCCTGTTCCCCTCCCCGGGGCTCTGCATCCCCCCAACGGGAGCAGTCCCCTTCGATTCCAGAATTGTCAGGGCACTTGTGGCAGGTGTTCTGCACAATTCTCCTACCAGTTCAGGGTTGCTATCCTGCAACTGGTACACCAGTCCAGAGTCTGTACCCTGCGGCTGGACACAGGACTGGGGTGGGCTCTCACCTGGAGCGGTACCCCCAGAAGACAAACTGGTAGGGGCACTGTTAGCAGTCGCCCCTTCCTCCAGGTCAGGGGCACACAGGCGGGGGACACCCTGAACCTGGTCCTCCAACCCAGGGTCTTTACCCTTAGGCTGGACCTGTGCCTGGCAACCCAGGATTTCCCGGGGAGTACACCGACCCCCCCCCCCCCAAGGGAAACACACTCCTCATGAGTTGCGCGAGAGTCTGCCTGGCGCAGGTCTCCGGCCTCCTGCCCATCTGACAGAGCATGAAGACCCCCCAGGCCAGAAGTGGCCTCACCAGAGTCAGTCCTGAGGTGCTCTGACCTCACAGCTGGCAACCCCTGACCCACTGGTCCTTCCACTGGCAACTTCGTCCCCCCCTCACCCTTTTCTCTGGACTGATGCACCCTCCCCACTGGAGCGGTGCTGCTAGACACCAGAACTGGTGGTATGCTTGTTACAGCAGTCCCCCCCAGTTCACCTGACACTTTGGGATCCCCCTCAGGGGATGTCCTCCCGGTACAGAATAGCCCCCCCCCCTCTGATGTTCACTCCATGAACCAACCAGGCCCTGGGACTGGGTTTCAGGCACCTTGGGACACAGCCCACTCCCACTCCTTCTCCTCTGAGACAGGACGTGGGATCCTACACCCCTCCCACTACATTGGGACCTATCTGGGCTACCACCAACCTCCCCTACCTCACTTGGTTGGAAAAACCTGAGCCACCCCCTTCCGGATCACTCCCAAAAGCTACTTCAGTCCCTCTGGAATCCACCAAAAGGTCTGCATCCAGTGCAAGCTCCCTGGGGTCAGAGATCTCACACTCCACCGGCTGTTGGCATAGCTCTGGAAAACAGGGACTTAAAATTTGCTCTCCAACAATTGAATCACACAGCCCCACACATGTGTTAACCAAGCTACCCTTTGCCTCACTATCCAGTGCCTCACACAAGTACCCCACACCACTCTCCTGAGATTGGCAAGACAGTGTCTGACTGTCTCTGTCACTCAACCCACACTCTTCTGGGTGGTCCCCACATTCACACAGCAAGGCTTCTACCATGGGGGAACCCCTCTCCCTGCACCTCTCATCTAGAGTCAGTAGAGTGTCCCTCCCACCTCTAGGACTATGAACCCATGTGCCAGTTTCCCAATCCACCTCAGGGACACTGCGCACCACTGGAGCTACCTCATAACCCTGAATTCCTTGGTGTATGTCAACCCCCTCCTTCAAGTCAGGCGGCACATCTCTGGGTGTGGATACTTCTGCCTTAACACTAGACACTACATTTTTGCTGCCACCATCTGAGCTGGACTCCACCTCCAACTCAGCCAAGCTCACTTCATGAGATACACACATTTCCTTTTTCTTAGCTAAGACACTCATGTCCTCAGATCTTCTGAGCTCCATATCAAGCTCTCTCATTCTCAGTTCATGTGCCAAGATCAATTCTTCTCTTCCAAGGCATAAGCGTTCCTGCTCTCCTCTGCCTTTATTCTCATGACCTCTAAGTCATGATCTCTGGCCCTTTGCCTTTCCTCCAAATCCTCTGGAGAAAAATTCCTGGAAGACTGATTGCTGCCAGCCCTAGAGACTGCTCTCCCAACAGGCAAATCCTGGGATCTGAAACGACCTTCTGGCACAACCCCATCCACATCATCTGTCTCCCCAGCTTCTTAGGCCTCCCACCAGGCCCCTAAGGCCTTCTGTATCTCCTCTTTTCTAAAATGGCTCTTCATGGAACAAACAAAGCTTTTGCAGAATTGTCTGAGATGCTCTACCTTATAACTGCTGAACAATTCAAAGTCAAACTCCAAATCTGCAACCTCACTTGCTGCTTTACCATTCCGAGACATGAAAAATGACTTTCTAAAGGTTTTAGCAACTGAGTTCTTAGAAAACTATGGATGCGTGATTTCTTGCAAAGTACCTGACAAAATTCACCAAGCCAAATAGCCGCAGCGATCTGAAGCGTAAAAAAACAAAGAGATGCATCGGTTCCTGAGACCCTCGTGGATGCAATGCAACAGTTCCGCTGTACACAGGGGACCGATGCGTTGAGTCCGGTCTGTAGGGGGAAGCGATGCGTCGATTGTGAGATGACTCCGATCCGCGGGTGATGCGTCGGGGAAAACTTGCCGCACAGGGATGATGCGTGGAAATCCGAGATGTGTCGGTGAACGATGCGGCGCCGGCGAGCGGCGCTGCGTCGACCTTTTCAGCCGCGATCCCTCGATGTGTCGATTCTTGCCGCGCCGACAATCGCTGCGTTGGTTTCAGAAGCGGCGCGGTGATGCGGGGAGATTCTTCTCGCACCACGGCGTTGCGTTGGAAAAACTATCGCAAGAAGACCGATACGTTGATTTCCTTGTCGTTGCGTTTCTTTTCCAGCTCCAAACAGCAGAAACAACCTCCAGAGGCCCAAGACAGTCACATGCACCTCTTGGCAGGTCAGAACTCCCAGCAAGGAAGTTCAGGGGAGCTGGGGGTGAAGTCTTTGTGTTCCTGAGACTTCAAAACAGGAGGCTAGCTCTACTCAAGCCCTTGGAGACTTTCCTTAAGCAGGGGACACATCACACAGCAAAGTCCGTCTCCTTTCTTTGGCAGAAAACAGCAACTGCAGGCCAACCCCAGACACACAGTAAGGGGCAGTACTTCTCCTCAGTTTCTCCAGCTCTTCTCCTTGGCAAAGGTTTCTCTTGATTCCAGAAGTAGTCTAAAGTTCAGGGGTTTTAGGTCTAATACTTATACCCCAAAATGTCTTTGTTCTCTTTGTGCAAGGGTCTCTGAGCCCAGTCCAAACCAGTTCTGTCCTCCCTGGTGCAGCTTCCCAGCAGGAGGTGGAGACAGCATTGTGTAAGGCAGACAGGCCCTATTCAGGTGCAAGGGAAATCTCCTCCCACCACTCTAAATGCAGACCGGGCCTATTCAGGTGCTAGTGAGAACTCCTCCCCCTACTCTGAATGCAGCCCAGGTCTATTCAGCCCAGCCCTGACTCATTCAGGAAAGGCAGGACACACATCAACCCCCCCCTCCCCGGTGGCTGTCTGAGAAAATGCAGTCAATACACAAACAGGCAGAGGCACACAGAATGGTTAAACAAGAAAATGCCTACTTTCTACGGGAGTTACTAAGAAAGAAGGACATCAGTGATAGTCTGTCACATAAGGGCATGTCAAAATGCTATAATTGTTCACATTGTAATAATGTTTTGACAGGTACATCCATTTCACATCCGTGGTCGGGTAAGCCGATAACATTGCGGTTCACGGCAAATTGCAATACTCAAAATGTTATTTATGCAATACGATGTCCATGTGCTCTGTATTATGTAGGGAAAACTGAAAGATCGTTAAGGACTCGTATTACAGAACACAAAAGTCGGATCAGGACTCGAGTGATGAGTTCACCATTGGCTAGCCATTGGGTTGAAGCTCACCACACCATTGCTCAGTTGAGATTCACAGTTTTAGAAACCATCTTGAGCTGTAGTGACAGAGATATGTCTAAACTCATCACGCAAAGGGAAACATTTTGGATTCGGTATTTGGATACTCTGATTCCCAAAGGTCTCAATGATAAATTGGAGTTATCCTGTTTCTTGTAGCATTTTACCACTTTTTATGATCTTGGTGTATCTACATAGAGGTCATAACGTATAGATTTTTATATGGGGAGCAGTATGAGTCAACTTTCTGTGATACGACAGTTGAGGTAGATTCAGAAGACATAGCCTTAGAGATTTTGGTTTTCTGATGTTAACTTAGTTTGTTATTGTTTAATTGTCACCGACTTTCATCATTTATTTATTATTATTTTTTCTGTTAGTATAACATAGGATGACATTAACTACTGCATTTAGGTTTTTTACCATGAAGGATGTGATGGCGAGAGTCATCGATTTTATATTACATTAATTACTATTTTGGATTTCATTTGAACTGTGTTTACGTTTTATGATAAGTTGTGTCAGTGTTTAAAGATCAGCACCACGCATAAAAAGTAATTCAGCATAAGACTTGATTGTGTTTCTGATACTTATGATGTTCTTGTGTATGTTCTTTAGTACATGATGTATTGTTTCACATATTACATGTAGCACACGCATCTTGCAATATGATTAATTTGTATATTGGGATATACATTAAGCATTATACTGTCAATGCTCAAGTTTTAACAATGTTTTTTGCTGTTTTGCACTATTGTTAAGGTACATGTTTTTTATATTTGCTATTTTCTTTTGGTCTTTATTCCTGCTTTTTGTACCTGTTGCTACTATATCTTTTATATGGTGATCGTTTTATTCATTTCTCATGGTGTTATTGGGTTTTCACTTTTAATCACATTTCATTTTCTAGATGGCAACTTAGTTTATATTTCAGTCCGTTTTTGAATAGCGTATAGTGTGCGTCACGTAGAGGGAGGGAAAGATTAGGACGTTTGTCTTTCCAACCGGGCAACTCAGTTTACATTCTAGTTGGTTTCTTTGCACGTAGAGCGTGGGTCACGTGAGGAAGGAGGAAGTTATCAGGACGCTACTTCGGAGCGTCCCGACATTATCGGTTTAGCGCGCGTTGTTAAACACTTGAGGGATTGTTTGCGGTATTTGAAATTGCAGTGGACCAGCTTTGAGCAGTAAGTTATTTCTTTCCCTGCGCAGCAAGCGGCCAGGGTGAGATGGGGAAACCTTTGTTTATGAGTTTGCCTGCATTCTTTACAGGAACTGCATGGAGAGTGAGTGAGACTGTGTAACGCTTTGGAGACAGATTCCCGTATTGTTTATCACACAGCAAGGCAGGTGAGCTCATGATTGAGGTTTAGTGACATTGCCTGCATAATAACGCAAACTTATTGTTTTGCTCTTGGTCAATTTGTAATTGTCATTTTTTATTTCAGTATTATCGTGGTACAGCTTGACTTTCCGTGATTTATCCCAATACAGTGGGGATTGGAATTCTGGGATAGCCGAGTTTTGAAAGGTGTTCACGCGCATCTTTAGAGACCTATGGGTCTGTAGTACACAAGTGGAGGTACCTTACTCAGTTGCAGCTTGACTTTTTCAACGCACAGTGGGTTAGTTTAACACCAGAGCACATAGGAGCACTTATTTCTTTTTATTTTCTACAATCTTGATATATTTTCACTTTTCCAGCACATTTTTTGGGTTGGTGGCATGGAATTCATTTTGACTGTCTTTTTACATTGCTGGTATCACCTGGTTGGCTGTTGTTTTAACTGCTCTATCAATCATTTCATTACTCCTCCCGGATTAAAAAGGTCGTTTTTTGTTTGGTATAAATTTAAGATTGCATAACAGTTATTGATTATGTATATGATTTGGTTGTAGATTTCCCCTGACGAAGGGTGTGTGATACACCCGAAATGCATTGGGAATGATTTAACATTTGTTCATCTGAAACATGTGCACATTTGGAAGCAGCACATCATCTTGATTTTTTGCTCCTAGAATAAAAGAAGCATCATGGAAAAGATGGATGAATTCAGCGTTTCGTCTGTTTAACAAAAATGTATTGAATGTATTTTTTGTGAATATTGAGTATATTGCATTAAGCAGCTTTTGAAGAGTATTAGTATTGATTATGGGTTTGATAAGACACTCATTTTGAGTGTACAAGAGGTAGTGCATACTCTGTCTGGGTCAGTCTTGCCCCAGTTATTATTTTCTTTGTTGAATCGGTGGTTGGGTGGAACCACCTCAGACATTGCACACCAATATTGAGTACTTTTGAATCAGTGTTTATTAGTGATTAAGTGAAAAGTCGAGTGCATCACAGCTGTATTGTGCTTAGTTTCTAAAAGTGGCATTTTCAAACACACAATTTAAAAACCATCTTTAGTAAAAGATGTGTTATTAAATTCTGAGTTCAGAGAGCCTAAACTTTATTTTTCTATCTTAGGGGTGCCCTATATGTAAGAAAAGGGAAGGTTAGGGCCTGGCAAGTGGGTGCACTTGCCAAGTCGACATGGCAGTTAGCAAACTGCTCACAGGCACTGCACTGCACTGGCAAGCCTGAGACATCTTTTCAGGGCTACTCATGTGGGTGCCACAATCAGTGCTGCAGGCCCACTAGTAGTATTTGATTTACCAGCCCTGGCACACCCAGTGCACTTTACTAGGGACTGACCAGTAAATCAAAATATGCCAATCAGGGAGAACCAATCATAATAACAATTTACACAGAGAGCATATGCACTTTAGCACTGATCAGCAGTGGTAAAGTGCCCAGAGTCCTAAAGCCAACAACAGCAGGTCAGGAAAAAATAGGAGGAAGAAGCAAAAAGTTTGGGTATATTCCTGCAAAAAGGGCCAAGTCCAACACATGCAATGTGTGAGGGGAGGGTGAGTGAAGATACTGTAAGGAGAGCAAAGGTACTAGGGTGAATCTTACAAGGAAAGATTGGCGTAACTTGGATAATGGCAGGGATGCTGGAGGGAGAGGAGATGGAGTGGGACGGGAACACTTTAAAGGGGTTGTGTGAAGGAACCATGTATGTGATTACCACGCATGCCGGTTCCACACGGTCTGAAACATGCAAGTCTTAACCACGAATATGCCTTTACCACACATGCCTTTACAACGCAATATGCATTGTTAAGGCATGTATGGCAAAGACATATGCATGGTTAAGACTTTTCAGGTAAGTGTAAGCACCCCGATCCCTCCTCCCTGCTCTGAGCCCTACAACGGCCCCCAAGCCCCTTCCCCTGAGACCTAAAACCAACCCCTTCCCCCGAGCACTAAAATTTTCCATGTGCCCCAAGCCCCGAAAAGTTCCTCAATTCCTGCCCCCCACCCTGAGCCCTAAAACGGCCTCCCAAGCCCCTGCCCTGAGACCTAAAAACTTCCCTGTTCTCCCTACCCCGATATCCCGAGTCCTAAAAACTACCCTGACCCCCCAAGTCCCAAAAACTACCAAAGGGAGAACCAGGGAGTTCTTTTCAACATAATTTATACATGACGCCAGCAGTCCATAAGTTCAGGAGTCAAGAGTTAAGTCAGGTTTTAGTGACCTTTAAAGTCAGTGATATCATGAGTTAGAAAGCTCTGTGCCAGCAGTCATCGGTGTGAGGAACCAGAGAAGTCAGCACCCTATGACATAAGTTCTTAGTGATATTAGCAATCTGTGAGGTCAGGAGTCAATGACAACAGGTGTCGGTGGTGTCAGAAGTCAGTGATGTCAGAAGTCAGTGATGTCACGGATCCCTGTCAGGAGACAGCAGTATCAGCAGAATGTGATGTCAGATGTCTGCTGTCAGGAGCCAGTGATGTCAGCTGACAGTGACACTGGGTGTTAGTGGTGTCAGGAGTCAGTGAGGTCGCGGATCCCTGTCAGGAGACAGCAGTATCAGCAGAATGTGATGTCAGGTGGCTCTGATGTCAGGAGACAGTGATGTCAGCAGCCAGTGATAACAGGTGTCGGCGATGTCAGGAGTCAGTGACATCAGAGGTTCATGTCTGGAGTCATTCGTGTCATCGGAGATAAATTGTCTGGAGTCATTGATGCCAGCAGTCAGTGAAATGTCACTGACATCAGAAGTTCATGTCTGGAGTCAGTGGTGTCATCAGAGATTCATGTCTGGAGTCAGTGGTGACATCAGAGATTCATGTCTGGAGTCAGTGGTGACATCAGAGATTCATGTCTGGAGTCTGTGGTGTCATCAGAGATTCATGTCTGGAGTCAGTGGTGACATCAGAGATTCATGTCTGGAGTCTGTGGTGTCATCAGAGATTCATGTCTGGAGTCAGTGGTGACATCAGAGATTCATGTCTGGTGTCAGTGGTGTCTGGAGTCCGGACATCAGGTGCTTATGACATCATAGATCAATTTTTATGCCAGTTTGTTTTGGTTTAGGTATGGCACACTCCTTGCTACCAAGGATGTTTCTTTAGAGTGGATTAAATTCAAGATAGTGTTCAGAGGGAGAGAATGTCCGTGACCTTTCGAGCCTGTGATGGCAGGAGTTTTGTGAAGCCGGGGTATGTGATGTCAGGAGTCCGTGAAGTCAGGAGTGTGCGACTTCAGGAGTCTGTGATGTTAGGAGTTTGTGACATCAGGTGTTTGTGATGTCAGGAGACTGAGAGCTCAGGGGGTTGTGACGTCAGATGTTTGTGAAGCCAGGGCACGTGATGTCAGGAGTCCGTGAAGTCAGGAGTGTCTGACTTCAGGAGTCTGTGATGTCAGGAGTGAGTGACGTCAGATGTTTTTGAAGCCAGGGCATGTGATGTCAGGAGTCTGTGAAGTCAGGAGTGTGCGACTTCAGGAGTCTGTGATGTCAGGAGTGAGTGACATCAGGTGTTTGTGATGTGAGGAGTCGGTGAGCTCAGGGGTTTGTGACGTCAGATGTTTGTGAAGCCAGGGCACGTGATGTCAGGAGTCCGTGAAGTCAGGAGTGTGCGACTTCAGGAGTCTGTGATATCAATTGTATCAGACTTAAGATGTTTGTGATGTCAGGAGTCCGGGAAGTGAGGAGTGTGTGACTTCAGGAGTCTGTGATGTCAGTTGTGTGTGACTTCAGATGTTTGTGATGTCATGAGTCCGTGAAGTCAGGAGTGTGCGACTTCAGGAGTCTGTGATGTCAATTGTATCAGACTTAAGATGTTTGTGATGTCAGGAGTCCGTGAAGTCAGGAGTGTGTGACTTCAGGAGTCTGTGATGTCAGTTGTGTGTGACTTCAGATGTTTGTGATGTCATGAGTCCGTGAAGTCAGGAGTGTGTGACTTCAGGAGTCTGTGATGTCAGTTGTGTGTGACTTCAGATGTTTGTGATGTCAGGAGTCCGTGAAGTCAGGAGTCTGTGACTTCAGGAGTCTGTGATGTCAGAAGCCCGTGAAGTCAGGAATGTGTGATGTCATGAGTGTGTGGCCCGAGGAGTGTGGGCTGTAAGGGCTGTAAAGTCAGGGCCCATGCTGTCAGAAGATAACAATGAAAGGGTTGTCAGGATTCGGTGAGGTGAGGGGGGCCCAATAGGATTCGACTGGTCTCACACAGACAGGTAGCCAGGAACCCCCCTCCATGGGGCACACACAGTGGTGCTCTAGTGAGCAAACCGTTTCCGGTCTGACTGGAGGAGAGAGCTGGCACGGATATAACCCGAAGGAGCACCAGACCAGCTGCCCCAAAGCCTGTAGCTGGGCTCCATGTGAGAGCTCAAACCTTCCTCCCTCGTGGGGCCCAGCCCTGCGCGCGGCTTTGTGCTTCAAGTTGTCTTTCAATCTGTCATTGTACAAATCAGTGGAGCTGCGAGTTTTAGCCTTTATTTGCCTCTCTTGAGCCAACGTCCGTGATTGCATCGCCATGGTTTCCGGTGGCAGCGCTTTGACGCCCATGGGCATAGTGCGCTTTACGAAAATGTAAATACAAATACAATAAATGACAGCTACGCTAACATGCTTGACAACATTGATTTCTAGAAAGCACAGCCTGGAACCCGATGGAGCATTTTACGTTTGAGAAGGAAAAGCTGCAGCTCAGGCACTCCTGACATGACTGTCCCTTCCCCAGCCCCAGCAGCTTTCAACAAGAGCCTAACATCTACCCCAGCACTACTGGCGATTCAAATGCATGCTTAGCATGATTATCTCTGCCAGAGTCCTAGTACACACAGCATGTGACTGCCTTTTCCCCAGCCCTACCAGCATTTCTTTGAGCAAACCAGTCTCACAGAGGAGAGTCTGACACGTGACTGACTCTGCCCCTGCCATACTGGCCTTTCAGAGACATACATGGGACGTGAATAAATGTACCTCAAACCACATCTGCATCCGGACATTAGCCTGAGGTTGCTAGCTCCATCAATAGGGTAGTAGCTTTTGACAAGTTTTTCTCAGATGAACCTGGCATGTGAATGTGCTCTACCCCGCTGATAGGGGTAGTTCTGTCAAAAGAGAAAAGATGAAAATAAATAAAAGAGAATACCAGCATTAAATATGGTAAAACATAATTATAAGTCCTGAATCTAAGCTTAAATCGCAGCCTAAATCTTGTATGTCCTATACATAATCCTGCCCTACACCTGACCCTAAGCATGATGCTAGCCTTACATCTAATCCTAGCCCTGCAACTTGCATCTAAGCCTCATTCTGATGCTAAACTGTGAAACTAAGCCTTGTTTGATTTGGCCACCTTTGCAGGGTCACCTCTAAACTTTTTACCGTTTCCCCTCTTGTTTTCTGGATTACGTTTTTTTTTTGGCATTAGGACTCTGTGCTCTTTACCACTGCTAATCAGTGCTAAAGTGCTTGTCCTCTCTCCTCTACCCATGTTAAAATTGGTTTACACCCAATTGGCACTTTATTTTACTTATAAATCTCTAGGAAAGTGGTACTACATGTAGCCAGGGCCTCCAAATTAAATGCTACCTGTGGGCCTGCAGCACTTATTGTCCCACCCACTTAAGTAGCCCTTTAAAACATGTCACAGGCCAACCATTGCATCCTGTGTGCAGTTTAAAACTGCCAATACGACCTGGCAAAATAAACCTTTTGCCAGACCTACACCTCGATTTTGAATACATATAGGCTGCCCCTAAGCCGCCCATAGGGCAGAGTGCATTGTATGTAAAAGGTAGGCCATGCGTTTTTAAGTTTTACAAGTCCTGGTAGTGAAAAACTCACTAATTAATTTTTCACTAATGTGAATCCTACCTCTCCCACAGAATAACATTGGGTTATCTTATTACATTTATTAAGTGCTAACTTTTGATTGGGAGAAGGTAGAAATGTCATGTTTGGGCTCAAATGTTTTTTGATTTAAAATCCCCTTTAATGTTAAAGTCTGATTTTAAGTCACAATTCTGGAAATGCCACTTTTAGAAATTTGGCATTTTCATGCCCCAGCCCATTGGTGCCTGAAGTCTGTGTCCTGGGTCTCATAACTGTGAATAGTTGGCAGTTGCCCTTTGTGTATTCCTCCCAGACATTTAGACAAATGAGGACATATAATTGGCAGGGTGGGCCACCCTGCCAGGATGGGCAAGAGCTTTTTTCCTGCCCTAGTTATAGTTCAAAGGGCTGCCAGTGCCTCCAACACACTCACAAAGGAACTTGACACCAGCCTTTATTACGCTACACCACTTGGAACCTGGGAGAGCAAGGAAGCAAGTTTCCAGAACCAGATGCTGGGGTAACCTAGAAGTTTCTCCCTATTCAAAGGATGGCCCCAGATATAAATATTGGACCAGCAGACCAACTCTTCAGTACACTTCCGAACCTGCAGAGGACCCACGGAAAGACTGCCTTGCACTTCAGAGGACTGTCATGCTGCTTGAGGCCTGCCATGTACCCCTAGAGGACGCCCCTGCTGCTTGAGGCCTCCCATGTACCCCTAGAGGACTCCCCTGCTGCTTGAGGCCAGCCTTGCTGATTGAAATGGGCACTACCAGAGAGACTCCACGGGCTAGTTGGCTGGCCTTCTGTGTGAGCTCCTGAGACCTTGAATCCTGCACCTAACCTCTGCTTGGAGTGCGTCCTGATCTCTCAAGTGGTGCTCAAACAGTCCTGGACCTTTGGAAATGGTGCTAAAGGGGCTTATCCAGCCAAAACCAGAAACTTGAGACTTTAGAAAAGTTTTCACTAAAAAGTGTCCTGAGGATTGTCAGGGGACTGAGACCTACCTGCTTGCCAATCCATGCGACATGCATCACCGGTTGGCCTGACTTCATGGTAGCTCCCACTACGTTCCTCTCTGTAGCAGCAAATCCTGTTTAGCGGCTCCTCTCAGAAGGGGATAGAATCTCAGGGCATCCTCATCGGCTACAGCCTGCAACTTCGGCCCACTGGAGATTTTCAACTACCAAAAAAGTGACAAAGTCTGAATGTAGAAAACTGCATCCAGCGATTCTCAGATGATGATGATGCCTCCTCCTCGGACACCACCGGCTGCCTTTCCTTCTCAGGGACTTTTTCTTTTAAATGTCTTCTAAGTCTGAAGGTAAGCTATAACCGGGCCCAATCCACCCTGTACAGCAAACCAAGCTGCATCGCAGTCGGCCTTAACTTTTGACTCTGCGCCAGTCTCACACAACCTGATAAACGCCGTTGGCATTTTGATCTTTTAGACACTATTTTTCACTTAAAAGTTTATAAACTCATAACTCCAGTTCCACTGACTGGATTTCATTTGTTTTGGTGTCATTTTATTTATTACATTTTACTCTATTTTTCTAAATTTTTGTGGAATTTTTCTTCTCTGTGTTTTTACTTTGTTATTGTTCGTGTGCTGCGTAAATGCTTAACACAGTACCTTTAAGTTAAGCCTGACTTCTTTTGTGCCAAGCTACCAGAGGGTTATGCACAGGTTAATTTTGTGGCTCTTTGTGTTTTACCCTGACAAGGATTGTGGCTGTTGCTTGAGGAGGGTTTACACCTCCCTCAACCAAAGGCCTATTTTCTCATACTAAGCATATTGTTAAACCTGAATGTAATCCGAGCCCACTAGACCTGTGTGTCTCATTTCACTCCTAAACCTAAGCATGATTCTATAAATAACCTTAGTAACGTGCTCTGACTCTGGACCTAATTCTAGCCGAAGGATAACCATAGAAAAAGGCTCTGACATTAAGACTTATACTAACCTTGAGTCTGGAACCTCACCTAGCCTGTCCCTAAAAATGATCATTGAAAAGTGCCCTGACCCACAAACTAAAGCTAACCTTAAGCCTAGTTCTGATCCTCAATCTAATACTAACTATACAACTAATCCTATCCCTGAGCCCTGGAGCTAAATTTATGCAAACCTTAAAACTAAGCATAACTCTTACACTCCCTAAGCCTAACTAAATCCTGTGCCTGAACCTGCGTCTAATGTTGAATTTACATTTAATCCTATCCCTCAGCCCTGGGTCTAAGGCTTATTCAAACCCTAAATCCTCAACCCAAGCTAAATTCTAACCCAAAAACAAATAATAACTCTTAAACCTAACCATATACTCTGCCCAAACCCGCACCTAATGCTGGACCTACATCTAATCCTAGCTCGGAGCTGTGGGTCTAACATAAAGCTAGCCCTTAGCCCTGAACCTACACCTAACGCTAATCCTAGAAGTGCCATGACCCTAGAACTAATGCTAACCCTCAATCCTGACTCTACACCTAATACTGACTCTACAATTAACCGTAGAAATAACTCTAGAAAAGTCCCCAGAACCTGAAAATAAAGATATCTCTAAGCCCTTAACAGATTAGAGAATCTAACTTTACACCTGGCGGTATTTGTGTTTTAGGGTATCCTGTGCCCAATGCATGGGGTGCACTAGTTAATGTGCAGAGCCCCTCCCACAATTGTGAAATGAAACATTGTCCTGAAAGAACAAAATAATGAATTATTCTGATGGTATAATGGATTGTGGAGTTGGAAGATCATTTGTATCTGCCGCCCATGAGTCCTACAAATTCGCATGTAATCCATCAGTCTGCCCCTGTTCCTTTTGCATATTTTGATGAATGATCCCAAGAGGGTAGACTCATCAAGAGTACAAAAAGGAAGGCACTACATTCAGCTGATGATGGTAAAATGTTTTACCACACTGCCAGGGGAAGAGAAACTCAAAGGAAAGAACTTGGCCATTTTCAATCTGCATTTCCTGCCAGGGTTGTAAGATAGCTCAGTGGGTCCATGCCAGTAAGAACAAAGAGCTTGTAAGAGAACTCAATGAGAGGATAAGTTGCTGCAGGGATGTGTGCGCAGCCTGCATCCTGCCGCCTGCAGATCTGAAGCCTGACTGCCTCAGACTTTCATTCTTCCGAGGTAGATAATGTGTTACACTGAGTTGACCAATTATAAAGCATTTTATTTAAAAGGACCAAGAACCAGTTTAATGTGTTGTGTTTGCAACAGAAATGGTCGAATACCCTCTTTTATCTTTCACCTTTCTGCACTTTTCTGCATCTCTGCTCTTTTGTGCCTTATTTCTGCTCATTTTCCCTTCCTCTCGCTCTGCCCTTTCACTAGTTTTCACTCGTTTTTCTACCCTCTTTTATCTTTCACCTTTCTGCATCTCTGCTCTTTTGTGCCTTATTTCTGCCTATTTTCCCTTTTTTCTTTATCCCTTATTTCCTCCCTTTACCTTTCCCCGCCGCTGCTGCCCCCGCGGCCCCTCCCCCCCAGCGCGACCGGCCCAATCCAGCTCCCCTCCCCGCTCCCGCCTCCCAGCTGTCCAGCCCTCCCCGACCCCTACTTAATGGCGGCCACTGCGCGGCCGCGCCGCAGGCGCGCCGAAGGCGCGTCAAAGGCAAGCCCATCTGCGCGCGACCCGACCGCGACCAGCGCCAGGAACCCTGGACCTCCGCCCCGCCAACGCTACGACCCAGCAGCACTCCACGCACTCAACCCAGGCCGCAACAACAACTGCAAGCTAGCATCACCAGCCGACTCCCACGGACCCTTCAGCTGTCACCGCTGCCGGCACACCTGCAGCACCGCCAAGAACACGGATCCAGCACAACCCGCCCACAAGAACACAACCGAACCGAAGACCCTGCAATGCATCCTCCTCAACGTCCGATCCCTCCACAAACACGCCACAGAAATCTGGGACCTCCTCGACAGCACCACCCCGGACGTAGCGTTCTTCACCGAAACCTGGACCAACACCACCTCGGGACCGGACATCGCCATCGCCATCCCCCAAGGATACAAGATCTCCAGGAAGGACCGCCCCACCCGCCCAGGAGGAGGAATCGCCATCGTCCACAAATCCAGCCTCCGCCTGAGCACACTCCCTGACGAGCCCACAGAACTGATGGAACACCTTCACTTCAAGATACTGGCCAGCCCCACCGCCACCCTCCGAGGAACCCTCATCTACCGACCCCTGGACCCCGCGGACCCTTCGCCAACTCCATCACGGACATTATCTCCCCGCAGGCCATCGCATCCACCAACTACACCCTGCTGGGAGACCTCAACTTCCACCTCGACAACCAACTGGACCCCAACACCACATCCCTCCTGGACAACCTCCACAACATTGGACTGCGCCAGATCGTGACCGAGCCCACGCACTCAGCAGGACACACCCTCGACCCCCTCTTCACTACAGGAAACTCCATCACCTTCAGCCACACCACTGAACTCCCATGGACCGACCATTGTTGCGTCCACTTCACCTTCAGAACACCCACCATCCACAGACACCAGCACCTGCTTCCACGAAGAAACTGGACCAAAATCACTGACGACCAGCTCACCTCCTCACTCAACAACTCCACCCCAACCATCGCGGAAAACGACGACCCCAACACCGCAGCCCGAACCCTGCATAGATGGATCTCGGACAGCACCAACACCATAGCCCCCCTCAAGAAAAACAACAATACCCGCGCCAAGAAAGCCAGATGGTTTACCACCGAACCTCGAGAGTCCAGAAGCACATGCCGCCGCCTCGAAAAGGCCTGGAGGAACACCAAATCCACAGAAGCCCACAACAACTTCAGAGCCGCCACCAATGCCCACCATCAACTCACAGAGAAACGAGGAAAAAAGCGATTGAAGACAGAATCTCCACCCACGCGCACAACAGCAAGGAACTCTTCAGCATCATCAAGGAGTTCGCCCAACCCACTAGCGAGTCTACCGACATCCCTCCCTCACAAGACCTCTGCGACAAACTCAGCACCTTTTTCCACCACAAAATCAAGAGCATATACGACAACTTCGACGAAGACAACCAACACACTGAACCCTCACCAACCACCCCCGACACCCGGAAACCAGCGATTGACGACTGGACAGCCCTCACCACCGAAGACACACTGAAGACAATGAAGTCAATCCACTCAGGGGCCCCCACGGACCCCTGCCCCCACCACATCTTCAACAGAGCCGCCGACACCATCGCACCCATGCTCCACCACACCATCAACCGCTCCCTGGCGACCGCCTCGTTCCTCGACGACTGGAAACACGCCGAGGTCATCCCCCTCCTAAAGAAACCCTCAGCGGACCCCACCGACCTCAAAAACTACAGACCCATCTCCCTGCTCCCGTTCCCAGCGAAAGTCATCGAGAAAGCCATCAACAGCCAACTCGCCACATTCATTGAAGAACACAACATCCTCGACTCCTCCCAATCCGGCTTCAGAAAAAACCACAGTACGGAAACCGCCCTCCTCGCCGCAACAGACGACATCCGCACCCTACTGGACAAAGGAGAAACAGTAGCCCTCATCCTCCTCGACCTATCAGCGGCGTTCGACACAGTCTCCCACCGCACCCTAATACGCAGACTCTACAACGCAGGAATCCAGGACAAGGCCCTCGACTGGATCTGCTCCTTCCTCTCCGGCAGGACACAGCGGGTCAGACTCCCCCTTCCTCTCGGACCCCACACCTACCACCTGCGGAGTCCCCCAGGGCTCCTCCCTCAGCCCGACGCTCTTCAACGTCTACATGGCTCCACTCGCCCCCATCGTCAGAACCTACGGACTCAACATCATGTCATACGCAGACGACACCCAGCTCATCCTCTCCCTATCCAACGAGCCCAACAACGCCAGATGCAACTTTCGAGAAGGCATGGAAGCCGTCGCCAAATGGATGAAAAACAGCTGCCTACAACTAAACACCAACAAAACAGAAGTACTCATCATGGGCCCAAACCCCGATGCCTGGAGCGACACCTGGTGCCCCCCCACCCTCGGAAACCCGCCAACCCCCACGGACCACGCACGCAACCTGGGAATCATCCTGGACTCCGAGCTCAAAATGGACCGCCAGATCAACTCTGTCTCGTCTTCCTGCTTCCACACCCTCCGCCTCCTTCGTAAGACCTTCAAATGGATCCCCCTCGAACACCGAAAGACCGTCACTCACGCCCTGGTCACCAGCAGACTCGACTACGGCAACGCACTCTACGCAGGAATAAACAAAAACCTCACCCGCAAGCTACAGAACATCCAGAACACCGCCGCAAGACTGGTCCTCAACCTGCCAAAACACTGCCACATCTCCCAGCACCTGCGCACACTCCACTGGCTCCCTGTCGAGGCGAGAATCACCTTCAAGATGCTCACCCATGCACACAAGGCCCTCCACGGCAGCGGACCAGCATACCTGAACAGCCGACTCAAATTCCACGCACCCCAAAGGACCCTACGATCAGCCCAGCTCTCCTACGCCGTGGTCCCCCGCACCAGAAAGACCAGATCGGGAGGCCGCTCCTTCTCCTTCCTCGCGGCCAAAGCATGGAACGCCCTTCCGCTCCACCTCAGACAGACAACATCGCTCCCCATCTTCGCAAGAAACCTCAAAACCTGGCTCTTCGACAGACCCCCTCCTTGATGGATGGAACCTGCCCCCCCCCCCCAGCGCCTTGAGACCCTTACGGGTGAGTAGTCGCGCTTTAACAAACCCCTGATTGATTGATTGATTGATCGGTACATTAAGGCAAAAATATGTGAAACTAACAGATCAGAAGTTTCGTAAACTGATTTGGGTGATATTCACACCTTCCATTTACAGCGCTTCGAAGCCTGCACTGCACTCCTTCATCACGCAAATAGTGAAACTAAACTAGCTCCCTTTGTTGCAGCAGGAAGGTCCAGGCTTCAGATGCTGGAAAGCATGTACTGGCAGTACGGGCTGGGTGTGGATGGGTGGTCGTCGGGATCCAGTCTATAGGCGGAAAGGGGTGCAGTGGACGGTGACCCACAGCCAGTGAAGGAAATCACTCTCCTTTGCTAGGCATGGTTCAGTCATCTGGGAACAGCCCTAGAGTAGACCCCAGGGGCCGTATTATACATTGTACCCCTGGGCATAATGGGCATGTGCACCCACTTTGAGGGGATGCGAGGCACAATGGTGTTACAGAAGGGGCCACAGATGATTGGGCGAACCCCTTTGGTAATATTGATATCAGGGTGTTCCCTCATTTGCATGGGGTGTGTCCCCATGCAAATGAAGAAATCACCTTTCCTCTGCAAACGTATTGTAATATGGACTCAGGCACAGAGGCAAACATGCCCTTAGGAGGCAAACTGAAAGTGCGAAACAAAAAGGTGGTGCACTTTCAGTCCTTCTCCTAAAGGTAGCCCTCTGGAAAGGAGAAAGGGAGTCCCATGGATTCCCCAGACATCCCCCTGAAGGTGAGTGCAGTCACTCACTGCACCTATCTGCCAGGGAATCTCATTCCCCTCTTCAAAATGGAGGCGCCATGCCTTGTGCAGTTTTGAAGCAGCCGCTCCGTATTTCACTTGAATGCGCTGCTCCAAGAGCAGCACGAGTTTGCAGCTGCCCTGGGGACAGCACATGCTTTGTAGTAAGGCACACTGTCCTTGTTTGCACCCGGTGCACCTTTTGAAAGGTACACCGTGGGGCGAATAGAGAAAGTGTGTCATATGCATAATTTGGTCCCAGGTGTATAGCAGTGGAAAGCAGTAACACAGCTTCCCTGTCTGAAAGATATCAGTGCCTCAAACTACGCTTGAGCCCCCAACTTCAAGGCACTGACCACTCTTGTATCCTGTAGGGTGACTGGAACATAGGCCGGTCCATGGGGACAATGATCCTGTGCACCCAGAGCTCACCACAGGCAGCACAACCTCTTGGTTGGAGTCTACTCTTAATCTCAGGAAGGGCATTGGATGGAGGGGGCACTCAGGCCTGGCACTCTGTATCATTAGCATTCCCATGCTGCAAATATACAAAGCCTACCCTGATATGAGCTGACCCCAAACCTGGGCCTAAAATAGCGATTCTACCCACCCAGGCTGCTACCCAGATGGGCCGGATGGCTCCTTCCTTCAGGGAAGGCGAACAAAGCTAGGGTGGACCCTTTTAGATGATGTCAGTGTTCAAGAGGTGCACTTTATAATCACAGTCACTTGCATTGTGCAATTTTGTGAATGCAGCGTTTTCTGCATAGCTATGGATTTGATGCATTTGCCAAATAATTCATTATCTGTTCCATAATTGGCAAATTTTAACAAATTATGTTGTTTCTATCTGAAACGGATCAAAAGTTAAAAAAATATGGTGATACTTGTTCGTGCATAGTGGGAGGCTCTACACACAGGTTGACTAATCACGTTTTAGTTGCTTGTTGGTGTATTTCGATGTTAAACTAGTATTAATAAGGTGAAACTTTCTCCTAGAGAGTGTGAACATGTAAAAAAAAAATATTGAAGTAATGCTGTCACAACATGTGCCATGTTACACAGCATAATTTGCCTTTTCTTGCTTCATAAGTTAGCCAACCTTGCTGCATAATTTGCCCCCCCCCCTGCTGCATAATTCCAGTGGCCCTGGACTCATTACTAGGTCCTTTAACCTGGTTGTGACTGAGCAGTTGGACGTTCTGGTCTCCCAGCTGGCTTTTTGTCCAGTGAGTTTTCTAAGAGTGATAATATCTGTATCTTTCCAGTACAAAAGGGGTAAAATGATGTGAACCCCTGACAGTGCCCCTCACCTGAGGGAATGCCTGGTCGGCTCTCCACAGGGTCATTTGGTTAGGTTGATTCTCCTCCATCACCGCATGTTTAGGACCAAACCAGACCACTAATCTTGCCTACAACAACCCCTGCATGCTAGACAATGATAACTCCTTGATTCTCCAGGACTTGTCAGCAGCCCCTGACACAGTACATCATTCCACTTTCCTAAAAACCACACAGAGAGAAAGGGCCTGATTGTCATACTTCTCATGGGTTCTTGCCTTACCCTGAAATCTGATGTCAAACTCTCTATCCAAGCCCTCAAAGCGTGAAGGCATACTCCAAGTTTCTATTCTCTACCCCGCTCTTTTCAAACTTTAAATGGACCACCTTGCCTTCAGTCTAAAAAAAACTCAGAACACTTTTATGGCTGACAATACTCTGCTCTATCTGAGACTTTTCCACTAAAATCATTAAATATATAGCCCAAGGTTTGGGTGATATCCAGTTTTGGATAATGCCACATCGTTATGAACTCATTCATCAAGCTGTTGCACCTTATTTCAAATTTCAGGCATGGTCCAAGGTACTCACTGTGCTGAATTGACCCCCCCTCATCCCTTCCCCCACTGTGGGATGCACCAATCCCTTGGCATCTTCCTGGATGAGAATCTCAATGTACAACTGCCCGTCAACGCATTGGCCAAAGAGGCAGACCATCATCTTTGGCTCCTGATAGGTATTAATTCCTTCACCCAGGAACATGACTTCAAGCCATTGATTCGATCCATCGTGCTACTGAGGCTGGATGATGGGATCTCTTGTCTCCTAGAAATTCCTAAATTACATACAGCCCACCCCCCTCAAATGCCTGCCGCTCAACTTCTGAGGTGGCTGTCGGAGAACAGAGTTTGACTCTATCGTACCAATTGTGATAATCCTGAAATGGCTCTCGATTGAGGCAAGAAGAATATTGAACTAGCCTGCGTAACCCATAAGGCAAACTTTAACCTCGGAGATTGGATACCCTTCCTCTTCAAATACCTTCCTTCAAGAAAACAAAAACACTCAGGCAATCCATCTCTGGGATGCCACCAGAGTCTGGAACTCAATTCCCTCAGTCACCAGGACTGAAATCCTTCAAGAGTTTGATGGACAGGACCAGTGGCGGCTCGCTGAGGGAGTGCTGCGGGGCGGTGGGGCGGGGGAGGGAAGGGAAAGGGTGGGGGATAGTAAACTCCGGCATACGGCGTAACGGAGTTAAGAAAATAAATAAATAAAACAATTTACATTGCGCGCTCTGCATCGCCGAGTTGGCGTTGCAGCGCGCGCAATGTAAATTGTTTTATTTATTTATTTATTTTCTTAACTCTGTTACGCCGTATGCCAGAGTTTACTACCCCCACCCTGCCCCTACCCCACCCCACCCCACCGCCCCGCAGCACTCCCTCGGCGAGCCGCCACTGGACAGGACACTCTATCACAAAGGCGGCCAATGTCACGTCTGCCATATTACTAATTCATTATAGCCTAAGGTACCTGTAATAGGGGGATGAGATCTCTGCCACATTTTGATAGAGCAACCCATCTGACAAGTGCTAAATAAGGCCCAGTGTCTATCACTGTGTGCACAAATGTGTTCCTCTTGCATGTGTCTGTGTTACATTGTTATCTCTGTACCTATTGTGTATACAATGTATGCACCGACCCTCCTTGTCATCAACGTAAATAGCTTTGTCACCCACTGGGACAAGTCTGCACTTTTTATAAACCTACTCATGAGTAAATACATAAAATATCTACATAATTTCACCAAATTTGGGGAAAATTATGTAAAACTTTGCGTAATTATCTGAAATACAAAATCAGAATTTAGCACTATACTTTAGTACAAAAAGTGCTCTTGCGGTCATTTTGGATGCGCTGCAGCCTTTTGCGCCAAAAATTGGCACCAAAAGAAAGTGCAGCAAAAAAGTCCTCTCGCTTTCTGGTCATTCGCGTCATTCCAGCACTCCTGCAAGCCAGTGCTATAATTTGTCAAAAATTAAATAAATGTGTAAATACACAACGTGGCGTAATGGCGCAGTTTTGAACATTTTAAATAATGAGTATAATGTAAAATTACATGAATAAGGCAAGTATAAGTCGTTTCCCCTGGGCCTACTTAGAATGCCAGGAATGGCAGATGCCAGCTCCTCGCCTCTGCCAGCCTTCCCATGGACTTTCCATGCAGTGTGGCACAGCATGGCGGGGGCAAGTCCAAGAAAAGGTCAGCTTCCTACAAACACTCCAGCCCCCCGTGGACCTTCCATGGGATGGCCCTACAGGGCGAAAGACTGGGTGGGAGTCTGCGGATGATTCTTGGCTTTTGCCACCTACATAGTATGGTGGGAGAGCAACGGAGTGTCATTCGCAACATAATTTATCATCTGTTGCAAAATGTGCACATTTTAACAAATTTAAAAAAAACTCTTCTAGATCTAATGGATCAAAAGTTACTAGAAACGCGGCGGATCGTGTTGCTGTACCGTGGAAGGCCCTCCGCACAGGTTGACTGGTCACCTTTCAGTTGCTTGTTGATGAATCTTAGTGTTAAATTGCTACTAATGAGGTGAAACCTTTGCACAGTGTCAGCATGTGCAAAAACGTTTAAATATTGAAGTAATGCTTTCACAAAATTTGCCATGCTGCGCAACATAATTTGGCTTTTCTTGCTGCATAATTTAGTCAACTCGGCCTCATATTTTTGTCCTCCCGTGCTGCATAATTTCAGTGGCCAGTCCATCAACCTGCTTGTGACCTAGGAGGTGGAAGTTCTTGAAATGTACAAGGCATAATCTGAATTTGTCTTACCCAATAGAGGAGGAGAACAGCTGCTGCGTCCATCTCTGCAGGGTCTGAACAGGGTGGGGTGCGCTGGAACTATTGATTGTTAAGGGGTGCTCGGAGCATACCAGACAGTTAGAGCCCGATTTAGATCTCGGCAGCAGCCGCGGTCCGTGCAGGTAACAGAGGGGGCCGCATTGGGGGGGGATTTCGAGGGACGATGCAGAGGGAAAATTAAATAAATAATTAATTTTCCCTCTGCATCGTCCCTCGAAATCCCCCCCAAAGCGGCGCCACCACTGTTACCTGCACGGACCGCGGCTGCTCAGCGGGCGGGTTACTCCGTCATAACAGTGACTGACATCCCGTCCACCGAAATATCAATTGTATAGAATATAATGGGATTTATATTTCGGCAGATGGAATATCCGTCACCGTTGTGATGGAGTAACCTGTCCGCCAAGATCTAAATCAGGCCCTTAGTCTCCTTCAGGGATTTGGTACCCAGAAACAGCTCCGGCATTTCTAGCAGGAGAAAGGGAAGTTTGTTTTCAAGAGATGAAAGGGGGTGGGGGGATGAGATACCTGGTCCTCCTGGGGCAAGCGGGCTGGCCAAGAATGTAAGTTAGTAGTAAGGGGGTGGTCTGTCTCAGGCAGGGCCACTGGAATTATGCGGCAAGAGGGTCAAATTATGCAGTAGGGTTGAGTAAATTATGCAGCAAGAAAAGGCAAATTATGTGGCACAATGTGTCACATCTTGTAATAGTATTCCTTAATTATTTTGTCATTTTTAAACTTGGTAACGCTGTCTTGGAATTGGTTGCACCTCACTAGTACCAGTTTAACACCCAAATATGGCATTAAGTAACAGAAAGATGAAAAGTCCAGCTTTGCAAAGGGCCTTCCACTGCACGGCAACACATGTCACTGGATTTTTAATAACTTTTCAACAGTTTAAGCTAGAATTTTTTTTGGGGTTGCTGTTAAAAGCTGCAGATTATGCAGCAGATGATGGATTAAGTGGTAAATGCAGCAAATCTATACTTATGCGAAACCAGGGTTTTAAGTGGGTTGGGTCCTGCCGGTGCTGAGCAGGGGCTGAGACGGGTCTTTATTGGGCGGGCCATTTTTGCCCTCACCCTCAGGATGAAAAAAATCAATCTCAACTCTGCAGCAGTCGCACCCTTCACTACAACTTCAAAGAGACTCGTTACAGTTCTTTTACAGTCTTAGCATTTCAGAACGGAAGCCTTTTCAATATTATATACAACGAAGCCACAGCTGTTGCTTATTTATCTTATGCAACTAACAAGCATTGGCAAAGCCAATACTCCTGGCTTGTTGTAGGTGTATTGTTGCTTGTTGTATTATATCTGGATGCAATGACAGAAGCAGCACAATACCAGTCGGGCAACACACTAAGCTAAGCACAGATTTTCAGCTTACGTGTTTTTAAGCCACGCCCTTAATTACATTGACCACGCTCCTTTGAAAGACCCCACCCACCCCCCCAGTTCGTTCATCCCACTTAAAGCCCTGCGCGAAACTTGCCACGGTTGCACAGTCGCATAATTCCAGTAGCCCCATGGTCTCAGGTGAGACAGACCTCATTGATGTCAAACAGCTCATGGGGGCTGATAGGCAATGTAGGAGCTGTAAATAGGCGTGCGAGGAGTAGGTCAAGTGATATACTACTTTCCACGGGGCATATCTACGAGGACGGCGATAAGTCAACGCAAAGCGCGCTTAGCGCTTTTCTACTTATCGCCGTCTATCGCTTGATTATATCGCCCAGGTAGCGCGTTATCTACAACGCTTTTCCCCAGGGCGATATAATTACCAGCGATAGCGGGGGAATCGCCGTTTTGCAGGGAACATCGCTGGTTTTCCAGCGATGTTCACTGCAAACGGCGATAACCTTGCTGATACGACCCTGTGGTCGTATCAGCACAATCCACCCCCATAATAGGTATGCCTAAGTCTGCATTTTAGCAGACGTTAGTTTTCGGCGAAAACAGCGGTTTTCGCCCAAAACTAACGTCTGCTAAAATGCGTTGGCAGCCTTGTAAATATCGCGATGTGCACATCAGCGATATTTACAAGGTTGTACTGCCCAGTGACGCCCACTTTGCATCTCATTAGAGATGCAAAGGGGGACGTCGGGTAAAAGGGTGCTAACATGCGCCAATGCATGTTAGCACCCTCTTGTTAATAGGGCGATGATTTTATCTCTGCTTTTTTGGCTTTAGAAGCCAAAAAAGCGGAGATAAAGCCCTTGTAGATATGCCCCCACCTTCGTTGAGTTGTCTCATGAGGAGATGAACCAGAATGTAGCCATTAAATGTTGTGATCTGTTCAAGTCCCCCTTTTCTCATTTGCTCCCGGCGCGCGGTGCTTTCCTCTCCACTCAGCGCCATCACACACAGGCCGCGGTAAGCAATTTTGCTCTGCGAGATGGAAAAAACAGATTCGCTTTAATCTCCAGACCATCTGCTAAGTTTGTTCCCCAATGTTATTTTTGATTTTTCCATATTTCATGGTCAGGGTTCACTTAACTCTCCGTCTTTTTCAGTTCTGAGCAAAAGGCCGCAGTGAAACCATTTCCTGTACAAACTGTTGTGTTATTACAGCGCGATGGCTGCCAGAGAGACTGTTCAATGGGGTGGGCACATCACTTCCATCTGTGATTGTATAGCCGTGAAACCTATCGCAGCAATCACTGTAGAAAACAAGCATCGGCAAAGTCAATACGTTTGGCTTTCCTTTAGTGCATGCAGACAAGACCATAACACCCGCTAGAGGTGGGCAAACCAGAGCGTCCATGGGCAGAGACAGGCCAGAGTTGAGGCATGGGCAGAGACAGGCCAGAGCGTCCATGGGCAGAGACAGGCCAGAGCTGAGGCATGGGCAGAGACAGGCCAGAGCGTCCATGGGCAAAGACAGGCCAGAGCTGAGCCATGGGGCTGACTTGGCTCTAACAGCCTATGTGCGAGCAGAGCCAACAAAAAAGCATGTGTGAAAAGTCCACTTCATGTCATCCGGGAAGAGAGTCATTTTGTGCAACATGACTTTCTAATCGCAGCCCCTATCCCGTCACTGTGTGGCTATACCCAGTGGCGCCTGTTAGGGGGACAGTGGGGGGGGGGATAAAAAAAGACTTACCTGCGAACGCCACCACCGCCTCTCCTCCGTCCTCTTCTCTGGAACGGAAGCACCCAGGCCCCCAGTCTCTCCCAGCCAATCACGATGCTGCCTTACAACAGCGTTGGGATTGGTCTTAGAGAGGGACTGGGAGGCTGGGCATGTTCTCCACCCAGGATATACAATACAGCCTGTGGAGAACATGCACAGTGCGCTTGACGGTTTGGCCGGCCAGAGAGGGCCGGCCAAACCATCATGCACCCTTATAGTGCAGCTGCCACTCCTCCCTCTGCTGGCGTCACGCAGCCCAGCCCCGAACCATCATGCACCCTCATAGAGCAGCCGCCACTCCCTCTGCTGGCGTCACGCAGCCCAGCCCCGAACCATCATGCACCCTCATAGAGCAGCCGCCACTCCTTCCTCTGCTGGCGTCACGCAGCCCAGCCCCAAACCATCATGCACCCTTATAGTGCAGCCACCAATCCTCCCTCTGCTGGCGTCACGCAGCCCCGCCCCAAACCATCTTGCACCCTCATAGTGCAGCCGCCACTCCTCCCTCTGCTGGCAGCACGCAGCCCAGCCCCAAACCATCATGCGCCCTCATAGAGCAGCCGCCACTCCTCCCTCTGCTGGCCTCACGCAGCCCAGCCCCAAACCATCATGCGCCCTCATAGAGCAGCCGCCACTCCTCCCTCTACTGGCGTCACGCAGCCCAGCCCCAACCATCATGTGCCCTCACAGTGCAGCCGCCACTCCTCCCTCTGCTGGCGTCACGCAGCCCAGCCCCGAACCATCATGCACCCTCATAGAGCAGCCACCACTCCTCCCTCTGCTGGCGTCACGCAGCCCAGCCCCAAACCATCATGCGCCCTCACAGTGCAGCCGCCACTCCTCCCTCTGCTGGCGTCACGCAGCCCAGCCCCGAACCATCATGCACCCTCATAGAGCAGCCGCCACTCCTCCCTCTGCTGGCGTCACGCAGCCCAGCCCCAAACCATCATGCGCCCTCACAGTGCAGCCGCCACTCCTCCCTCTGCTGGCGTCACGCAGCCCAGCCCCGAACCACCCTAACATGGACCTTAAAGCAACACTAAAAATAAAATGCTAATAACCATCTGTTATTACCATTTTAGTTTTACTTTGCTCTGCTCTTAGGGCAGTGGGACAACGCTCCGACGCCTTGGTGGAGGAGCCACACCTGGCTATACGACCAATCCATTTATGACCTACCCAACCGCCACTTACCACCACCAACTCATGTGACTCTAAGATGCAGAATGCCCATAGAAGGCTGCCGTGAGGTGGGTGTCAAGAATGTCAGGAGTCAAGAAACAATAAAGGCGCATCAGGATCACACCAGCGGGGGGACAGCGGCTTCAGGGGATTTAGGGTTTTGTTTAAGCTTCAAATAGTCCAGGCTTGAATGTTGGCCTGGGCTAGGGCCTTGGTCTGGTTATTGTTAGGTGTTACACTTCCGGGTCAGCGGAGGGACTTCCAGTCCAGTGCCTTACCCTTTACCCCATTCCTCCACAGGTTCCTCATTGAGATATTATGAATGTGTATCTAGGGTGGAACAGCTGAATGTCTGGCTGTATTCTTGGGGTTTTCCTGTAGCTTTCACAAACTTGGCACTTTGCCAGACTACAAATATTCCTCAAAATGGAGTCTGCCAACAATACGTTTCAAGTGATGGCAAAAGCCCTTTCGAAAACTAAAAACTAATTCGAAAATGTTTGACAAAGGAGGGCGTTTTTGCTTTCATGGATTAAAAATGAACACTGACCATCTCTGCTCTTTTGTGCCTTATTTCTGCCTATTTTCCCTTTTTTCTTTATCCCTTATTTCCTCCCTTTACCTTTCCCCGCCACTGCTGCCCCCGCGGCCCCTCCCCCCTAGCGCGACCGGCCCAATCCAGCTCCCCTCCCCGCTCCCGCCTCCCAGCTGTCCAGCCCTTCCCGACCCCTACTTAATGGCGGCCACTGTGCGGCCGCGACGCTGGCGCGCCGAAGGCGCGTCAAAGGCAAGCCCGTCTGCGCCCGTCCGCGACCCGACCGCGACCAGCGCCAGGAACCCTGGACCTCCGCCCCGCCAACGCTATGACCCAGCAGCACTCCACGCACTCAACCCAGGCCGCAACAACAACTGCAAGCTAGCATCAACAGCCGACTCCCACGGACCCTTCAGCTGTCACCGCTGCCGGCACACCTGCAGCACCGCCAAGAACACGGATCCAGCACAACCCGCCCACAAGAACACAACCGAACCGAAGACCCTGCAATGCATCCTCCTCAACGTCCGATCCCTCCACAAACACGCAACAGAAATCTGGGACCTCCTCGACAGCACTACCCCGGACGTAGCGTTCTTCACCGAAACCTGGACCAACACCACCTCGGGACCGGACATCGCCATCCCCCAAGGATACAAGATCTCCAGGAAGGACCGCCCCACCCGCCCAGGAGGAGGAATCACCATTGTCCACAAATCCAGCCTCCGCCTGAGCACACTGCCTGACGAGCCCACAGAACTGATGGAACACCTTCACTTCAAGATACTGGCCAGCCCCACCGCCACCCTCCGAGGAACCCTCATCTACGGACCCCCTGGACCCCGCGGACCCTTCGCCAACTCCATCATGGACATTATCTCCCCGTAGGCCATCGCATCCACCAACTACACCCTGCTGGGAGACCTCAACTTCCACCTCGACAACCAACTGGACCCCAACACCACATCCCTCCTGGACAACCTCCACAACATTGGACTGCGCCATATCGTGACCGAGCCCACGCACTCAGCAGGACACACCCTCGACCCCCTCTTCACTACAGGAAACTCCATCACCTTCAGCCACACCACCGAACTCCCATGGACCGACCATCGTTGCGTCCACTTCACCTTCAGAACACCCAGCATCCACAGACACCAGCACCTGCTTCCACGAAGAAACTGGACCAAAATCACCGACGACCAGCTCACCTCCTCACTCAACAACTCCACCCCAACCATCGTGGAAAACGACGACCCCAACACCGCAGCCCGAACCCTGCATAGATGGATCTCGGACAGCACCAACACCATAGCCCCCTCAAGAAAAACAACAATACCCGCGCCAAGAAAGCCAGATGGTTTACCAACGAACTTCGAGAGTCCAGAAGCACATGCCGCCGCCTCGAAAAGGCCTGGAGGAACACCAAATCAACAGAAGCCCACGACAACTTCAGAGCCGCCACCAACGCCCACCATCAACTCATCAGAGAAACGAGGAAAAAGCGATTGAAGACAGAATCTCCACCCACGCGCACAACAGCAAGGAACTCTTCACCATCATCAAGGAGTTCGCCCAACCCACTAGCGAGTCTACCGACATCCCTCCCTCACAAGACCTCTGCGACAAACTCAGCACCTTTTTCCACCACAAAATCAAGAGCATCTACGACAACTTCGACGAAGACAACCAACACACTGAACCCTCACCAACCACCCCCGACACCCGGAAACCAGCGATTGACGACTGGACAGCCCTCACCACCGAAGACACACTGAAGACAATGAAGTCAATCCACTCAGGGGCCCCCACGGACCCCTGCCCCCACCACATCTTCAACAGAGCCGCCGACACCATCGCACCCATGCTCCGCCACACCATTAACCGCTCCCTGGCGACTGCCTCGTTCCCCGACGACTGGAAACACGCCGAGGTCAACCCCCTCCTAAAGAAACCCTCAGCGGACCCCACCGACCTCAAAAACTACAGACCTATCTCCCTGCTCCCGTTCCCAGCGAAAGTCATCGAGAAAGCCATCAACAGCCAACTCGCCACATTCATTGAAGAACACAACATCCTCGACTCCTCCCAATCCGGCTTCAGAAAAACCACAGTACGGAAACCGCCCTCCTCGCCGCAACAGACGACATCCGCACCCTACTGGACAAAGGAGAAACAGTAGCCCTCATCCTCCTCGAGCCTATCAGCGGCGTTCGACACAGTCTCCCACCGCACCCTAATACGCAGACTCTACGACGCAGGAATCCAGGACAAGGCCCTCGACTGGATCCGCTCCTTCCTCTCCGGCAGGACGCAGCGGGTCAGACTCCCCCTTTCCTCTCGGACCCCACACCTACCACCTGCGGAGTCCCCCAGGGCTCCTCCCTCAGCCCGACGCTCTTCAACGTCTACATGGCTCCACTCGCCCCCATCGTCAGAACCTACGGACTCAACATCGTGTCATACGCAGACGACACCCAGCTCATCCTCTCCCTATCCAACGAGCCCAACACCGCCAGACGCAACTTTCGAGAAGGCATGGAAGCCGTCACCAAATGGATGAAAAACAGCTGCCTACAACTAAACACCAACAAAACAGAAGTACTCATCATGGGCCCAAACCCCGATGCCTGGAGCGACACCTGGTGGCCCCCCGCCCTCGGAAACCCGCCAACCCCCACGGACCACGCACGCAACCTGGGAATCATCCTGGACTCCGAGCTCAAAATGGACCGCCAGATCAACTCTGTCTCGTCTTCCTGCTTCCACACCCTCCGCCTCCTTCGTAAGACCTTCAAATGGATCCCCCTCGAACACCGAAAGACCGTCACTCATGCCCTGGTCACCAGCAGACTCGATTACGGCAACGCACTCTACGCCGGAATAAACAAAAACCTCACCCGCAAGCTACAGAACATCCAGAACGCCGCCGCAAGACTGGTCCTCAACCTGCCAAAACACTGCCACATCTCCCAGCACC
Source organism: Calotriton arnoldi (assembly GCA_963921515.1). Taxonomy (NCBI): domain Eukaryota; kingdom Metazoa; phylum Chordata; class Amphibia; order Caudata; family Salamandridae; genus Calotriton; species Calotriton arnoldi. The sequence goes on along the minus strand of CAWUFW010007393.1, from coordinate 785,493 downwards.
TGCGCACACTCCACTGGCTCCCTGTCGAGGCGAGAATCACCTCCAAGATGCTCATCCACGCACACAAGGCCCTCCACGGCACTGGACCAGCATACCTGAACAACCGACTCAAATTCCACGCACCCCAAAGGACCCTACGATCAGCCCAGCTCTCCTACGCCGTGGTCCCCCGCACCAGAAAGACCAGATCGGGAGGCCGCTCCTTCTCCTTCCTCGCGGCCAAAGCATGGAACGCCCTTCCGCTCCACCTCAGACAGACAACATCGCTCCCCATCTTCGCAAGAAACCTCAAAACCTGGCTCTTTGACAGACCCCTCCTTGATGGATGGAACCTGCACCCCCCCCCCCACCCCTAGCGCCTTGAGACCCTTACGGGTGAGTAGTCGCGCTTTAACAAACCCCCTGATTGAGGTAGGGAATTACGCAACTCAGCAGTATGCGCCCGACAGCAGTAATAATGGGCGGAGTTTCTTGCCCCAAGAAGGGTAGAGGTGCAAATGACAATGGGAGCAGCAAGTTTTAATACCACCTGACAGGTTTTCTAGTGAACCAAGCCAGTTTCACAACTTTACTGCACAGTGTCATTTACACTTCGTAGCCAGAGCCCACAGCTTTATGACAGATACTTCCAGAGTCCAGAGTTGTCATCATTCTTTCTTACTCAACTAGAGACACATTAAGGGCCAGATTTAACAAGAATTCACACAGCCACCTTGCTGTGCTACCCTGCGTGAAAGGGAAAGGGCAGGAATGCATCATATATAACATTGTACAGCAGGTCCCTGTCCTCTCCTTGCGCTGGCGCACTTTTGGCTGCTAGCACCAATGCAGGCTCCCTTGCACCACGGTGCAAGGGCACCTGCGTTGTAGGCAGGATTGTTTTTGTGCAGGAAGGGGAACCTTCATGCACAAAAAAATTCCTCAGCGACATTTTCCTCTTTCTATGAGTGCTACAGAATGCAGCACATGTAGAAAGAAGAAAAAACGAGGAGAAATAAACACATTTGTCCTCGTTACGCTTCTCCTGGGGAGGCGTAGGATATTGACACATTCTCACGTCTACCACTAATGGTAAATGTGGGAATGCATCAAAATCCATGGGTGGATTCGTGGGCACACCCGTTCCCTACCCATGAAACGCCTCCCTGGGGCAGAGTAACGCAACGCAGTGATTTGTGCTGCCTTGCGTAACTCCACATTTACCAACCAATGAAGGGCCATGAAAGGTTGCCTTGCGTGGCTTGATAAATATCAATCAAGGTTTCATGTCACATTCGTGCCTCCTTTCGTGGTGCAAGGGCGACGCAAAACCTTATTAAATCTGAGCCTAAATCGGGCAACTCCTTCTATCTTGAATCTGAGCCCATGGGCCTCTAGCTATGATCAGTTTAAAAAACAATTCTAAGCTGTCTTCAGACAAAGGCAAATGAAGTAGGTCACCAATAGCGGCCTTTTAACCCTTAGACAAGGACATGAAGACTTAGTTGCATCCATCAGGGGATTTCAACGCTTGTTTATATTGGCATCGTAGACTGACAAAGAAACGTCTACTGAATTCTATCAATGCTTGAAGGAAGACTTAAAAGATGCTACACATACATATATATATATATATATATATATATATATATATATATATATATATATATAGCACAAGAAATTCACGCAGTATTGGTGGTACATTTAGGCACTTGAAGATATCATGGGTCTGTCGTCTTTCTGTTCCCGGACAAATGCATATGTATGTGACACTGATTTCTTCTAGGAATTTTGTTAGCCGATACACGGCTTGATGTGGACATTTATGTAAACAGACGATGGGACGGGGCTGTTACATTGATTTGTGCATTGAGAAAGCCGATACACGGCGTAATTACTGGATGAATATTTAATATCTGCTTATATCTGGTATGACTGGATTACAGCATATTTATTTTGTCACGCTCCTCTTGAGCAACATGCCTGACGACGAGCAGTGACAATCTATTTGCAAACTATATACTAATATTAGTTGATGGGCCGATACACGGCAACATGACATATATGAAACCTTAAATTCACAGATAGTTGAATTTCATCTGATTGCACATATTGTAAATGTATGAGAACGCACATTTCCAAGATGGCGCCTAAAACTGCGAGTGAATAATGTCCCGTTTCTATGTCAATGAGCCCAAACTAACAACATACAAATATGGCGCCTCTCAGTGTGTTGTGTAAACTCTGAAGAAGGAGTCTTCCGAAACGCGTCTGTTGCGCTGTAATTAAAATTTGGTAAACCGCCCCCGCGAGTGCTGTTCTCTTTTCGTCATCGGAGAGGAGTTGGAGCAATGATATATATATATATATATATACTCAATCATTCACTGAAAAAAACAAAGGTACAGTGACGTTAGAGTTAGGTTCAGATTTTACACACACAAAACCTTAGAAATTCAGCAGTTATAGTTATCTCAAGTAACTATACCTTGTGTCCTAAGGTCATTATAACTTTCACCCACGCCATGCACACTTTTCTCATCAATAATTTCACTGCAAATATTGCAGTGATATTATCAATGATGTCGTGAGTGATGTAATATGTGGGGTAATTAGTAGTGTATGACGAGGCTGCGAGTTATAGTTACGCTAGGGCACAAGTTATAGTTACTGCAAAGGAGCAATTAACTCTCCAGAGCAGAGATGTATTAATTGTTAAATATTTTTGTAAGAATACTGTAGAATATATATAAAAAATATCTTTTTATAGCCAGTTATGTTATTATTCATGCATAGATACAAGTTTATATTGGTGATTAGAATTCTGAGTAGATATTTATCAAATATTTATTGGTTGATGCATGGTATTAATACCTTATAGTGAGCTATGTGCTGATACTCATTGTAATAAGCTAGACACGCATATTTTCGCTGCTGATATGTGAAATCAATTTATGGCATGTAACTAGGTCACTATGGCCACACACGAAGCTGCTGCAGTCTGTTTTCAAGTATTTTGATTGTGTTTGTAAGTATGTCTACTATGTTTACTGTCACATGGTATTGTGGATGCCTTAAAATGAAAAAAGAATGTCATCTTGTCATCATTGAAAAAGGCTAGCAATAGCCGAAAAGTGTTTGATGTTTGGTCCGTGAAGAATAAAATTAAGTAGATGAGAATCCACCGACTGTGTCTTCATCAAGCGATATATATATATAAGTATGTCGTACTCTGGGAACTCAAATTGACTGTGATTTAATATCAAAGATGTATCACCAACCATCGAAGCCTTTCAATTCGAGAGTCTTTATCACAGAACCAGTCTCCATCAAGAATGTATCGCATGTAAAGCTGCTAGGATCTAGCTCATGAATATAAATTTTCTGGCTGTGTTTAATATTGGTGAAACACAGGTCCACCCACATTGATTTCAGGTCATTAAAGAAGTGGAAATGTATTGGTTCACTAAATGTGTTAGTTGTCTGGGTTATTTTTTTTCTTGGTTCAGGAAAAACTTTCCCACCCTCCAGCCACAAAAAAATCAATCTTTTTTATTTTCAGTGATTCTAGGAGAAAATACACTTTGCATTCTTTATCAAGGGAGGGGGCCCACCCAGCTAGTAGTCAACCACAGTGATTTTAAAGATGACTGAAGTTGGGTAGGGGAGTATTAGCCTAGAGCCACACCAGAGATGGCTTATTCCTGGCAGCATCAACTCAACCTCAGGCCTATGATACAGAATAGACTCAGTTCCATCTCTCTAATACAGCTCAACTGCTTGAAAATAAGCAATAAAGGATGGGGCATGTGTGGCTGTAGGTAGAAACTAAGGGCCTAATTACGATGTCGGTTGAAAAGCCTCCGACCAACAGTCAGATTACCCTACACTGTTTCGGAACCCATCCGCCCGACTTGGTCAGAAACAATTCCGACTGACCGATTACGATGCTCGCTGTCGGAAGGGGAACCATTCGGTCATTCCGAGTCGGTTCCGACCGGCATTTGTAGAATCTGAGTCGGTTGGAGTCGATTGGTACAGCTCAACGCACAGCGTTTCCAACCGAATGATTACAATGTCGGATTCCGACAGCCTTTCTGACTCGGTCTGTCCGACACAAAAAGGTTGTCGGAAACTGACTTTGTGGGCCCCTAGCAGTCCCCCCTTCATCCTGAGTCCTCTGGTTTGTGGTCGAGGGGATACCCAATTGACCCCCCTTTAAAACCATGCACAGTGTGGCAGGCACTATGGGGTGCCCGCTACAGGGTGCAAGGTTTTCCGCAGACACCCATTTTCAACATAGGAGCCTGTGTTGTCGGTTGGAACACAGGCTCCCATAGAAGTCAATGGGAGTCCTTCCGAACAGTGTTCGGAAGCATCAGAAGTGGTCGGGCAGAACTGCCAACCGCAAGTCGGTCGGAACCGAATCCGACAAGGAGTCGGGCGGTTTAGTTTCCGACCGACATCGTAATGAGGCCCTTAGTACCAAAGAGGTGGATAGTTATGGGAGCAGAATATCATTGGGTAAATATGATCTAACAAAAATATTGTGTCATAAATACAATTCACAAAAATGTCTTTCCATTCCAGTTAATAATAGATGATCTAGACACAAAGGACCCACTAATTTTGTAAGCAATATTTAGGCCACAGTATTCATGAGAGATAATATTCCTATTGGAATTCTAACATATTACTGATGGATAAGGTTCCTCCAAAGATTTAGTTCCCCTCCTGTCTTCGCTTCATGACAGGAGATGCACATTTGGTGTGGCAGCTCTTGGCCATCTTTGCCATCTGTAACTCAGTCGAGCTTGACTATCGTCTGTCTGATCAGAAAATAGGAAATAACTCACTTCCTCCAGTGCTGCAAGATATGCAATGCTGACAGTTGACCGGTACTATGTACTTCAAGGGCCACCCCTCAACCTGCAGCTCTCCTTCTGAAGAAGAATGGGTGGGTTACTGTAAGACCAGTTTTGGTCTCAAGGACTTGAGATTTCTCTCAGGACAAGTCTTCTAGAGTACCAGAAAACTTGTTAAATACTAGTGTAACGAAGGGCTACCTGTCCAAAGGCACCTCCAGAGGGGAAACAGCTTTTACATAGCAGCTTGAACCACACTGTGCCTTAACAACGCAGTCTGAACCACCAAAGCGTCTTTACAACACATTCCTTTACCATCCAAGTTGTTACAATGACTTGCCTTAAGGAAAGCATTGTTGAATGATGTTGGACTTTAAGTCCAACACTTTCCCAACTGTTCTGCAGACTGGAGATGGAATAGTAAAATATGCAATTCCAAAGTCCAGTGCTTTCCCTAAGGTAAGTCATTGTAGCGACTTGCGTGGTAAAGGAACTCTTGTAAAGACACATTTGTGGTTATAACCGTGTTTTTTGAGGCATGCGTGTTAAATTCCAGCATGGTTTCGACATACAACCCCTCCAGAGTCACTGGCATCAGTCTTCAGCTCATTGGCTCCATGCCATCTCTTCTTTCCTCCTAACCTTGTCATTCTCTTGCTCTCTAACACTTCAGCACGAGATCCAATGTTGCAATATTGACTTCACAGGAGGTTTCAGGTCTGGTTGGCATAGGGACATTCGGCACAGCATCACACACACCCATGCTGAAAAAAGAAACTCCCAAGCAGTGACCAAGACAAACATCACTTGGAACCGTGGTCTGGCTAAGTGATCCAGCAGGACTCTTAATAAAGTGTCACTCCTGTGCCAGCACTTCAATTGCCAACTTCAAAAGCACTGCCACTGCCTGCAGGATTCAAGCTGCACCTCACTGATAAGACTCAACAATGGGGTCAAATATTGAGGGTAGCTTGTGTTCCTATGCAGAGGGGATAAGGCCTACCAATTTGGGCTGTTCCTATTCGGCCAGTAACAAGGCAGATTTACATACTATAAATTATAAATTGTACTTATATAGTGCTTACTGCCCTTGATGAGGGGATGAACCGTTTTGTGGCGAGTAGCACACTTCTCCAGAACCCATGATTACAGTATATGGTTGCTTCCTGTCTAGAGTGGCACATAGGGCAAAAATATGATGGAGTGGGATGCATCGCTGACTGGTGACTGAGATTAATTCAAGCATTAATTCATCAACTTTCCTTTTTCTTAATGATTTAAGGCACCTTCTCTTTCTTTTGAAAGTTTTTAGGGAAAGTTGAATCAGGATCCAGAAGAGAGAGTTTCAATTAAACAATCTCTCTCCTCCTAAGACCACCCCATCTCAGATGTGACGGGAGATCTGGGGGCCGTGCAGGCCATCTCTGCTAAAGAATTCCCTCCCATCCTTCAACAAGCACAGGCACATCTTGCACAATCCTCCAACCTCTTAAGATCATCAGTAAACCCCAAAGTTTTGAAGATCTACACACTATTCTCAGCTCTCATTTTCCTCTAGTTGATCTTAAAAGCTTTGGCCTGATTAAAGACAAGAGCCAAATTGTACCATGTAGCCTACTCCCCTTCATGCTTTTCAGTGGCTGCAGAATCAGTTGACACCTCAGACCCTTTACTACCAGGAATCTCATTAATCAGAGCTTCATCTCTAGCCTCAGCATAAGAGCTGCTTCATCTCAGAGCCCCTGACAAGAATTTATTCTAGGCTAAGAACCAAAGAGTACATGCACAAGGTGGGGTGATATCTGGTCTCCGAAGGATTTGTGTGTGAGAGAATTTACTGCCCCTTGTATGAGTCACATTGAGGGCACCTGGATTTGAACCTCAAGATAATAAACACTCTGTGCTGATTCACAAAGGTAAACTTACACTTTGGTGTAGATTTGCACATTTTTACAATTCAATACGCAATTTTACGAGTAGTATCTTTACAACGGCCTATCTTTTTATGTGCTGGATCTCCGCCATCAGTGCAGAGACTCTGCAGGTGTAAAGTTACTAAAAGTAAAATTGCTTTGTGAATTGCAAGAAATTGTAAAATTACAAAAAACTGTACAATTACCTCTGTGAATCAGGTCTAATTTGTGCTGCATTAAGCCAAGCTTCCCTCACACACAAAAGGTACAGTAGAGCCAGCAGCATGACACATTGTTCTCACACCCAGCACAGATACAACTTTGCCAGCAGCAGGACATGTAGCACACACACACCACAAACACACAAGCAGAGCATGCATGCACGCACAGGTGCACACATGATGAAGGCATGTTAATAGTGAGTTTGAGTAATGGGATTAAGGAATCTTTCTGGGATTGAAGCAGGGACGTAGCTTCAAGGGGGTTGTTTGGGATGTTACTCCCACCCTAATAAATGTATTTTCTGATAAATAGTTGGGCACAGGTGCTGTCAGTCGTGTATTGTGAGATGTCAGTCAGATTTCACCATGGAAGTTTTCATAAACACAGATAACAATGCACACGCACTCTCTCCCTCTCTGTTTTGAAAGTCCTTAAAATATTGGCTATTTGAAAAAACATTGTGTTTTCTCTCTTAGTACTCCTACCAATCTGCATTCCTCTTCCTTTCCACTACCCCTTTGGCCCCTCTCATGCCCCCTGCTTGTTGTATAATGCATTGAAGCATTATTTACTAGGCTGTCAGGGGGAATACAATTCCCAAGTAAGTAAGTAAGGCTAGGCAAGCTTTATTAGCAACATTGGATGCATCAGTGCAAACTTCCATGACTAAAACACTGTCAGTAGCTGGGAAAGCTTTCACCAAACAGAATGAACCTGAACCTGCAGGGCAGCAGTGCAAGCTTCTCTTACATACACTTAGAGGGTATAGTATGACCAAAAAACGGTGCAAACTCCATCTCACACACACTGACATGGTAGAGATCATACATCAGCAGTGCAAGCTTCTTTCACATACACATAGAGGGTACAGTACAACCAGAAACGGTGCAAACTCCATCTCACACACACTGACATGGTAGAGATCAGACATCAGCAGTGCAAGCTTCTTTCACATACACATAGAGGGTACAGTATAACCATAAAACGGTGCAAACTCCATCTCACACACACTGACATGGTAGAGATCAGACATCAGCAGTGCAAGCTTCTTGCACAAAAAGAGACAATGCCCTTCACGGCTGACAAGTAGTGTAAACAATGGAAAACACATAGAGATTCAAGGTACGAAATGGACAGAAGCAGCACACACTTTCTTCACACAGATATGAAACAGGTGTAGTATAGACAACACAGGTAAAACACTGGAAGCGGACCTCACACACAGAACAGATACAGTACACAGAGCACTGCATATGTTCTACGTAACTCAGACACATGTAAAAGGTCTAGTACAAATTGCAACATAAAAGCTTGCCTCACATACAGAAAAGAACACTTCGAGACCGGCAGTGTAAACTTCATCCACAAGCTTCCTTCACATGCAGAATGAGGGCTGCACAGCCAGCAGTAAAGCAAGCTTCCCGCACCCATATATAAAAAACAGCATGATTAGCAACGGTGCTTGCTTCACTTCACATTAAAATAACCTACAGCAACACTGCAAGAATCCCTCCCTCATAAATGACAGACAGCATGCTTAGCGTCATGGATTGTTTCCCCTGCGCTTAAATAACATACAGCTACACTGCAAGCTTCCCTCACACATAAATAATAAGACTGTATGATAAGCACTAGTGCTTGCTTCTCTTCACACTAAAATAACAAACAGCAGCACTGCAAGCTTCCCTCACACATAAATAGAAGACAGCATGCTTAGCAGCAGTGCTTGCTTCCTTCACATTAAAATAACATACAGCAACACTGCAAGCTTCTCTCATAAACAAATAATATACATCATGCTTAGCAGCATTGTTTGCATCCTTCACACTTAAATAACATGCAACACTGCAAGCTTCCCTTACACATAAGTAACAGACAGCATGCTTAGCATCAGTGCTTGCTTCCCTCGCACTTACACAACATACAGCAACACTGCAAGCTTCTCTCACAAAAAAATAACAGACAGCATGGTTAGTAGCAGTGCTTGCTTCCCTCCACTTAAATAACATACAGGAACACTGCAAGCTTCCCTCACACATAAATAACAGACCGTATGATCAGCAGCAGAGCTTGCGTCCCTCACACTAAAATAACATACAGCAACACTGCAAGCTTCCCTCACACATGAATACCAGACCGCATGATTAGCAACAGTGCGTGCTTCCCTTACACTTAAATAGCATACAGCAACACTGCAAGCTCCCCTCACACATAAATAACAGTCTGCATGATTAGCAGCAGTGCTTGCTCCTCTTCACACTAAAATAACGTGCAGCAAGACTGCAAGCTTCCCTTACCCATAAATAGCAGACAGCATGCTTAGTAGCAGTGCTTGCTTCCCTCGCAATTAAATAACATACAGCAACACTGCAAGCTTCCCTCACACATAAATAACAGACAGCATTCTTAGCAGCAGTGCTTGCTTCCTTCACACTAAACTCTAAAATAACATACAGCAACACTGCAAGCTTCCCTCACACATAAATAGCAGCCAGCATGATTAGCAGCAGTGCTTGCTTCCCTTGTGCTTAAATAACATACAGCAACATTGCAAGCTTCTCTCACAATAAAATAACAGACAGCATGGTTAGTAGCAGTGCTTGCTTCCCTCAGACTTAAATAACATACAGCATAGAGAGCAACACTGCAAGCTTCCCTCACACATAAATAGTGTGAGAAGTTGGCCTGGTATATGCTGACCACTAATTAAAGTGGGCACCCTGTACCAGTCAAAACGACCCTTATTATGTATGAGGTCAAAGATAACCTTTAGAAAGCTATCCTAGTGGTAGCTGTGGAGAGCAGCCTTCAGGCTTAATCTTGAAGGAATGTAAAGCAGCTTGTTTTACCAGAACATCACCTCCTATATTGACTAAATGAAAGGAGAACCACACAGTAGTTATATAAAAATATGTATTTATTAATATAACACTTTCTACTATCCTCTACACGATAGCACACAATACACGATCAATAGAACAGTTGTAAGTAGCACAATACACAGTGGGTTCCAGGGGAAGACCAAACCATATACTAAAATAGTGGTATAACAGTCACGACTGAGATCAAGACAAGGTCTGGAGCACGTAGAATTGTTGGGACCCCAAGGAACCACCCAAGGTGAGTAGCTAGGGACCCCACGGAGGACGGGTGCAGTGTGGGAACACGACCACGGGCTCCGTACAATTCTATGGGGAAGTCGCGGTTACACTTTTAAAGTTTAAGGACCCTTCTAGGAGGACTTCGAGCGAACCCTTTGGAACTTAAGAGTTTGAAGAGCCACCCCACCTGTGGATACTGTAGTACCCGAGTTACCTACCCCAGGGGAGCCGGGTGCATAGGTCTGAAGTGGCGTCGGAAACTGCCGTCATTCTCAATGGAGGGCTGTGAAGAAGTACTGCTGCCATGAAGGTGAAAAGGGTCCAATGAAATCCAAGCCTGGATTCGGGAAGGAAGGAACCTGAAAGCAGAGGGGACAGAATCTGGGTCACTTCAGATTGACCAGGGGCTCGGTAGACGACTGCCCACCGATGTCGGTTGCTTTAGGTGCAAAGAAGGGATGCTTGACTCTGCAGCCACGAGGACCAGGAGACGTCGAGGACAAACAAGAGCTGGAGGTGAGCTGTCCCACAAAGGATGTTGAGTGCTGAGGGGTCGGTGTGCGGCTGGAGCACCAACAAGCCTTGGTAAAATCAACCCACGAAGGAAGGTCAAGCAGGTTACGGTGTGGACCAGCAAGGTCCAGGGGACTCACCAAGCAATGGGGAGTCAGGACATGTCTGGAGTAACCAGGAAAGCCCAACAGAAATCAAGATGACCCTCAGAGAGACCCACAGGCCAAAGGACCAGGAGTCGCGAGGGGACCTCGAGCAAGATTGCAAAGTACCAGCCCACGGAGCACTCGGTGTGAGGAGGCCGGAGTTCTTTGGTGCAAATACTGCTCAGGATCAGGATTATACGGAGTCCAATGCACAAGCTCAGTAATTGCCAACAAGCATATGCACTTGCAAATGGACATGGTGCACAGGGGTTGGGGTTATACAGTCCCCACGAGGGATACTGGCCTCAAGATTGCTGAGAGGGCAGATCGACCTCAGGGATATTTGAAAACCCACATTCAGTGTTGCTGAAATCTTCGGAGTCCACAGGAGCTCAGGAGCAGCAGACCAGTCAGTTGCATTACGGTGCCTGTAACAGCAGGGGAGTGACTCCTTCACTCCAAGGGAGATTCTTCAGTTGTCCTTGATGCTCCACAGGTCCTGCACAGAGCCTGTATGGAGCACGGGCACAGACAAAGCTTTGGACGGAGAGGGAGACAAAGTCGGGCCCAGTCGAAGTCCAGCGACGCCCAGCGTGTCCAGACTGTCGAAGGTCAGTGGTTTCTTCTTGTAGAATCTTGTCCACGTCAAACCTAAAGTCTTACAGCCAGGTAAGCCCTTTTGTACCCACGGAAGAGGGTTGGACTGATTTAGGGGACCCTCCTAGGGGAGGGTCAGGACAGAGGGGTGGTTACACCCATGTCCTTTGTCCAGTTTCATGCCAGAGCAGGAGCCAATGGCTCCAAGAACTGGTTTGAGCTGGACTATGCACAGGGACACCAAATGTGCGCCGGGTGCAGACTTTCAGGCACTCTCCGAGTGCACCCACCCAGCCCCAATACACTAAATCCTGTCTGGGAGGTGGTCCCTGTGAAAGGATGCCTATTGTGCTGCCTTCCCCTGCTCGAGCTTAGCTCAGAAGCAGGAGGGCAGAAGTGTGTCTCTGGTCGGCAGCATCCATTTTGTGCTGACCGGGTCGAGAAGGCTGGCACTGGATAGACCAGTGACCCCACGAAGCTCGCTTCAGAAGGGTGGAATCATACCTCCCACAGCGGTTACCAGTGTGCTCCCACACCGGTTACCGGTGTGGAGGTATGATTCCCAGGTGTTTGATACCAAACACAATATGTTTCTATGCAGCCGTTTTCGAGATAGCATTTACCGCGAGGTTATAATGCACCTCTATCTATATGTCCGGCTGAGTCACAGACAACCCGGGAGAATGGTCTCCAAAGGCTGCAGAGAGGCTCTGCTCATGATCATGCAGGGGCACCCTCTCACTAAAAGCCCAGCACCCTGCCTTCAGGATTGATAAGGCCTGCTATAGGGGTGACTTATAAGTTTTAAGTGTAGTGACCTATAGATATAGTGAACCTATATCTAGAGTAAGTGGTGCAAGCACCAACTTACACAGGCTGCTGTAGCAGACCTGGAGTTCCATTTTGCATGGCCTCTCATGGGTGGCATAATACATGCTTCAGCCCATGGGAGGCCTCTGGGGTACCTATGCCCTGGGTACATGGGTACCATATACTAGGGACTTATAAGGGTACCCCAGTATCCAATCTGCAGTGTACCAAAGTACATGTGTGACAATTTAGAGGAGAAAGCAGATAGACTGGGGTCCTGTTTAGCAGGATCCCAGTCAGACTAGTCAAAAACAGTGCAACATCAAGCAAAATGTGGGGGTAACCATAAGAAGCAGATCCTACTTTCCTACAAATAGCAGCCAGCATGATTAGCAGCAGTGCTTGCTTCCCTTGTGCTTAAATAACATAAAGCAACATTGCAAGCTTCTCTCACAATAAAATAACAGACAGCATGGTTAGTAGCAGTGCTTGTTTCCCTCGCACCTAAATAACATACAGCATAGAGAGCAACACTGCAAGCTTCACTCATAAATAAATCACCAAGGATGAGTAACAGCAGCACATGTTTCCCTCACACATACTTAGCATACAGCACAGATAGCAGCAATGCAAGCTTCTCTCAGATTCATTTAAGAAGGACACAACAGGCAGCAGCACTGCAAGCCTCTTTCACACTCTCATGACAAGAACATCTCAAGTAAAGGCTGTGAGTACCTCTCTCTCACACATGAAACGGGGACAGATGGGCATGATGGACAGAAGCAGTGTGAGCTTCCCTTAAAAAAGTGTCGTTACTGGAGGAAACCTGCCCTTGATAATGATAAGTTGATTTACAAAATATTCAAGCAATGCAGTACAGCAACATTGGTTGTTGCGTGCGAGGGAGAGAGGAGGGCTGTGCTATATATACTAAGATATGGTGCTGCCTGCTCTCTCCCCAGCGCTGGCAGACAATCCGGCACTTTAATGCAAAGGTGTCTGCATCATGTCTAGCATAGGTTTTGTACTGTAAGGGTATCCTTCCAGGAACACATATAATACCTAGACAAACTTTAATGCCTTTCTCACTTTGGTTGTGTGCTGTACAGAGCAGGCCACATGCTAAGACAGAAAAGTTTGGAGAAATAAAAGCATTTCTCCTTTTACTGCTTGGCTCAATGAGGTGTCATTTTGTGGCACAAACCATTGTCCACTATTGTTAGTATATAGGACTTTGCATCATAAATCATAGCTGGTTGCACTGGAACGCCCATGTACCACCCATGCAATGCTTCCTTGATACAAAGTATTGCAAAGCAGTACAAAGTGCTTTTTGAGTAACTTTCAGGCAACTTTACAGGGCAAAACAAGCTTTGCCCTGGAAAGTAAATTCCAAATAAACATTTTGTGCTGGTTTTCATAACTTTTGTACCACAAACCCAGTGCAAAATATTAGTAAATCTGTCCCTCTATGCTTCTAGGGAGTAAGTGGCAAAGAGGTGGGGCACCTACCTCCAGTCTCACACATTGTGTGGTTTAGTGGGTAGAGCTAAGTGCAATGTCAGTTGCCTTCCTGCCCCCAGAACCCATGTATCTAGGCAAGGACAACGGGAGGGGGGTTCATCAGCTGAAATGGGTATAGGTAGCGGGTATTGTAACTGAGGGCCAGTTTTACCAGGAGAGCACCAAATGTAGTAAAATATAGTACTCTCCTCCCCTCTCCTTAGTGCCGGCGCTGAAATCAGCTGCAGTGCGCCATAGAGACACCTTTGAGCCATAGTGCCAGTGTGTCTCTGTGAGTCAAACATAGGTTTTGTCCTGGAAGGATACCATTCCAGTGCAAAATAATATGTTTAGACTAATTTTATGGTTTAACTCTTTTTTATTAGAGGGACAGCCAAAATATCACAGCGCGGTGCGCAAAGCAGCAGGTCATGGGCTACGCAGAGCCCTGGCGTATGGCTTGGCATTTTGAACTAACTAAACGGCGGCTGGTGTTCATGGGCGAGATGGGCGCCGCCCTGCCACCCTTGGGGGATTAAAAAAATATGAGCTGGAACACTGAGCAGCCAGCAATAAATTGTGCTGGCTGCTCGGTGAACAAACATGGGCAAATCCGGGTTTTTCTTTGAGGTGGTGGGGGATGATGGCATTGGCTCTTGGCTCTCTCTCTGCTGTGCATGCTTTTGGCTGGGCGAAGATTTCTTCGACCTGAAGCCAGAAAGCAGAGCAGTGAGGACACACAGGTGGGCAGGATCTGTGTATCACTGCCAGAATACAGCTTTTCATTTGGGCGGATTTTGTTTAGCCCAGGGAGGAGTCAGAAGCTCCCCATTAATTCCAATGGCTGGGGGCAGGCCAGTGCAGCTTTAGGAAAGTAGTGGGGTGTGGCAGTGGCCTCTGCCTCTTCCGAGAGAGAGAGAGAGAGAGAGAGAGACCCAGTAACAGTTGTTGTTTAGAACAGTGATTGGTGTGCTGGAGTCAATCCAGGATTTTCCAGTTCGTTTGGGATGTTCTTTATTGCCAGGCTGTTTTCCTGCAGTCACGAGTCGGAGGCCAGCGCAAGAGAACATATCGAGCTCCAGGTGTCTGGGATTGAGGTGGTAGAGGCGAACACTGTGCCACTGACTGACTAAGTAAGTATATTGTATTAATAAATAATTTACACAGCCGAGTGTCGCGACCTGATGACTAATTTAGAAGGAACACGGGCGGGCCTTTCACAGGCAGACTGCCAGCAGCCAGTGATAGGCCCAGCCCATGTTCCTTCTAAATTAGTCGCACACTGTGCACGCTTTCATTGAGGCAGCCAGCACGCAGACGCGACGCCTGGTACAGTGTGCTTTGATCTTCCGTCCTGCTCCCCCCACCCTGTCACTGTGCTGTACAATACCCGGCAGTGCTCGCGTGCTCCCACGGGCCCATGCTGGGTCCACGTCACAATCGAGTTTTATTGTACGTCAATTATTTAAAATCATTACAATGTTTTAAGGTAGCGCCGACCATTCACAATAAACATCGGTCTGTTGTCATTGGCTGGCGTTGACCGCGATCGGAATTCCGCTCGTGTGCTGGACATTCCGATCGCGGGTGTGGTCGTGACGAGCTCAGCTCGTCATGCGCACAGCGGGACCGCGCAGCATGACGAGCTGAGCTCGTCACGAGCATCGAAGGGGTTAAAAATAAGGACGCCTCTGGACATGATAGTAAAACACACACCAGTAACATCCGCGAACAGTTGTGATTATCGATTTCTGCTGTATCGATGAACTCCCACGGTGACGTATGTGGACCGGCAGACTGGATGCAGTTAATGGTCTCCCAATTAAAATGAACTGTATAAGAAATTAAAATGCCCCAAGTCACAGTTTTAAAATGCATTATGCAACAGGTGTGAAATAATATAATAGTGCTCAAATGCAGAACTTTGAACAGTGTCAATACTGGTAATAAAAGTCACTGCAGCGATTGCGAATGTGACTTAATCTGCTTCCTTCGATCCGGCCCGGGGCAGGGGTGGGGGGTTAAGAAGGGTGGGGGCGGGTGTGTGCAATCCGTGAATGCAGGAGCATTTGCATTTACAGGCCTATAGTGTTATTGTGCTGCCTGTATGTGAGTGTCAAGCTGAGGGGTGTTAATTTGTGCACTGCCGCGTGTGTTTGAGAGGCTGCTCTTAGACGTGCATACATACCAGTCAGTTCTTGCAGTCAGTGTGCTTGCAGGGAATGTGCTGTTGTTTCTCGGGAGCCTGTTGGGTTTGACTCTCTTTCTATGTGAGTAAAATGTGCCGCATAATGCTTCATAATTTGTCTTTATTGCCGCATAAAATACTCAACTGTTACCTTGCCACATAATTCGACCCTTCCCTGTCGCATAATTACAGTGGCCCTGACTATTTTTTATCATTAGTGTGGCTGTGGCATGAGTGTGTGTGCGAATGTGTGTCCTGTCTGTTCTATGTGTATGCAAGGTGAAGGTTTTTGCATGTGAGGTCGAGCTATTGTGCACATGTGCATGCATGATGGGAACACTTGTGTGTGTTGGAGGTGTTGTTTGTGACACATAATGTGTATGTGGGTGCCAGGTTTCTATAGCGCCGTCTATAGCTCACACCGCAAACCGAATAGTCTCTCGTGGGCCTTTAGATGGCACGAGCCATCAATAACAAACTCAGTAGCAGTGGCACCATTTTTACCGACCTAGTAGGGATAACAGGCTGAGCCTGCCCCGTCAGGTTTGAGCCAGTGGTTTGATGGTGAATCTAGAGCTGGCCTCTAGGACACCAGCCATGTTGGCAGTTGCCTCACGTGGGTTTTAGGACAGTAAAGTACCTGGAGAGAGGGAGACGGAGGGAGGGAGTCAGGGGGAGAGGGAGACAGACAGAGGGAGACAGAGGGAGATGGAGGGAGACAGAGGGAGGGAGACAGAGGGAGGGAGACAGAGAGAGAGGGAGACAGACAGACAGAGGGAGACAGACAGAGGGAGAGAGAGAGGGAGACGGAGGGAGACAGACAGAGGGAGAGAGAGAGAGGGAGACAGAGGGAGGGAGACAGAGGGAGGGAGACAGAGAGAGGGAGACAGAGAGAGGGAGACAGAGGGAGACAGACAGAGGGAGGGAGACAGACAGAGGGAGGAGGGCGACAGACAGAGGGAGACAGAGGGAGGGAGACAGATAGAGAGAGGGAGACAGAGAGAGAGGGAGACAAAGGGAGGGAGACAGAGGGAGGGAGTCAGGGGGAGAGGGAGACAGATAGAGGGAGACAGATAGAGGGAGGGAGACAGAGGGAGGGAGAGAGACAGACAGAGTGAGACAGACAGAGGGAGGGAGACAGAGAGAGAGGGAGACAGAGGGAGGGAGACAGAGGGAGGGACAGAGGGAGGGAGACAGAGGGCAACAGACAGAGGGAGACAGAGGGAGACTGAGGGCGACAGAGGGAGGGAGACAGACAGAGGGAGACAGACAGAGGGAGGTAGAGGGAGGGACACAGAGGGAGGGAGACAGGGAGGGAGACAGAGGGAGACAGACAGAGGGAGACAGAGGGAGGGAGACAGACAGAGTGAGACAGACAGAGAGGGAGACAGAGAGAGAGGGAGAGAGAGGGAAACAGAGGGAGGGAGACAGAGAGAGGGAGACAGACAGAGAGACAGAGGGAGGTAGACAGAGGGAGACAGACAGAGGGAGGGAGGGAGACAGAGGGAGGAAGAGAGGCAGAGGGAGACAGACAGAGGGAGGAGGGTGACAGAGGGAGGGAGACAGATAGAGGGAGACAGAGGGAGACAGAGAGAGGGAGACAGGGAGACACAGAGGGAGGGAGACAGAGAGAGAGGGAGACAGAGGGAGAGAGACAGAGGGAGAGAGACAGAGGGAGAGAGACAGAGGGAGAGAGAGGGAGACAGAGAGAGAGGGAGACAGACAGAGGGAGGAAGACAGAGGGAGAGACAGAGGGAGGGAGACAGAGGGAGGGAGACAGAGAGAGGGAGACAGAGGGCGACAGACAGAGGGAGACAGAGGGCGACAGAGGGAGGGAGACAGAGGGAGGAGGGCGAAAGACAGCGAGACAGAGGGAGGGAGACAGATAGAGGGAGACAGAGGGTAGATAGAGAGACAGAGAGATAGAGAGACAGAGAGAGAGGGAGACAGAGAGAGAGGGAGACAGAGGGAGGGAGTCAGGGGGAGAGGGAGACAGACAGAGGGAGACAGACAGAGGGAGACAGAGGGAGGGAGACAGAGGGAGGGAGACAGAGATAGACAGAGTGAGACAGACAGGGAGGGAGACAGAGAGGGAGACAGAGAGAGAGGGAGACAGAGAGAGAGGGAGACAGCGAGAGGGAGACAGAGCGAGAGGGAGACAGGAGAGAGGGAGACACGGAGGGAGACAGAGAGAGGGAGACAGAGAGAGGGAGACAGGGAGGGAGACAGAGAGAGGGAGACAGAGAGAGGGAGACAGAGGGCTACAGACAGAGGGCTACAGACAGAGGGCTACAGACAGAGGGCTACAGACAGAGGGCGACAGACAGAGGGAGACAGACAGAGGGAGACAGACAGAGGGAGACAGACAGAGGGAGACAGACAGAGGGAGGAGGGCGACAGACAGAGGGAGACAGAGGGAGGGAGACAGAGGGAGGGAGACAGATAGAGGGAGACAGACAGAGGGAGACAGACAGAGACAGACAGAGGGAGACAGGGAGAGGGAGACAGAGAGGGAGGGAGACAGAGAGAGAGAGGGAGGGAGACAGAGAGAGAGAGAGGGAGACAGACAGAGTGAGTCAGAGTGAGACAGAGAGAGGGAGGGAGAGAGAGAGAGATAGAGAGAGGGAGGGAGAGAACCAATACAGTAAAGAGGCAGAGATGTGTTACAGGGAGAAAACACTTAGAGGGACTGTTTCCGTTGCTTGGCTTCAGGGTCATTTTGCAAGCAGACCAGTTAGAGGATTGGGCACATTTTTGATATGTTTCTAAAGTTTTCTTCTCACTTGTGCTTTAAAATGCTATATTTGGACCCCGTATTTGCAACAATTTGCAGTAAATATGTGGTGTAAAAGCCGCCATTTGAATCCATTTTTTTAAAAATTTTCTTGCGGGGGGAAGACCCCCCCCCGCACCCTCCTTTTGCAGTTCAGGCACGCTCGCTTCGCTCGCCCGTTACACTACAATGCAATTTTTCGCCCCACCACTTTCAAAATCCACCAGCCGCCCCTGCCTGAAACTAAAGGAAAACAAGAGAGAACAGCTCCCCCCCCTGCCATTATCCCCCCCCCCCAGGTCCACTGTGAGTTGAAGATTGTGCTGGGGGTGTAGCGTTAGCAGGTGTGTCGAAGCTCATGGGGCCTTAGTGTCAGGTGTGGTGAGACGCAGGAGGCGTACGTATCTGGGGCAGGTGAGTTCCCGAAACTCCTGAACAAGGATGGCCAAGAGTGGTTGCCAGAGCTCTCCAAATGTCGAACCCTTCCCAGCTAATGTAAGGGATATTTTTTCCATCCCCAGTATGTGCCAAAGGCGTTTGAGCCAGCCTGTGTGAGTATGAATCCGGGAGGTCTTCCAGTGAAGCAGAATGTTTTGAGTGGCCGTGCCCAGCGCAATCGCTATCTGGTGGCCTTTTTTTTACTTGAGTGGGTATGTTAGGGGGTTTGGCACTCCCAAAAGAATATAGCAGGGAATCTGGGGAGCTCCGTGTCTAAATGCTTATCAATTTCATCTAGAATCTGGGACCAATATTGTTGCAGGTATTCGTATTCCCAAAGGAGGTGGACCAGCGATCCGGTTTTCCCACAACCCCTCCAACACTCCGCGCTTTGCGTGGGGTCCACATGATGCAAGCGTTCTGGGGTGTAATACCAGTAGGTGACTAACTTGGTTAAACTTTCTGCGAGGCCCATGTTGCTTACTGTGTGTCGAGCCCTGTAGTATACCCCCTCCCATTCTTTACTGCTCAGTTCGCGTCCTAGATCCCCCTCCCATCTTGCGCGGCTGGCGTTGTATGTGTGTTTGTATCGGGAGAGTAGCATGTTATAGAGGTCTGAGATCAGTTTCCTATCTGATGATCGTGTGGGTAGCCATCTTTCATATGGGGTAAGAGGTCTCTGTGCATGTGGCCTATTGTCCGGGTGGAGCGCCCAGTGTCGTAGCTGCAGGTAATGAAGCCGTTCGGACTCAGGCAGTCCATAATCGGACCTGAGCTGGGGAAAAGGAATCACCCCCTGGATATCAAAGAAATGACCCAGTTCTCGGCATTCCGATGCTCGCCACAGTATGAAGGAAGTCTCCCCCATCCCTGGGCTAAAGTCTGGGTTGTCAAAAAGTGGGGTGAGAGAGGAGGGAAAGGTCGTCAACCCGTGTCTCCTATTGGTCTGGTCCCATATAGTTAGGGTGGTACGTGTGATGTGGGAGGCATAGTGGTTGGGGGGTCTATGCGGCTTCTTGAGGAAGGGAATCTTCCTGAGAGAAGTACCCGCTACCGCCCGATCTTGAAATAGCCAGTGTTTCTCTGACTCAGTGCGATTCCACTCCACTAGGTGTCGGAGCTGCGCAGCTCTGTAGTAGAGTTGGATGTCAGGAATCCCGAAACCCCCTTCAGTGGGTGGCAGGAAGCTAACTAGTTTCTTCAATCGTGGTTTGCGTCCTTGCCAGATGAATAGGGAAAGTTCCGACTGTACCCGGTTGAGCCAGTCGTCCGGTGGTCGTAGAGGAAGCGTCTGAAAGAGGTACAAGATTTAGGGCAGGACTGTCATCTTGACAGCCGCTATCCTCCCAAGCCACGAGATAGGGTAATGTTTCCACCGCTGCAAGTCGGAGCGTATTTGAGCCTGCAGTTTGGCGTAGTTAATGGACGCAGTACATTGGAGAGTGGGCGCTAAGAGAATTCCCAAGTATGGGACCGTGTCTCGGGACCACTGTAGCAGGTGTTGTCTTTGGAGGTGGGCCTGCGCCTGTGGGGATAGGGAGAGATTAAGAGCAGTCGATTTCGCGATGTTAACTTTGAACCCGGAGGCCTTCGCGAAGGAGTCCAGCTCCGACAGGAAGGCTCCCAGAGCTACTGCGGGATCTGCCAATGTCACGAGGACATCGTCCGCATACAAACTGATGGTGTGTGTATCGCCCCCAAAGCGGATGCCCGTGATGAGCGGATGAGCCCTAACACTCTCGGCCAATGGTTCCATGTATAGTGCAAAAAGCAGGGGTGACAGGGGACACCCCTGCCTTGTGCCTCTGCTAATGGGAAAGGGAGCTGAGGTATGTCCGTTGACCCTCACTGACGCCGTAGGGGCATGATAGCAGTTCAGAATCTGTGCCCTCATTTTCTCTCCGAGGCCAGCTCGTATCAACACTCGTTCTAAGTACAGCCAGTGGACCCAATCGAAGGCCTTTTCGGCATCAATGGTGAGTAGCATGTAGTCCCTAGAGATCCATGATGCCTTCTCTATAAGGTGTAAGACCCTCTTGGTGTTATCGCTTGTTTGTCTTTGGGGGATGAATCCCACCTGATCGGGGTCGATCAAGCCTGGCATGTGGGGAGCTAACCTACTCGCCAATATCCCTGTGTATAATTTCAAGTCAATGTTCAGGAGGGAAATGGGGCGATACGCTCCGCAGCAAGTTTTATCTTTCCCCGGCTTTGGAATTACCACTACAGCGGCCTCAAGCATAGATCGGGGAATCGCCCCCGGGGACGCGAAGGTGTTGTATAGCCTAATGAGTAGGGGGGCTAGAGTGGGGCAGAACTGTTTATAAAAGGCCGCAGTATAGCCGTCTGGGCCAGGAGATTTCGCTAATTTGAGTCGTGCTATGGCCGCTATGACCTCTTCTACCCGTATGTCCCCTTCCAAGTGTGCCGCCTGTTCCGGAGTCAGTGTAGGGAGATGCGCTTGCGTCAGGTAAGCGTCGGTGTCAGCAGCTTCTAACCTCTGCCCATTGTATAATTGGGCATAGAAGCCCCCAAACGTCTCTGCGATAGTCGCATCGTCTGTGGTTATCCTCCCCACCTGGTCTCGGATCTCCTGAACCCCCTGCTGTAGTCTTGTGGGCAAGCAGACGCCCGCATCTGTCGCCCCCTACATAAAAAGAATGGCGCAAATGCAGCGCTGCGTATTCCGCTCTGTCTTGGTCTATGGCCGCTAGTTGCGCCCTTGCTGCCGACAGTTGGCACCAGGTGCGGGGTGCACTGGTTCGGCGATGCATTTGCTCTAGCTCCCTGACTTTTTGTGTCAGCTTGTCCCGTTTTCGCTTGCGTTCCGCGCTGTCTGCCGTGGAGATAGCGATCAGACGCCCCTGATCACGGCCTTGAGTGCTTCCCATCTGGTGGACAGGAGGGTGTCGGGGTTGTCATTGTGTAACAAATACTCGTCTAACGCGCATTGTACCTGGTCAACCACATCTGCCCACTGTAGGAGGGCGTCTCGAAGTCGCCACTGTCGTGCGGGCTGCTGGAGAGGAGGCAGGGTCAGGGTGGCCACCACTGGCGCATGGTCAGATAGTGGCGCCACGAGAATGTCAACCGCTGACGTGATGTCGCGGAGTGCCGTGGAGCCTATCAAATAATCCAGCCTAGCGTAGGTCTTATGGGCGTTAGAGTAGTACGAGTATTCTCTGAGGTGTGGGTGTTGGACCCTCCAAAGATCCACCAAGCCTAGCTCCGTCAGCCTATTCAGGCCACTCTGTAAAAGCGCGCCTACCTGGCCGAATCGCTGGGCCGACCTGTCTAGCGCATTGTTAAATACGAGGTTCAGGTCACCCCCTAGGAGGATCTTGCGTTCCGTTGTAGCGGTGGCCTCAGTCAATGCCTCGTGAAGGAACCTCTCCTGACCCTCGTTAGGCGCGTATAAGGACCCAATGACCAGTATGTGCCCCGCAATTCAAAACTGGTAAGAGAGTAGCCTCCCCTTAATTTCCGCCATCTTTTGCCCCACCTTCCCCTGAAACGCCCGGGACACTAGTATCGCGACTCCTGCTGTCTTAGAAGGTCTACACGAAAAGAATTGAGTGGGGAACTTGCAAGATTTTAGTCTATGGCAATCCTTGGAAAGCAAGTGCGTCTCCTGCAAGAGGCAGACGTCCGCCCCAGTGCTCTCCAGATATGAAAGGATCGCCCTGCATTTGATGGGGTTATTAAGTCCTCTTACATTAAGCGTGAGGACTTTAAGAGTGTTAAGAGGCATCTAGTAGGCTGGGAGTGTAGGATGCAGTGTGAAGCCCCGAGCTAGGCCCGCCTGTGTGAGCTAGTGTGTACTTGTGGAGGGAAGCCCAAATATTAACCTAGGCCTGGGCGTAGTTCGCGGAGTTTTGCTACGCGAAACTCCGCGACGTTACAAAAAACTCTGCGAAGTTCCGCGAGTGGCAGAGTGCAGTGCGAACTGCAGTTTGTGCTGGTATTCCTGCAGCTCGGGTAGAAATTCTACCCGAGCGGCAGCTCGCGCTCGCGAACTTACAGTTCGCGATCGCGAACTTACCTTTCGCGATCGTGAGTGGGGAAAAAACTCCTCTGCACATCGCGAAGCAGAGTTTTCTGCACTCCGCGAGCTCCGCGGAGTGCAGAAAACTCCGCAAACTCCAAGAACGGAGCGAAGTTCACCGCCCAGGCCTATATTAACCCCAGCTCGATACGGGCCGGGGAGCAGTGGACGGGGGACCCAAATAACAATAAAACCCAATTAAACAGATTTAACAAACTCAAGAGAAAAAGTTAAGTGTTCAAAGTTCAGTCCGTCATCCGGGGACGATCGGCAGGAAATCTTCATGGTGTCCATAGTGTGGCCAAGTGTGTCTCTCCCCCCCCCCCCCGCCGCCCACCTCAGATGAGAGGAAGAGAGGACAGATGACCCCTGCAGTGTTCACGAGATTTGCGTCTTTGCCAAGGCTTCCGGGAGGGCCTCCAATACCGCCTGCTGTCCTTTTGTGATCTCTGCTGGGTCCGGGCGTTTGGTGCGACGCCTGCGTCCTTGCTGTCGCCTCCTGTGCTTGGGCCTGGGCTGCGGTCTCCGTCCTTATCCTCAGGAATGTCAACCCCCAGAAGTCGGCTGGCTTCTGTGAGGGAGCGAAGCTGATATAGTTTGCTATCCAGTCTAAAGATAAGGCGAAACGGGTGCCCCCACGAATATGAGATGTTGCGTTGTCATAGATGAGCCATGATGGGGCAGAAGACCTTACGTTTCTGCAAAGTGAGCGCCGCAAGGTCTTGATACAAGGTCGGGGTCTGGTCTCGGAAGGTGATCGGATGCATGGCTCTGGCCTTGCGAAGTATATCCTCTTTTGTGCGGAAGTCCTGGACGCAGACCAGGATGTTCGCGGGCGGAGCTTTATCTGACATGGGGAGGCCCACCCTGTGCGCTCTGTCTATTTTAAGGTCCGTGTTGGGTGGGTTACCCAGGATGTGATTAAAAAGCTCTCTGACATAGCTGAACACATCGCTGGCTTCTTCATTGGTTCGCACCCCTCTGGTCCTGTTGTTGTGCCTACAGGAACGGTTCTCTAAGTCCTCGAGGTGTGTTTGTAGATCCACCTGTTGCTCGTGAATGCGGATGACCTCCTGCTGCAGGGACGTTAATTCCGTGTCCCTTTTGTCGCCCTTATCTTCTAGTGCGGCTACCCGCTCGCCAATATCGTCTACATCTCTTCGGATTTCCTTGATTTCGGAGGTGAGGTCACGCTTGACCGTCTGTAGGTCTTCGCGAAGCGCCGTGAACAGTGATTCGAGGAAGGCCCACGTCACCGGTTCCTCCTTGGTGTCCTCCGCCTGTGGCATGGAGGAGTCACCCGGGGATGGGTGGTCCATGGTGGGTTCTCCCTGGGGACGTGCGAAGAGCTCCTTCAGTGTCTTATCCTTCTTCCCCCGGGTAGAGGTCATAGCCTGTGTTTAGTGGTGATAATAATCAGGTAAGCTAAAGCCGCCAGACTCTCCAGTACACCTCTAAGGTGGTCCGGGTGCGCACAGAAAGGCCTCTCTGTCTCCTGTTTCACTCCCTGTGCTCGCCCCTTCGGGGTTCCGAGAGGTCCAGCCCAGTCCGTGGGAGTCACAGCACCACAAGGGGCAGTGGGACAGGGGTGGTAAAGCGCCCCCGGTCTGGCCCGTTCCGTGACCTCCGCCGGTGGGCTCGGCTATAGTTTAGAGGCTTGCTGCGACCGGTAGTTCCGCGACAGAGTGAGTTCACGCCGCGCGGTCTCAGCGCTTCCCGCCGCCTCTGTGTGCTTCACAGGTACATCAACCTGCTGGATGCTGGGACACCCGTGTTGCTTCCGCCTCTAGGGTCGCTCTCTCAGTCGCTACCCATGGGTCCTGCACCTCCTTGCCTGGTGAGTTAGTGCTTCCTGCTGCCTTCTGCTTGTCCGGAGACCGGAGCTAGTGCAGATAGCTGGGCGTAGGCCGCCCCTCAGGCCGCGCGCTGGGAAGGCCGGGTTCGCTACACACGCCCTCTCCTTTCACCCCGCTGCCTGCTGAAGCGAGGGTGCTGCCTCGTCATCGCTGGTGCAGAGGTGCGGCGGCTGCCCAGGCCCGCTCTCCCCTTCTCCCACCTGTGGGCCCGGTCTGCGTCAGTGCATCACAGCCGGGCAAGATGGCGGGATGGCGCTCCAGGCCCGCGTCCGCTGTCGGTCCCGGCGTCTCCTGTGCTGTCTCCCCGTCCGCTCGGCGATGTGGGTGCCGGTAGCCACATGAGGGACACCTGGCGTGCTAATGCGGGCCCTGTCGCTCTAGGACCGTCCCCGGTGCCGCGACAATCCTCCATGCAGGGCCGCCGCTCTTGAGCCCGCGATGCCGCGTCACTGCGCCAGACACGGGCGCAGATTGTACGGCCTCGGCAGACCTCGTCGCTGCGCCTCCAGGCTCCCCGGGCGTAGCGCAGCATCGGGCACCCGTCCCTCAAAGTCCCTGGCTCCGTGTGTGGCCGGAGGCCGGTGCTATGCTTGGTGGTCGGCGGAGAGGTAGCGAGACACGTCCTACCTCGCCGCCATCTTGGCCACGCCCCCCCTAGACTAATTTTAAACATGTTCCCTCTTTGTATGTGTGCTGCACAGTGCAACATACATGCAAAGTCGAAAAATAAAGGAGAAATAAGCATTTTTCCTCCATAGCGCCTGGTTGAAGTGTGCACTATTTTCTGATGCTAAACACTGTCTACTTTATTTAGTAAATTGGGTTTGGCCTCAGAAACCTTGGGTGATTGCATGGGAACCCCCATGCACCACCCATGGTACGCCCCCTTGGCGCTAAGTGATGCAAAGCAGCGCTATGCTCTGCTTTGCATTACTTTCATGTTATTTCCAGCAAGTTTAGCGCTGGAAAGAAAATCGGACAAAAAGATTTTGTGCCGATTTGTGTGATGCAAACACTAAGATCTTAGTCAATTTGACCCTGGATGTTCAGCTCTGTGGGGAGGGGGAGGGGCCATGGATAGGCCTCTCACCTCTCATTACCTCAGTGTGTGTGAGGAGGGGCTTATGGACCATTAATGAAGGTCATAGACCTAAACCTGGAGCCTTACTTTGCCCTTACTTTGCCCACGTGTGATAACGCCGATTCTTATCTAATTATCTATAAGAACCTTCTGGTCGCCAAGATCTTTGTACCTGTTGAATAGTGTAAAGGAGAGAATCTCATCTGGTTATATATCAGCATTCAATTTGTCTGAAAGGACCACTGACTCCGAATTCAAGTTTGAGAATTTATTATCGCCAAAAATAACTGAACGTGCAAGCACCTCAACACGAGGTTAAAGAAATAGATGGGCACTAATACAAATAATAATCTACGCAAGAATCTCATCCGACTCAGGATAAGGAGAATAGAAAGTTCTAGAAGGATCAACCAGACTATGATTGCTCCTATTTCTAAGTTGCTCTTCATTTGCCTAAACAAGCTTAAAATCAATTGCTGTCCCTACACTAACGCTAAGTGACATCCCTGCATAACGATTTTCCCAGGCAAGAAAGAATAAAAGGTGTCAGCTGTGAGGACTTCCTAAGAAGTGCAATCACATAATACCTAAGCTCAGCTCTGTCCTTCTCTCAGGTCTCCCCTACCTCTTCTCTGGCCTCCTCCCTCAGGACACTATCCCTAATACAAAACCCCAATACAATTGTACACGCCTTTGTCACGCCTCCTTGGCCAGGTCTTCTTTCTTGTGCTTTTCCACAGAAACGGTGACTTCATCCTGGACGGTTGCGTTGACCTTGAGTCCCAGGCACCTTCTCCGCTGAAAGTATCATCCCTACATTCCATCTAACTCCCCGTACCATGCCTCCCCTCTCTCTAGCTTTTGAAAACAAAGAGTTAGTCTTGCTAACGAGACATGTGTCCTTGCACCTGCAACAAAAGATACTTTCAACAGAAACCTTCTACTGTGCAAATTAAATCTACCGTTTGTGCCCAGAGAGCCTTACCAAGAGAAACTTTTCTCGGCCTACAATATAAGCTAACATAAGAATATACCAGGCCTTCCCTAAGCATATATATATATAGTCAGGCCTTTACATATAACTTTTAATCACACATCTTACTTTTCCCTATAAGCATTTTCATTACGATTCATATGCAAACAATGAATTTCATGTGCAACTTTACTATGGTGCACGTTTAAACTACTGCAATTACATTACACACACGAACTAATTCCTCTATGCATTATTTTCACACAATTCTATAAGCATTACATCACATCATTATCCTAACATCATTATACTACTGGGTTCACTTTGTCTCAGCGAACTATTCATTCTTTACTAAACATACATGAATATGAAACTGAATATACGAATATATGTCTGAATACATGTGGGTGCGGCCTATCAGTGATTATGATGCACCCCTACAATTCACAAGAACATTTCGCTCTATCAGTTCCCCCCTTTGATGACTCCTGTCATCACATTTCATTCTACTCCCTCGGAGAAGGAACCGACCTAAACAGAACTTGTTCCCATCTTCCCTGATCTGAAGTTCTCCATGCTCTTGAGCCTTTGATACTGATTGTCCTGCAATCTTGCCAATCTCATGTCATTGTCCCTCAAAGCTCTCTTGACTCTGCCTGCTCGATACCACTTGTAGGCCTTGATCATAATCCACAAGCCAGCCACACAAACCACCAAAATAAGGAGTGGTCTCAGGAAATACCCAAGGAATCCCTTTCCTAGGTTCGCAAACCAACCTCCCACTTGACCAAAACCCTTTCCGACCTTTTCCCATGCCCCTTCTTCGGTCAAATCCGCTACCTTTGTGTGGATCATTGTGATGTTACTTATATATTTCTCCAGATCCTTGCTACGGTCTGGTATATAAGTGCAGCACTCTTGAACCTTCAGCATTTTACAGACTCCGCCCTCTTTTGCCAATAGGACATCTAAAGCAAGGCGATTCTGCAAAACCATTCCCCTTATCGACAACATCTCTCCTTCCACCAACACCAACGACTTTGCTGTGTTCATCGAAAATTCATCCACCACAGTCGCTAACCTCCGGATCTTCACATCATTCAAGACTACTCCTAGACTAGGTATCATAGCTCCAAAGATATCCCCCACAACGATTCCTGCACTTGCAGCTCTTCTCGTTCTTGAATGCTCTCCACCCTCCAGAAGATTTAAGTCTTCTGTATGGTAAATCTTTGGAAATATTATTGACAAATAACATGTTCCATACCAATTTGCAGGCAACCTCACATAAGCATTCTTCCCACATACGTAATACACCGTAGGTATCACTTGTACAGGACCTTGGAGAAAATCTTTTGCTACATCTGCCATGGTGAAAACGTGATCACAAGTACTCTGACCCACTGGAACCTTTTCGTAGTAAGTCTGATAACGCCTTATACACAACTTACCCCTCTGCTCCTTATCTAACGCTATAGGACCATAGCTTCCCCTGGTCTTATGCAACCGTTCTTCCTCCGTCCAATCTGTCCTGTGATGCCCTAAATCTCGGGATTCAGTCAGCTTTCTATACCTATCTTCAACCTGATCTACAAACTTTCTCTCTACATCCGACATCAAACAAGTCAGATTGTGTCTGTGTGCGAATGCTGTATCCAATTCCAAACTCGGTATGAAGTACTTCCTCAGTCTGTCTTCGGTCTTATAATAGTCATACTTATTCAAATGCTTGTAAGCTGGGACTTCAGGAAGCACTGCGTCGAAATTGGAAAAGAAATACTCGAACTGATCTCTCTCATAAAACAAACTAAGCAAAAGACTACATGAAATACCATAAGTCAGTGGAAGATGATGATACCTAATACCCTCATCCACCGAAGTAGGCAACTGCATACACACATAACAATCTTTCGCATCCATCACGTCAACATACTCATACAACAACTTAGCATACGCATTAAGCTTAAAATCACCCTTAGACAAATCTACATGTAATCTACGACTTTCTTCTAATAACATAGCTCTATCAGCTGCCCTGTCTACCCCCTTCTGACTAGGTGTGATAGGTGTAGGTGTCCCTGTCACCTCCTCTACTTCTTGATCATGCGAACCAGTATATGAGACTACAACTACTATGATTATAGAAATTATCACACTACTTATAAGAATGCCTATAATCCACTTTGCTCTACGATTGGGATTTCCCGGCTCCATGATTTCGAAAGTTCTCAAAAGTCTTGGTTATCGCAAAGAACTCAGAAAAGTCTCTGTCCTTTATTTGTGACTTGCTCAACCAGCTCGAGCAACCATGACATTTCCGGGCTTTCCCTTTCCGATCACAACTTATTTACACAGTCCAGAAAAAGACTTCCCTAGTTTTCGTTCCTCTTCTGTGGAAAGTCCCTAAGTTTATTCTTCTTCCACTCGGACCTAGGTTATCTTCTTCTTTTAGACTTTTATTTACAGTTCATAACTGATCCACAATGAGATCCTCATTGAGCAAGACCAGAACGTGATACAAAAGTTCAAGACGCAAAATCAGCACTTCATGTGAAAACGGCTCAACTCCAAAAGGCGGGAATTCGAGTCGATGCAAAAGCAAGTTTCGGACTTCACTCAGAAGCGGGGATTCGGAACCGTGAGTGTCAGTGTTCCTTCTATCTCGAGCCCTGGCATCCGCAGCACCACCTTCACCACCACATTCGGGCTCCAACAGACCACTTCCACTGACCTCAGCCTTCCCGTACTCACCACCCCCTGCATCAAACACCGTGTAAGTCCACTCAGGGGTAGAGTATCTGCGACAAGGCACTCTTGTTCTCTTTGACCTTCGCCGACTGTCTTGTGCTTGGTCTTCGTCACTTGCTTCCGTTTCAGATACTTCAGACACTGGAGCAAGGTCTCTCTCAGGTGCTAACCTCAAGTTCAGTCGCCTCTGTCTCTCAGGCCAACTTTCTGCACTTCTGTTCGTTCGTCTGCCTTCCCCTTCTATACTCAGTGCACTACTTCCTCTTTCTGCTGAATCTGACTCTTCTCCGCCCACTGCACCGTTTCTGTCCTCGGTGTCTGAGTCAGGGTTCGAACTGTGGAAACCCCCTTCAGCTTGCTCTAGTGCACCACCAGCTGTGTCAGCGACCCTTACAGCTTGACTTGTCCTCTCATGTGGCCCTGCCACATCCGCTGGGTTTTCATTTACGAGAGGAGCTGTTTCTTCCAAGGGTGCTGGAACTCTGCGGGTATGGGAAGCATGCACCCAGTTCGGCAATCCTCCACACTTTACTGCTGTGTTCGTGATCAGAATCACCTGATACGGACCACGCCAACGGGCATCCAAACAACTCTTCCTCACGTGCTTCCGGACGAGCACCCAGTCACCGGGACACAAGTCGTGGCACAGATCACTCGAGGCTGGAACCACAGCTGCTTGCACCTGCTGGGATACAGAACGGACCACATCAGAGAGTCCTTTACAGTAATCGAGAATCAAATCATCAGTGATGCTTATCAAGGCTGTAGCTGGTACTGCTGGCAGTCTCATTGCCCTCCCCATTAATATTTCATGGGGGACAACCCGGTCTTTCTGTCTGGGACACTTCGCATGCTCATGAGCACCAGTGGCAAGGCGTCGGGCCATTTCAGGGATGTCGAAGAACACATTTTTGCCATCCGGGCTTTCAAAGTTCCATTAACTTGTTCCACCATCCCAGAAGCCTCCGGTCTGTAACTACAATGAAGTCTCTGGTCTATGTTCAATGCAGCACAAAGCAACTTCATGATTTCGCTATGGAAGTGCCCTCCTCTATCTGATTCCAAAGAGGTCGGGATCCCGAATCTAGGGATAAGCTCCCTCAACAGTAACTTAGCCACTGTGAGCGTGTCACACCTGCGTGTGGGGTAAGCCTCCACCCACCGTGAGAATACACATACTATCACTAGAATGTACCTCAAGCCATTGCACCTAGGCATCTCCACGAAATCCAACTGTAGTCTATTGAAGGGCCCTCCTGACCTTCCAATGTGACTCAATGTAACTACAGTTTTCTTTCCGGCATTCATCTGTTGACACGTAACACACCTCTGACATACCGTCTCAGCCATTGCTCGGAACCGTGGGTTATACCACGTCTGTCTGAACACCCTCATCATTGCATCTCTACCAAGGTGTGCCTGTCCATGTATCAATCTTGCCATTGGACTCAGTAATTCTTCCGGCAACACAGCTCTCCCATCGTTTGATACCCAAACATCCACGTCTCCTTTCTCACACCCAGCTTTGATCCATCCCTCTCTCTCCTGGTTAGAAACTTCATCCTGCAATCGCTTAAGCTCTTCCCAAGTGTCTGCCATGGTCAACATTATGCTGAGATCGGTTCCCTCTTGGCTCTCTTCTATCTCTCTTCCTGTGAATATGCATCCTTGTTCTGCGCAGAAGCGGGCTACCTCGTCCGCGTAGTTATTACCCAAGGATACAAAGTCCTCCCCTTCCCATGGGCTGAACACTTTACAACAGCAATTTCCTTAGGATGCTGTAATGCTTCTAACAATTGTCTTACATATTCTCCATTACGAATGGGTGAGCCAGATGATGTCAAAAATCCCCTCTGAGACCATAACTGCCCGAAGTCATGCACCACGCCAAAGCCGTATTGGCTGTCTGTGTAAATCGTGATTCGAATTCGATCAGCGGCCAAACAGGCACGGGTCAAGGCAATGATCTCAGCTACCTGCGCGGAGCGTACTCCTTCTAAGCAAGCAGCGTCGACCACTCCTGAAATAGTACATACAGCAAACGCTGCTCTCAATTGCCCCACACTGTCTCTTAAGCATGAACCATCGACAAAGAAAATTTCATCTGGGTCAGCCAATGGCTCATCGACAATGTCAGGTCTCGGTTTGGTGCAAAGTTCGGTCACATCGAGACAATCATGGTCCGCACAATCTTCATCATCTGTATTCGGTGTAGGCATCAATGTTGCAGGGTTCAAGACAGAGCACCTTTTCAGAGTCACATTCTCTGCGGCAAGTATGACTTGCTCGTACCTCGTTAACCTATTGTTCGTTAGGTGCTGGGTCTTGGTCCTGGTCATTAATAACTCAACCGAATGTGGCACATGTACAGTCAATGGATGTCCCATTACAATGCTTTCACATCTTTCAATGCTGACACCTGTTGCAGCAACGGATCTTAGACATCCGGGCAACGCAGAAGCTACTGGATCTAAAGTAGCTGAAAAGTAGGCAACTGGTCTACAGACACCTCCATGGTTCTGAGCTAACACTGCTAATGCACATCCTTCCCTCTCGTAACAAAACAATGAAAAGGTCTTGTTGTAATCAGGCATTCCCAATGCCGGAGCTCTGCACAAATCCTCTCTCAGTTTCAGGAATGATATCAAGCACTCCTCGTCCCATGGTACCGGATCACTCACATCCTTGTGCGTAAGCCTCTGCAGAGGCTTTGCTCTCAAGGAGAAACTAGGAATCCACTGTCGACAATAGCCAACCATTCCTAGAAACATCCTAACTTCTCTCTGTGTCGTGGGTACTGCCATGCTCATTATTGCCTCAATTCGATCTGGTGACACCTTCCTCTTGCCTTTTTCCAATCTGTGTCCCAAGTACTGTACTTCTTTCAAACAGTACTGCAGCTTGTTAGGGGACACCTTATGTCCGTTCTCTGCTAAGTGGTTCAACAATGCTACAGTGTCAATTCTGCAAGCATCTTCTGTTTCTGCGGCAATGAGCAAGTCATCTATGTATTGCACGAGAACTGAGTTCTGTGGCAACACAAGACTCTCAAGGTTCTTCTTCAGGATCTGGTTAAAGATCGATGGACTTTCTGTATACCCTTGAGGGATACGACACCATGTTAACACTCGATTTTCTAGCCTGAACGCAAAAAGAAATTGGCTTTCCTCGTGGAGCGGTATCGAAAAGAAAGCTTGACACAAATCGATAACCGTAAACCACTCGGCTTCACATGGGATCTGGAACAGTATTACTGAAGGATTCGGTACCACTGGACAACAAGGGACAACTATCGTGTTGACCTTTCGCAGGTCTTGCACGATCCTGTACTTCCCGCTCGGTTTCTGTAGTCCCATTATTGGCGAATTACAGGGACTACCTCTGATCTCTTTTAAAATACCCTTCTCAATGAAAGTCTCGATCACAGGTTTTATTCCCGCAATCGTTTCTGTCGACAGGTTGTATTGAGGTGTTCTTGGGAAATCAACATTCTGTTTCACCTCAATCCGCACTGGTTCAACCCCTCTGATTAGACCTATTTCGTCTCCTGCGAAATCCCACACCACAGACGACACTGCGTCTCTCAGATCAGGTGGAAGTTCTTCCACCGTCACCATTGGGTACAGATCTATACACAGATGCTGATTGGCAATCTTAAAGTCAGCATCGTCATCTCTCGTCTGGACCTCTACTCCATTGGGCGTACAATAAATCGTGCAGTTCAACTTGCACAACAGATCTCTCCCTAAAAGGCAAACTGGACTCGTATCACACACTACAAACTGATGTCTAGTTTGGAAAGAACCTATCTTTACTAGGACCGGTTCTGTCAATGGGCTGCTCATCTTCTTGTTCGCTACTCCAACAACCTGGATCGATTGTCCCGAGAGGGGTAGGTTAGGGACTACTGCAGATCTTACAGTAGACCGGGTAGCTCCAGTATCAACCAAAAGTGTTGCAGGATTGCCCTCAATCTCTGCCTCCACAAAAGGTCCTCTCTGGTCTACCTCCAAGACCGCTCCAAGTGTGCAGTCTTCCTCCCCCTCAGGCACCGTCAGGATAAAGGGTCTGAGCTATCCTCATCATAACGTTCGAACAGGGGCATCTGTTGGTACGTTCGTGTTCCTTGTGAAATCCTTGGAGCTTGGGGAATCTGAGCGTGAGAATTGTAAACCCCCTTTCATCGTTCTAGGCCTCGTTATTGTGTTAACTACCTCTTGCGCGGGTGCCTGAGCCCCTCTTCCTCTTCCTGCAACTGATTAGCTGGGTTCAAAGGACACTCGCGTTTCCAATGTCCGACCTGGCGACAAAGATGACACGCAGTGGTCTTCTTCAGTGTGGCCACGTCCACTCCTGTCTTGGGGTCTACTGGTTTTCCCTTTCCCTGTACCTGCCCATTCTGGTTTCCCTGGAAATTTCCTTGCTTTCTTCCTAAGGTCCCTCCACTAGGCTGACTCTGTGCTGTCTGCATCTGGACAAGCATCAATTTGTCTTTTAGCTTTCGATGTTTCGATTCCACCTCATCACTACAGTATCTCGCATATCGCAAAATTTCATCCAGTGGCTTGTTCTGCCAGCAGATCAAATGGTGCTGTATCATGAGGCTGATTTCCACTCTCAGACCCGTTACAAACTTTGAGACAAACTGTCCCATATCCTTAGGGTCCAAAACATCTAACCCACTATACTGTTTAAAAACTTGCAGAAGTCTTTCATAATATTCATGCACCGTTTCCTTGGGTTCCTGTACAGTCCGATCTATCTTAACCCAATCTATATCCTGAGGTGAAATCTTCGACTTCAACCATGTAATCACCTGCTCATACTTTTTCATGACATCAGGTGATGGACCATTTGTAACCGCCTCTCTTTTCGGTTCCAAGTCGGCCACTCAATAGCGACTTTACATGCCGTCCACAAATCTCCTGGTACCACTATGTCAAACAAAGTGTTCAAATCAATCCACAATACTTTTGAAATCTTCACAAACCGCTCAACCTGCTTGTACCACTCCACCGGTTTTTCCCTCAGCCGAGGAAAATCATTTGTAAATGCAGCCAAATCACCTCTATTCCACGGCACATGCACGTACCCTCCATTCTGTACTTCCCGTAAAGGAAAATTTCCAACACCCGTCGCCCCTCTCCTGGCGGCGGCGTTTCCTTCTGCTCTCTTTACTGGTTTCTTTTTGGACCACCTTTCTTCCCATTTGTCCAACAAAATCCATATTCTCATTCCTATGATCAGGTCTCTGGTGTGCGTTTTTAATCCTGTGATTCTTTTCTCCTCCAACTCCTGATCACTGTAATGCAATCTATGTGGTCCCTGCAACGCTTTAGTTTTGTTCAGGTCCACCTCATATCTTTTGGCCAATTCCTTCAACTTATCATGTGCCATTCTAGCTTTTCGAGTCACATCTTTTGCTACAAACAGCAGCTCATCTGATCCATAAATTTCTATCCTTTCCAAAG
The DNA here is from genome assembly GCA_963921515.1 of Calotriton arnoldi. Lineage (NCBI taxonomy): Eukaryota > Metazoa > Chordata > Amphibia > Caudata > Salamandridae > Calotriton > Calotriton arnoldi. The sequence goes on along the minus strand of CAWUFW010007393.1, from coordinate 750,271 downwards.
GCAGACCCCCACTGATCATTTCGTCTACCTCTGCTTTCAGCCTCACTACGTCTAGCAACCTTGCCTGTACTGCACTCCTCAGTACGTCTCGACAACCCGAGCCATCTCGCTCATCACAGTCACTATTCTGTCCTTGTGACCTATTCCCTTCTATATTCCTGGAACCTGGTCTGTCTTCCGAGACATTTTGTGCCCTATCTCTTTGCATCCTATCCTCTTGGTTCGTTACTGTTGGTGTCCACTCCTCAAAGCTGACTTAGATTCCCGTAAAGACCTCGGTCTTTCCGGTCTCTCCTCTTCTCGCCCACATGAAGAGTCCGCAGTAGCTGGTAACGGCGTACTTGTCTCCATTGGTCTTGGGAAATGAACCACCCTTACTCCAAACCCATTCCCACTCTCACTGTTTCCTTCTTCCCTTCTCATCGGTACGGAGCTCCCTTCTCTCACTCGGTCTGGGTCATATACCGGTACTATAGGGCCAATGGTAACCGGTACTGTCAAGGAGTCCGGTAATCTCGTGTTCCCCGCAGGAGGCTGTGTTATCATAGACGCCGTAGCCCCCTCCGTTCCTGTGGAAATTCTTCCCACTACTCTCATGCTAGTCTGGTTCTGGCTCTCATCAACTATTGCCACTGCTGGGGTCGTCTTTCCCTCTTCTGAATCTGGGTTAAATGGTGGTGGCCTCTCCGCCAACATCCTATCCAACAAACTGTCATCTAGATCACTGTCGTCTTCATTGATTCTTATTATTTTCCCATTTTGTACTAACAATGGGTACAACTTATCTCCTTCGATCGTGTCTGCTCTCCACCTTTTCTCCAAGGCATCCCACCTTGCATCTTGAAATGCCCTGACCGATTTCTTCACCCTTTCTTGGCATCTGTCCTTCTTCCTATCATACGCTGCCCTTATCCACGCATGTAGTGCCTCGAACTGTGTTGGTCTAGGTAGTGGTCGTAATGAAGCCATTACACTCTTGAGCTGGTACAGCACCTCTAACCTGAAAGTACCATATCGAGGGAACGACAATTCTCCTTCTGCTTCTGTCATTTTATGCCAATTCTCAAGCCAAATTATGGTATGCAATCCTACATTCTTTGCCATATAATGTGCTGGTGTATCCTCGGGAGGAGCTTCCTCTCCCTCCCGAACAACCACATGTCTATCACCTCTACAAAGTTCCCGTAAAGCTTTAAAACATTTCATGATGAATCAACTTTGTATTTGCACTCAAAATGTCCGCTTTTACTTCCTGATTCCAATCCACCAATCCCAGCGCGGCTCACACCAACCGGCCTATCGCAGCGCGGCACTGTTCTGACGTCACTTTTCCTCCGCTCGCAGCAGTTCCCCTCCTTTCTAATTCACTTGTTCTCGCTCGCATCTGTCCCAATCATACTCTGAAATAATGTCCGTCCTACCGAACAATTACCTCTCTGACCGTCGGTCTTACTAGTGACCGATCAGCCTCTTGAGCTTGTTGACCTCAATCTGGCAATCGTCTGTCCGCGAAACGACCGGACAATCGCCTTTAGCACACTCGATAGGATTCAATCATTCGATGTTCTGCACCCAATAACCTACGACCTGCGTTGGTTATTCACACACTCACTCATGTATTCCCTATCTTCAGTGGGTCTGTCAATGACGTCTCGTGACCCCCACAATTCTGGTCAACGTTCTCAACTCTGGGTGTATTCTACACCACAATAAATCTCCCGGTCCCGCGCGCGCTCACGGTCCGCTTCTCAATCACACAACTCTTGTTCCAACTCCGCAAGACATCACACAACAATAAAACACCGCAATCTACCAAACATCACTCTTTTCATACTCACTCTACTACGAACTGCTACTTCCGCCGCACCGTCACTCTCCGTCAGTTTTCCACGACCTCCGACATCCTTCTCCCGCGGTCTTCTGGATCTGCGTCACTCGGGCTCTATGGGGCAACTTAGTCTCCTATCTTGCTCTAGATCTCCCCTTACCATCAAAGGTAACCATCCTACTCTGCTACCAACTGATAACGCTGATTCTTATCTAATTATCTATAAGAACCTTCTGGTCGCCAAGATCTTTGTACCTGTTGAATAGTGTAAAGGAGAGAATCTCATCTGGTTATATATCAGCATTCAATTTGTCTGAAAGGACCACTGACTCCGAATTCAAGTTTGAGAATTTATTATCGCCAAAAATAACTGAACGTGCAAGCACCTCAACACGAGGTTAAAGAAATAGATGGGCACTAATACAAATAATAATCTACGCAAGAATCTCATCCGACTCAGGATAAGGAGAATAGAAAGTTCTAGAAGGATCAACCAGACTATGATTGCTCCTATTTCTAAGTTGCTCTTCATTTGCCTAAACAAGCTTAAAATCAATTGCTGTCCCTACACTAACGCTAAGTGACATCCCTGCATAACGATTTTCCCAGGCAAGAAAGAATAAAAGGTGTCAGCTGTGAAGACTTCCTAAGAAGTGCAATCACATAATACCTAAGCTCAGCTCTGTCCTTCTCTCAGGTCTCCCCTACCTCTTCTCTGGCCTCCTCCCTCAGGACACTATCCCTAATACAAAACCCCAATACAATTGTACACGCCTTTGTCACGCCTCCTTGGCCAGGTCTTCTTTCTTGTGCTTTTCCACAGAAACGGTGACTTCATCCTGGACGGTTGCGTTGACCTTGAGTCCCAGGCACCTTCTCCGCTGAAAGTATCATCCCTACATTCCATCTAACTCCCCGTACCATGCCTCCCCTCTCTCTAGCTTTTGAAAACAAAGAGTTAGTCTTGCTAACGAGACATGTGTCCTTGCACCTGCAACAAAAGATACTTTCAACAGAAACCTTCTACTGTGCAAATTAAATCTACCGTTTGTGCCCAGAGAGCCTTACCAAGAGAAACTTTTCTCGGCCTACAATATAAGCTAACATAAGAATATACCAGGGCTTCCCTAAGCATATATATATATAGTCAGGCCTTTACATATAACTTTTAATCACACATCTTACTTTTCCCTATAAGCATTTTCATTACGATTCATATGCAAACAATGAATTTCATGTGCAACTTTACTATGGTGCACGTTTAAACTACTGCAATTACATTACACACACGAACTAATTCCTCTATGCATTATTTTCACACAATTCTATAAGCATTACATCACATCATTATCCTAACATCATTATACTACTGGGTTCACTTTGTCTCAGCGAACTATTCATTCTTTACTAAACATACATGAATATGAAACTGAATATACGAATATATGTCTGAATACATGTGGGTGCGGCCTATCAGTGATTATGATGCACCCCTACAATTCACAAGAACATTTCGCTCTATCACGTGTACCCCTAACTCAGGAGGGGAAGGTTTAGGCTTTGGGGCTTTTCGTCCCTAAGCTTCAATGTTGGTAAGTGCCTCCTGGTTTCCCCCAGTCTCAGCATCGCATTGGTAGGTTTGGGCTAGAAGAAACTGTCTGCATACTATTTCTCTGAAAGTTGGCCCTTTTCTGAATTTGTTCATGCACAAGGGCATTGCACGGAAAAAAACGCTATCTGGTTTGGGCAAAGCATATCTTGAGCACAACCATTTTGATTTTCACACACAGGCGGCAAAGTGAAAAACATTGCAAGTTTACACACCCCTAGAAAAAGTCACTGAGGACTGAGAAAGTGTAACCATGGTGCTTTTAACTGTGTGACCTGCAGCAGAAGTCTTTTTTCACTTTACTGCTGTGCGAAAGGGAAACCATACCTGGGAACCGAGAATCTGTTCAATATTATTGAAATTGTCTTCCAACACGTGCCTGCACGTGGGAAAGATACACAAGTGTACTTTCTACTCCTACTTTTAAACTCAAAACGAGCTGCTTTAGAAAAAAAACAGCGCAAACGACCCCCCGACCCCCCCCATCCCCTCCAAACCGCAGCCAACACTTCTCCCAAATATTCGACAGTTAATAAAACTGCCTCTCAGGGTGTCGGCTGTATGTGCATATTTAATGCCAGCACACACGTCATTTTCATTATTATCAGGCGTGACGTTGAGGGCTGATTCAACTTGTCGGAGTTTGTACGTGAAACGGAATCAGCACAAGAACTGTACTCTGGGCCTCGAGGTGCTGATGCACCGACAGGTGACAGGGCTCAGTGCACCGCGCTGTGCATGTGAGGAGCTGGGGCCCTGCTGAACGGATGAATAAATACCAAAATATCCAATGTGCCTAGGGCGCTGGCAGCAAGGTGAGCAGGCACTACATTAAAAACTGAAACAACAGCTGATGACGTGCATGGCATGGTGTCCTTGTCAGATCCAATGAGCGCAGTTACAGTCCTAAAGAGGAACCTGCCCTGAAAGATGCACTTTGCGAAATTCTGCTCGTTTGGGTATTTTTTCCACAGCTCTTGTAAACTTTGCATCCCTTGACCCATGTGGATCTTCGCAAGTCAGGCAATATTTGCCAGAACATTATTATTGGAAGGCTGGTGACCCTCAGTGCAGGATGGCAACTTCCACTAGTGAGTAGGAAGTGTCTTCTGCATGAGGAGTGAGATTACCGAGACTGCAGAGCTCCTAGGAGGCACCACTAAGGAAACAGGAAAATTGTAATTATCTTACATCGAAAATAAGCTATGGTGTTTGTCCCTCTGCTATAACCCCAGGGTTCTAATTTACAAACAACATCACCCTTCGGTGGGCCCAGATGTCACCAGGACCCTCAAAGGCATTCTCAGGGCACAATACACAGCAGTGGCATAGCGTGGGGGGAGGGGGAGCAGAGGGGCGGTTGCCTCAGGTGCAAATTTCTTTGGGGCATTCTTAAGGGCGCAAAAGTTTAAAAGAAAAGTGGAAGGATACTTGCCTTGCCCCGGGCACTGGCATCCCACGCTACGCCGCTGTTACACAGTTCCTTTGCGGTAGTCTATAGGAACACGGAGATGTTAATATCATGGACTAGATAGGCATAGGTAATCATAGATTTGTTATTTTTACTCCACCTATATGTACCTTGACAATATATACATCTTCAATGTACCTGATATTGTGAAATATAATCTTCTAAAATGCTCAACACGAAGTTTGGTGCATAAGGGATCCATGTTTTTATTGCCAACACGATGGTACTCACTTTATCAATCTCCAGAAATTGAGCTAACCCTTCGAGGCTATAATCTATGGCTTGCAGGTTACATCCACATCTCTACCAAAGATTTATTGAAGGACACGTTCACTCAATGTTTCGTCGTGCTACGAGGACATGTCTTGGAGCCATCTCATGCTTTAGAATAATCAGCCATTTTCAGCTCCCCCTCTGATCTCGGTTGATTCCACAACCCTCTGGCAGCTATTTGCGCCCCTACTTGTGCGGCAGCCTTTGATCGGATAATGAGGATACATTGTCGGGTTGGCTCCAAGCTTTGGCTCCATTCCTTTCCCTCCAAGTCTATTAAAGGGACTCGAGGGAGGTGTATTGGCGAGCTGTCTGCACGCTTAACTGAAGGTAGACGCGGGCTGTTGAGAGTATCAGCCTATCTGCTCTTGTGATGAGTGTTTTTCTGTAAGATGACCAGTGCTCTCCACGCGCAGCCTTTGATTAGATCACAGACACTTATCGAATTCCACTCACAGCGCTCTACGCAGCTTCACCAGTAAAATCTGTATTCAGACCTGTGCCTTCATCTGCTAGTTGAGGGCCTTCATGCTGGTTGGTCTGGTTGGCCTCACCAAGCATGTTGGTCTTACTGCATGGCCACTGGTGGGGAGAATATGATTTTTTTTAAAGAATTGGTTCTCACCTTCCTTTCCCTCCCTGGGTGAAAACCAGTATGCTATTTAGGGTTCCTAACATGCCAGTATTGTTCTGGTGAGTTTATGGTCTGGTAGGTATCAAGAATGCTGGAGGGGGAAGGTTGGTGAGCAGACACGCAGAAATGTGTTGGAGTGGTTGCAGACATGGGTTCTTTTTGGTACAGTACCTTTGGATTGTCACCTTGATGTTCAGTGCTGAAGACTGGGACTAATATTTATTTATTTGTTTATCTGAAAGGCAATGCATAGTGCTAACTGGCCACTGCAGAGTGTCTGGAAGGGAAAGCAGGTCAGTAACAGGGGGACTAAAAGAAGCGTACAATCAATCAATCCACTCGGATTTGTAGAGCGTGACTAATCACCTGTGAGGGTATCCAGGCACTAGGTTCTTGCTGGGATCAGTCAAAAAGGCAAGTCTTGAGTCCCCTTTTAAATTCCAGGAGCAAGGATGATGTTAGGAGGTGAAGGGGGAGGTAGTTCTTGTACTTGGTGGTGAGGTAGGAGAATGATCGTCCTCCACTGTAGCTTCTGTGGATTCATGGAGTGTGTGCGAGGGCGAGGGAAGCGGAGCACAGGTGTCTGGAAGGTTGGTGGAAGTTTAGGCAGTGTTGATGTATGCTGGTCTTTAGTCATGGAGGGCGTCATGGAGGGCCTCATAGGTGTGTATCAGAATCTTGAACTAGCATCTTTTCTGGATGGAGAGCCAATGGAGTTTCCTGAGGTTGGGGGTTAGGTGGGTCCATTTGGGGAGGACGAGGATGAGTCTGGTGACTGAGTTCTGTATCATCAGGAGTCTTTTCAGGAGTTGGGTGGTGATTCCTGCATAGAGCATGTTGCAGTAGCCCAGCCGGCTTGTGGCTAGGGCCTGGATGACGGTTTTCCTGATGCTGACAGGGAACCATCTGAAGATCTTTCATCGCATGCAGAGAAGATCTTTTGGAGCACAGAAGGGATTATCAGCACTCAGAAGGAAGTATTCCAGTTCCTGAGGAGGAAGGTGGGTAGTCAATGAGAGTCATTAACTATGGAAGATCAGTATAGGATGGAAATTAGTTAGTCCTGTAAGAAGAGAGCAAGCAGCATTGAAAGGAGGAGCTCATGTCCCCTTTATTACAAAGGCCGGGAGCTTTGAATGAGGTTCTAGAAAGGGTCATCATCAGAACTGGATGGTCATCAGGTATCTTGTGAATTTCTGACGCTCTTGTTGCTTGTGTAAAGATAAAAGGCCTGATTCACAAAGGTAAACTGAGACGAAAGTCTAACTTTACGACTTTCGGCATTCACAAAGGGCATTTATGAGTAGTAAAGTTAGACTTTTGTCTCAGTTAAACTTAAGTTTCGGTATTAAGTTTAACTGAGACTAGGACTTTTGGTCTCAGTTAAACTTAAGACTAAAACGTAAGTCTAACTTTACTACTCGTAAATGCCCTTTGTGAATACGAAAGTCGTAAACCTAGACTTTCGTCTCAGTTTACCTTTGTGAATCGGACTCAATGTTTCTGCACCATCCAACAGAAGGACAATTAAGAGTGTTCTATGACAGTCACCCAATTGTCATTCAACAGGAATATAATCAAGAATTATCTATGAACTCCACTCAGTTGTCAACAGAGTATTATCAATGACCTCCACCCAACTGTCACAGAGTACAATAAACAATTATCTATGACCTCCACCCTATTGTCAACAGAGTAGAATCTAGAATTATCTATGACCTTCATGCAATTGTCATTCAACAGGTGTACTATCAAGGGATTATCAGTCACCTCTACCCAGTGTTCATTCAACAGGAGCACAACCAATGATCTCCAACCAATTGTCTTGACAGAGGAGACATGGCAGCCCTCATTCTCCTGCACCTCTCTGCAGCATTTGGCACGATCTCACACTACATCCACATCAGGTGTATGCATGAGACTGGCACCCAAGGGCCAGCTCTGCGCTAGATCTGCTCCATCTTAACGGACAGAACACAAGCTGTCAGCCTGGCATCTTGCTCCTCAGAAGCCCGCAAACTCATTTGTGGAGTCCCTCAAGGTTCATCACTCAGCCCCACCCTCTTCAATGCATACATGATTCCTCTGGCCAATGTCATCCACGCACATAACATCAACATCCCCTCTTGTGCAGATGATATGCAACTCATACTCTCCCTCTCGGACAAGACCTCCAACACAAGAAACAAGTTCACCGCCTGCATGACCAAAGTCGCTAACTGGATGAAAGCCAACTATCTCAAGCTCAGCACCGACAAGACAGAAGTAGTGATCTTCAGCAAGAACATCTCACCATAGTGCTCCAACTGGTGGCTGGCCGAATTAGGCACATGCCCACACCTATAGGCCATGCTAGGAAGTCAACGCCATCACTGCATCCTGCTTCCACACCCTGAAGATGCTAAGGAAGCTCTTCAAATGGCTTCCCAGCAACACAAGAAAAACTGTCACTCACACCGTAGTCACCAGCAAGTTGCATTATGGGAACCCCCTGTATGCCCAGATTACCAAGCATATCACTAGAAGACAACAGACCATTCAGAACTCAGCAGTCAAACTCATCCTCAACATCCCACACAGAACTCACATCACACCACACCTCATGGAACTGCACTGGCTTCCAATACACAAGTGTGCTCAATTCAAACTACTCACACACACATTCAAGGCACTCCACAACTCAGGCCCCACCTACCCGAACAGTCGCATCTCCTTCCATAAACCACCCAGATGCCCACTCCACAGGACTCCTACTTGCCAACATCCCACACAGATGCAGAACCAGATCAGGAGGGAGAGCGTTCTCTTACATCGCTGCCAAAGAGTGGAACAACCTCCCACTCTACATTAGAGCTTCCTCCTTTCTGCTTGAATTCCACAAGAAGCTGATGACCTGGCTTTTCAATTAACCAACCTACTATAGGTAGGGCCTGGCACACACACCTGCTCAGTGCCAGGATACCCTTGCGGGTGATGGTGCACTTTACAAATGAAGATAACATAAAATAACTAAAAAGGAGCATGACCATGGCATTGTCTATCATCTCCACCCAATGGTCATTCACCAGCACTATTGTCAAAGGTTAGAGAATCACCACTACTCAGGGTCCTCCATTGGAGCATGGATCGAGAAACTATCAGTTATCCTGATACAACTGACATTCAACAGGGAGTACGGTTCAAGGAATTATCTGTTTCTGCTCCCAAAGGTCACTGTTTACAGCTACTTTTGTAGTTGACTGAGCTTGTAATAGAACAAAGGACAGAAAATATCTACACATTATAATAAACTCGATGTAAATATAGGTTATTGAAATCAAACTTAAGAAAACAAATTGGTTAAATAAAACTGAAATTTCCCCAAGAACAGTGTAAGCAAATAAGCTCTTTCTCCTATACCATAGAAATAAAGTACAGTGACCCCTGTGGCAGAAAGGTAGAATGCAGTCCAATCCTCTGAGAACATGCACAGTGCCATGTTCAGGCAGGCCATTTGGTGTCACTGTTGCACAAGTAATTTTCTGTTAACGCTTTCTGCTCTTAATGCAGGTTTGGAAGAGTGATTGCAGCGCTTAAATCTCTTTCAGCAACATACAAGATTTAAATGTCAATAATTATCTTATATTTGCTCTATAGAGGTTCAGGGAATTATGATTAAATTGAAAGTTGACCCATGGGCCAAAAAAAACCAGGCAATTATAATTTCTTTTTCCTTCTGTCCTAATTAATTTTTTCTAAGGTCGAGTAATTAATAGCTTTCCTGTACAATCACATTAGATTTATCTTCAAAAATTCATGCCCAATTAGCAGTTAATCACTCTTGGCTTGAGAGAATGTATCGATTAAAGTCTGTGTTTTAATAGGATGAGATATTATTTCAAGGTATAAATGTACTTTTAATGTTTATATTCTGCTACCTGATTTTTTTATTTTTCTTGTTCATTACACTGTGTACTTTGTATAGAAAGGTGGTGTAAAGAAGAGGAGAGACAACAAGTTAAGACAAGTGATGTTATAGCAAAGCACCATCTTATTCTGCCTTTTAACTGGCCATAGCATGTACCTTTTTTAGCAGCTCAGCATCCCCTAAACATCCAGACCCAGATTTACTATGATTTTGTGTCAGGTTTGCATCACTTTTGTGGTGCATACCTGACGTAAAAACATTCTTGACATTTACTAAGCCAAGCAAAGTCACTTTGCATGCCTTAGTAAATACGCTGCTTTGCGTTATTTTTCATTGGGTAGGCACTACATGGGTGGAGCATGGACATTCCCATGCCTCCACCCATATATTTTGATGCAAACCTAAATTTACAAAAACTTGTAAGCCTAGGTCTGTGCCAAAATGGTGCGCCTACCCGACAGAGGCCTAACAAGGAGAAATGGATAATCCTTCAGCTTCTGGAGAAAAATAAATGCTAAATGTATAGAAGAACCCACCAGCGGAAACATTTAAATGGCTGCTATATAAAAGCATTGACATGGCAATATTTTTTTCCAGATGTTAATATCCCTCAATAGATGGGGAGAATGGATTTTGCAGCGAAACAAAAGCTATCTCCTTCAATCAATCAATCAATCAATCAATTGGGATTTATGAAGTGTGGCGATCACCCGATAGGGTATCCAGGCGCTTGCAGGCCCTGGAGACTTAGTCAGACAGCCAGGTCTTGAGGGCCATTCGGAATTCTGGAAGTGAGGTGGCGGTCTGGAGGGGCGTGGGGAGGCTGTTCCAGGGCTTTGCTGCTATGTGGGAGAAGGAGCGTCCTCCACTTCTGCTTCGGTAGATGCGGGGAGTGTGGGCAAGTGAAAGGGAGGTAAAGTGTAGTCTTTTCGATGGTTGGTAGAAGTTCAGGTGGTGGTTAATATATGCGGGTCCTTGGTTGTGTAGAGCCTTGTGTGCGCGGGTCAGCAGCTTGAATTGGCATCTTTTCTGTACGGGGAGCCAGTGGAGTTGCCTGAGGTGGGATGTGATGTGGGTTTGTTGGGGAAGGCCAAGGCTGAGTCTGGCTACGGCATTCTGTATGGTCTGAAGTCTCTGTAGGAGTTGTGTGACAATTCCAACATTGAAGGTGTTGCCGTAGTCCAGTCGGCTGGTGATGAGGGCCTGTGTCACGGTGCGTCTTGTGTGTAGGGGTAGCCACTTAAAAAAAAATATTGAAACTGAATAGTAAGTATGAATGCTTCATTGCATTGAAATTGTTTAAGTATTTATTTAAATTCACTAGTACGTCACACATGCAAGGGCAGATTTGCTGATACATCATGCAATGCAGCGCAGCAAATTAAGTTGCTTCGCTGCTTTGTGTGGAGGAAAGAGCAGGAAAGCACTATATCTACCAAAATATGACACTGCTGGTCTGTTCCCAAGCACTGGTGCACACATAGACTTCTTTGCGCCTCACACACACCTTTGCAACATGGTGCAAAGGTGCGTACGTGAGTCTTGCATAGTGTCCATACTGGAAGAATAGCCTTCCAGCACAAACCACTATGCCTAAACTAATAGCATAGCTTTCCAGTACAAACCACTATACACAGACTAACTTTAAAAGTTGTACCACTCCATGTGTGCTGCACAGTCCAGCAGACTTAGAAGTTGAGGAAAGTTTGGAGAGAACAGAACTATTCTCCTTCTTTGCTCCTACCTCAAGTTGGCATATTATTTAGGTGATTACCTCCAGTTTTTCATCTTTGTGGGAGTTACCGGCTGGTAATCTTAAAATCTAACATGGGGACACTGCTGTCCAGTGCCAACTATATTGCTCTGACCCCAAAACATGTAGGATGTGGCTCAAAACCTGATAGGTACATTTAACGTTTCCATTAGGCCATAGTAAATGGTGCAGAACTACAACAGGCAGCATCTTACAAACTGCTGCTTGATTTTTAACCTGATCATCTGCATTGATGTCTCTATGTTATGACTGCAAAATGAGGCCAGCGTGGAGGGAGAAGGCCTTAGTATGTTAAAGGTTTTGTTACAACCTGTAAAGATCTGAGGGCTTTAGAAAGTATATTTTACAACTATTTCAAAATATATCAGCAGCAATATTAATGTAAAAGCTCATTTGTTCCGACTCTCTTTGGTCAGATAAGGTCAGGCTCGCCCTGGGATCCCTGTCCCCCTAAGTTTCTCCATTTAGCTCCTGAGGTTATGGTTGGTTACCTCAAAGAAATCTTCAACAAGATGTTTCCAGATGGTTATTTTTCAAGAGAGTGGAAGAGAGCATCTATTCGCTCTCTGTTGAAAAAATCTAATCTAGACTGCAAGGATACCAACAACTATAGGCAGATTTCTCGGCTGCCTTTTCCAGCTAAGATCGTAGAGAAGGCAATGAATATTGAATTATCTCAGTTCATTAAAGATAGCAAACTCCTGGACGGCACACAATATGGGTTTAGATGCCAACATAGTACTGAGCTGGCACTGATAAATGTTTGGGAGGAGATTACGGAAGTTCTGGACAGAGGTGGGAAGATGGCCTTGATCCTGTTGGACCTCTCTGCGGTGGTCGACACGGTCAATCTCGGTCTTCTCATTGATTGACTCTTTACCCTGGCCATAAGGGGTAGGACACTCAAACTACTTAAATCTTTCCTTGCAGACAGGGAGCAATTGGTGGAGCTTGATGGGTTTAGGTCCACCTCTTTCTCCTTTCCCTGTAGGATGCCGCAGGGCTCATCATTAAGTCTGACGCTTTTTAACCTTTATGCCACCCTCCTTGCCACTTTAATAAAGTCATTTGGCTTTACGGTGGTGTCATATGCTGATGATATGCAGATCGTGGCATCACTGGTGGGTAATCCTGAGGACACCGCTCTTAGATTCCATGGTTGTATGCACGATTTTGGAAAGTGGATGTCCAGAAATTGTCTCAAGCTGAACTAAGGAATGACTGAGGTTCTTTTATTTGGGCATGACACCTCGTTCTGGACACCTAGCTGGTGGCCACGGGAATTGGGAGATCTTCCTAACCCGGTCACTAAGGTAAAAAAAAAGACAATAAATTGTCTTTCGAAGGCCAAATAAATGTCATAATTTCCTCCTGCTTTCTCATGAGTAAAACTCTCAGGAAAGTTCTACCTTTTATTCCTTTAGATCTTCAGAAAGCTGTAATTTCTGCACTTATTTTATCAAAGATTGACTATTGCAGCGCGCTTTTCTTTAATATTCAATATAGATTAAACTGCAGGCCCTCCAAAATGCCGCAGCACGCCTTCTGCTTGCCCTCCCAAAACATCAATCAGTAGCCCACGCCCTGCCAATATTGCATTGGCTGCCGGTTAGAAGGCGAATTGAATTCAAGTCCCTCTGTATTGCTCTTAAAGCACTATATGGGCATGGCCCTGATTATTTTAAACACAGATTCAGGAGGAATGTTCCTGAAAGGCAGCTTTGATCTTCATCTTTTAATCTTGTAATTCCAAGGGCTAAAACAGCATCTTGGTGGGGGGGGGGGTCGAAGGTCCGTGGCAGGCACAGCCAGGTTGTGGGGCTCACTGCCTCTGGGACTTAAGAAAGAAACTAATCTGCTCCACCTGGTTGTTTAAAAAATAAAATAAGGTCCTTCAACCGTGCGTTGCTATATTCTGTAACTTTCAGTTTCCCCTTCTTTCTCTTTTGAAATCGGAGCATTCGCACCTAGACACCCTCGGGTATTAGTGCGAGTTACAAATTAAAATTTCATTTCATTTCATTACTGGCCACTGTGACTTTTTGACCCAGAATGGTGAATAACACACTGGTCCCGAAATAACTGAGTCCATTACTGCAGTCAGTTCCCGGCTTCTCATTCCTTTTCTTCACACATATTCTGCCCTCCTTGAGCAGGTGGAAAATGTGTACACCAAAGCATCTGGTTGTTTATTCCCACACCCTCTAAAATGCCAACAACAGGTAAAAACACATAACGTGTGGCATTAGCACTTGCTGTGTCTTGGAATGAGGGCCAGTGAGTTTAGCTGTAATAAAGTCTGTGTGATGTAATTTGCTATTTCACTTACAAGGTGAGACCACATCACAGAATGCCAAGGGCCATAGTCCATAACCACCAGCAAAACACTGTGATAAATGCCCAGGGCATTCAGTAAGAGTGTTTATGCGTCATTCCTCACTCCTCCCCCCACACAAAAACCTAGATTCTGATACATCATTTACTCCTATGACTTTTAGCTCTTAAGTTCACTGGTCAGAATTAGCACCGTTGTGTTTCTTTTAACTTACACGATCATGGACAATTAGGCCAGTGTGTGGCAAGTTTTGTTATTTTTTAACCTATAGTATTCGTCTTTACACCATAGCCTCTGCAGCAGCCGCATTAACCCGCTGATCTAATATGTGGTTGATGGGCACTCGACTGCTGGTTTCGAGATAGCTCACGTTTTTTCTATCCAGTATCTAGAATCCCATGAGTTTTATGTTACAAGTAGGATGTGAGAAATATAGTTTTGCTAAACTACACGCTGAAGGTTCCCACAACAAAAAAAAGACATGAGCAGTCCATTCTGTGATGATAAATTAAAGAAATACCTTTTAAAACGATACACTTTAACACGTTTTGCAGTCACACAATATAAATGGTAATCACTAGCTCCCAATTTAATTCTACATAAATAAACAATAAACAGCACCGCCTCAAGTAAAGATAGAACCACGCACAAAGGTAATTGACCAATTAGTGTAAAGTTATAATAACTCAAAGCCTTGAGGAAGTGCCCTTGAACTGGTAAGTGGCAGGCGGGCCTGTGCTCATCTTTCCAGCATTGGGTTCGATGCCAGCTAGATAGGGTCACCTAGACATGAGCAGGTCACAACACTGGCTTCGGGGCATTTGGGGCACTTAGGTGGCAGTGCTGCTCTGCAAGGATTTACACTTTCAGGGCTCTGCCTGAAGCTGGCCTTCTCCATATTTTGCTGTTATGGAAACAGGGCTACCAGGTTGGCAGGATGTTTCGAGTCCTAGGAATTAGTTTAACAAATTCGTAGATTTTTTTAGATGTATTCACATGCTTTCAAGGGAACTAGTTTGATTAACTCTTTCGACAATGCAGATATGTGAAATAAAAGTACTGGTAAACTGCCCTGCTGATCCATGAGCCAAAGGTAGTGACCTGCGATGATACAGGTTGTAAAACTATGGGGCATATTTACAAGCCCCTATCGCCACTGGAGCGTCACTTTTTCTGACGCTCCGGTGGTGTTGCGCCATCCCCCATAATTACAAGGTGGCACTTAGCCACTTAACATGGCTTAACGTCACCATGTAAATATGCCCCTTGCCGCAGCAGTCCGCTGTGGCAAAGGGGCGTGCAATGGGAGTTGCTGTGGACGTTCCACCACGGCACCCATTACTTTTTGACGCTGCCCCAGATTTACAAGGGTGGGGCAGCGCCAAAAACTAAGGCCAAGTAATACCTGGTCTTAGCATGGCGATGGAGGGAGAAATTATTAATTTCTCTTTGTTTTTTGCTCGTTCTATGTGTTCTGCATTCTTCAGCACACATAGAAAGAGAAAATTGACATGAATTATTTTTTATGTGCAATCCGACCTGCAGCACAGGCACCCTTGCAAAATAATGCAAGGGTGCTTGCGCTGGCGCTAGGTAGGTTTTTAAGTGCCAGTGGTAATGCAGGGGTGCGCTGTATTTTTGTAATATAGCGCATCCCTGCATTTTGAAAATGTTGGAGCATGGCATTGCCAAATTTGGCGTAACATTGCGCTCCGACTTTTTCTTGTAAATATCCCCCTCTGATTGGGTGGCACAGGCTTCCGCCATAACATGTTGTATGCGTTCATCTTCTACCAATATTCTGAAAAGTAGTTTCAGGGTACATTAGAGAGAGGCATTTCTCTGCTGCATAGCAGCAATATGGAACAATATTTCCATTGGCACACTGTACTTCCGAAATCAATATTTTCCTGGCACAAGAGAGAGGCATCCTCGTTCTTTCTATTTTACAATAACACAGAATCCTTCAAGGACCTTTCTTTTTCTAGCACAGTTTTAATGATGGGCATTACTTTGGGTTTGGCTCAGTGCTGCAGAATGCATGAGTTTTTGAAACTGCACAAACTGGACACAAATGTGTGCACAGGGCTTATAAAAGATTTGGGAATGCAAAGGACCAATGCACCAAGGGTACTTTTACAAAACTGTGATCCATTAAATAGTTTTTTGGGGTTGCTATCAAATGGAGAGGGACATGAGAGAGAGGGCTGAAATCATTGTGTCCACACCGACAGAATTGTGCAAACCATTTCCACGCTCTCAGTGGCCAGGGAAAGTGGCTCACCTTCCCTCCCTTATTTTTGCCTTTTCTGCTTTGAAGACTTCAGAATGGGAAGATTCCTTTCCAAAGAAAAAAGGTGAACTCCTTTGCCAGCCCCATTATTCTCTAGCCACTGCCTAGCCCAAATCCATTAATATTCTGCATCTTCCCTACTGGTGAGGACGTTTATGAGATGAGGCAAGTAATCAAAAAGGCAAAGAACCCTTTTGGACTTGGCCCTTTCTGCAGGATCATTTAATTCTTCCTCCTACTTTTTGATGAATCGGTTTTTGTTGGCCTTAGGACTGTGTGCGCTTTACCACTGCTAACCAGTGCTAAAGTGCTTGTGCTCTCCTTAAAACATGGTAGAATTGGCTTATACAGAATTGGCCTATGTAATGTACTTATAAGTCCCTAGTAAAGTGGTACTACATGCACCCAGGAGCTGTAAATTAAATGCTACTTGTTGGTCTGCAGCACTGATTGTGCTACACAGTTAAGTAGTCTTTTAAACATGTCTCAGTCCTGCCACTGCAGAGCCTATGTGTGCAGGTTAAACTACCATTTTGACGTGGCAAAATAAACCTTTCACCAGCCTCAGACCTGCCTTTTTAATACATATAAGTCAACCCTAGGGTAGGGCCTGGACAGGCCAAAGGGCAGGGTGCAATGTATATAGTATAAAAGTAGGACATGTACTTTTAATTTTTACATGTCCTGATAGTGAAAACATCTTACATTTGTTTTTCACTGCTGCAAGGCCTATCTCTCTCATAGGATAACAATGGAGTTGCCTTTTTATATTTTATATGCTTAATTTCTAAATGGGAAGAGATAACCTGTTCATATTTGGTGTCTCTGAAATTACAATTTAAAATCATAACTTAAGTTGAAGTAGGATTTCAAATTGCAATTCTGAAGATGCCACTTTTAGAAATTTGGCTTTTTCTTGTCTCACAAGACTGGGTGTAACTGACAGACTTTGTGAATTCTTCCCAGACAGTCACACAATTAGAGGGATTAGGTGTGCCTAAGTAGGCCATCTGCCGGCAGGATGGTGGAGCAGAGCTGAGCACAGCCCCACTTATACCTGAATAGCCTATGCTCTGCCTTCACACAAAGGGCCTAACAATGCTACATTATCACTTCAGCCAACTTGGAGCCAGGGCAGGGGAGGAAGGGGATTCCATACTCTTCAAAGTCACTGTCTAGAAGCTTCCTCCACCTTCCCGTACCAGGGTATAAAAGAAGTTCCTCAGACACCAATTCTTTAGTACACTTTGGACCTGTAAATACTCTGCCAGGTTGAAGGACTGCTGGACTGCTGAAGGACTGCCACTCTGCTCGACTGCACTCTGTTGGACTCGTGCTTTGCTGTGCTGACCTGCTGCCTGCTGCCCTCTTGCCTGGGTGAGAAGGACTGGGCCTGCATCTCTTGAACCCAGAACCCAGAGTGACTCCAAGGGCTCCTGATCTGAAGCCTCAGGGACATAACAGGCTTCCAACAGCTTTTCATCTGCACCTGGACTCTCACATCTCTAAGTCCACCCTGCCAGGTGCTGCCACTCCACTCCTGGACCCTTGTAAGTGGGCTTAAGGTGCTTTGCTAGCCTCTGTGGATCGAGCAGAACCAATGTAGCTCCTCTGCTTTGTGGTGCAACCACAAGCAGAACCAACACATCTCCGTTGTTGCATGGACTAGACCCGTTGCAAAGACTCACATCACTGTGGCAGCCTGAATCACCTTCAGAACAGCCGCTGCATGATGCATCCTCACCACAGGCCCTCGAATCTTTCATCGACGGCAGCCTCGGAGTAGATGACAGACTCGGCATAAAGCCGTGCCGCATCTCTGAACCGATGCATAACTTTGGCTGTCTGACACATCTTCAACGCGGATCCACATAACTCTACGCATACCAGCATTTAAGCTGCTTTCTGTTTAGTGGGCCTAACTGGGTCCCTGTAGCCGACCTGTACTCCATCATGGTTGGCCTGAACTTGCGACTTTGTCCTGGTGCCGTGCGACCGGATATCCACAGTTGGCACTTTATGCCTTTTGGCACTGTTTTCTCTAAAAACTTTAGAATTCAATATCTCGGGTTCTACTGATTGGATTTGTGTTGTTCTGGTCTTGTTTTATTTATTGCAAATCACTCTATTGTTCTAATCCTGTTGTGGGCTCCTTTTGTGGTGTTTTGTCATTGTGTTACTGTTTGAAGTGTTGCACAAACACTTTACACATTGCCCCTAAGTGAAACCTAACTGCTCTGCATCAAGCTACCCGAGGGTTGAGCACAGGTTAATTTAGGGTTTGCTTGTGACTTCACCCTGAGAAGAATTGTGGTTGCTGCTTGAGAAGGGCTTCACCAACCCCTCCTCAAAACAGTAACCAGGTTTCTTACACCATCAACAAGTGGCTGGGATAAGAGCACTTACCTTCGTTCACGTAATTTCATGGGCCTTGCCCGCTCCCAATCATGGATGTCCAATGGTTATTTCTGATGGTATGGTTGTTTTTTAGTTGGCAAATGTGTGCTTTATAAATGAAAAACCCTACAATATTTTAGCTATGCATTTGTGAAAATTATCCTCAAATTGCATGACAGACAATCACCAGGTCCGCCCATTTTCCACACTGAATAGGGTGGACTCATGAGGCACGCTCACTGTCTTGGCAGCACTTAGATTTTGCACAGCCTCAAAGACTTTAGTGATATGATGTCCATGCCACCCCAACTCTGACAATTATTCCCACACCAATGTTGGGGAAACCATTTTCAGGCAGGTGCCCCAGTTCTGCCCTCTTCTAAATGAGCCCTACATGTTTTATAGAGCAAGCATCTCTGCAGAATACCCTTTTACTATTAAACATGGGTATATGCGACATAAATTGTCATAAAGTTCACGATTTTTGTGTGAATAGTCTAAGCACAAAAACTACTCAAATTTGCAGTTTTCCATAGACCTTGGCGAAGGCTGCCAAAAACCTTTCCACTTCACCCTGATTAGCAGCTGCTGCCAGCTCTTAATGTACTTAATGTGACCTACATCTGTCTCTCTCCCATCCCTTATAGATGCCCCTGTGCCTAGCACTCATTTTAATGGGGCTCTTAATGTACTCTTGTATATATGATGCACGCCTTGCACCCCACTGCTTTATTTACATTTAAGTACCAGAGGCTCCGGTGGCACGCGGGGAGTTGTGGATGTGCCAGCACTACACACTGCAGTCAATACGGCTCCTAGAGCTCTTTTATGCCCCTTATTTGCTGCTTTATGTTGTAAACACTGAACACATCAATGGGCAATTCTGCTTTTACCTGGGCATATTCCCTTTGCCTCACTTCTCTCTGCTCCAGGAAATCCCACCAGAGACGTTTTAAGGAATGGGCAAAGTGGGCAATTGCCCAGGGCTCCACCTTCCAAGGGGCCCCTGGAAAAGTGGACTTTTTCTCTAGCTCACTATTGTGTATTTTTGTATCTTAACGTTTAACATATAATTCAATATTGTTAGGTACCATAGTGCTTGAATTACAAGAAAATGGGTAATAAAATTCAAAGTTGTTCCAAACAGGGACCCTCAACATATTTCTTGTTCAGGGCCCCAAAAATCCTTGAGGTGACACTGATCTCACCCTACATTGCATTCCTTCACTTCCATACCAGAAATGTTTTAATCTTGTCTTGAATATTTTTTAAATATTCTTGTGTCTACCCCCCTGACCACTTTCCCTGCTTCTCTGGTTTCTTTCAAATATCTATTTGTGGAATGGTTTAGGGTGGCTCAAAGGCAGGGAGTATTGGGCCTCAATTGTATCAGTTGATGTTGTTTACTACCGGTGTCCAGGAGCTCCCATGTCATTGTCACCCCAATTGCAGAGCAGTTCAAGGCTCCCTCAAGGAGGTGGAATAGACTGGAAACTCAGAACTCAGTAACACACATTATAACACTCAATAAAGCATTGTCCAGTCAATGTTTTTTTCCTTTTATAAAGGAAAACATATTTTAATGTAGACAAAGTCAAATACTACACATAGAATTACATATATGTACACAAGAGGTAGTTGGCAGCAAATTATGCCAAATAGTACACAAGTTCTTACAAGTCCCTCCTAGAAGGGGGCTGACAGAAAGCCACTGAAAATGTAGACCTATAGACTTTGACAGGATAATCTCAATCAATAAAGAAGAACTGCTGCCTTTGAAATAACATTCAGCATGAATAGTTTAAATCAAAGGGCCTGATTTATATCTTGGCAGTAAGGATACTCCGTCTTAATGGTGACGGGGTATCCTCACTGCCAAGATAATGGTCAGCTTACCAAATTTACATTCGGTGGTCCATATTTTTTCCACGGTGGAGACTTCTCCGTCTACCCTGTGGTCAAACTTTTCTAATGGCCCGACAGTGTAGGAGCCATCAGAGAATAGGCTATATGTCCCCCACCTAATTTAGATTTGCGGACATATAGCAGTTTTTACTACCCATCACTGACAGGAAAACCCTGGTGGTAAGGGGCAGTAAAAGACTAAAAATGCCCCCCTCCCCATGGGCGATGGCCCCCATGGCAAGGAGGCATTGTTTTTTTCTTAAAAAAACAAAAACTCACTTTAGGCTTTTGTGTACCAGAGTTTCCAGTCTTTAGGTGTATTGTGGGGAGCCGTAACTTACAATCACACTAGATATTTTTCATGGCCTCCCCTTCAAAGGGTTACAAGTATGAAATGCATTATCATGAGTGGGATTTGAATATGGTGGCAGGCAGCAAGGGCCCCAGGCTCCCGCTGTGAAGCTACAAGAGCGGCTAAGTGAAAGCATAGATTTAGACAGGATGTCCAGTCTTCGGCTTCCGGGGGCCAGCTCCAGCCACCAGTAACACTTTCCAGAGGCATTCTGTTCCTGAGATTCAGTTCTTTGTCCTTCCTGCACTGCTGGGCTCGCCTTCTTTAGGCAGCATCTTCCTGCAGGGAGCACTTCAAACACTCTTTCATTCTTCTTCCCTCAAGGCAGATGCAGCTTCTCCAGCAAGGTATGGTCCTGTGTCCCTTGCACAGCATGCACCGGGGTGGATGACTCCACAAAGCAAACTCTCCTCTTAGGGATGCAATCATGGTTGGGCTCGCCTATAGGGCAATCAGACAGTGCCTGATGGGCTGGTCGAAAGGTCAGTGTGTGGGACGGCTTTTCGGCAATTTATGGGCCTGTTTTATGGTCTGCTGGGCCAGATTGTACTGTTGACTTCCCTTATTTTACAACAAACATTTCCTTCAGCAAGCTCAAATACATGCAGTTTTCCATGCCTTGCAAAACACTTACACAGCGTGTCTTTACAGGTTTAAAACTGCCCCAATTTGTAAACATGTGCTGCAATTTTAGTTATATAATGTAATTTTATCTCTTGCCCAGGTTGTTCCCCCAGGGGGAAAGCCAGCCATCAAGGTATCTGGCTCTGGAGCTCACGTAATTCCCACCCATCCTGTGGAGTGGCCGCTGGCTCTGGGTTACTGGAATATTGCCCTACCGGCCTGATTTTCTACCCAGTGTTCATCTTTGTTTTGTAGACCTGGATTCAGGTTCCAGAGATCCATCTAAGGAGCTGGTTTCAACACCCCCCCCTAATCATCAGGACTGCACCAAAGTTGCTCCAATTTGGGAAAGATGGGACGATGCGCCCCATTGTAGGACAGTACATAATGCTGCACTTACAGTACTTTTCTGCTCCCAGAACTGTTGCGCGATGAGGGGAGGCTGCCTTAGAGGCCAGCGGAGAACCAGCTTCTCTCTCGCTGTTGAGGGGGGCTGCCCCAGTGCCCTGGCTGACAGTCAGCCCCCCCTCACTGTTAAAGGGGTTGCCCCCAGATTCGTGACTTACAGCCAGCCCCTCCCTCGTGTAGTGTCTTGAGACTGAACATGCTAGGGCCCTTGTGGTTCTGGGCGGACTTTAAACAGGAATTTTGTAGCCTGCTGGGAGGCATTAATGTGTGTGATTGTATGTGGATGAATAAAGACGTGTTAGAGAGCTCTGTGTGTGGCGTGTTCATTTGCACGTTCCTTGGCTGGGGAAGACGCTATGCTACAACTCACTGTTAAAAGGGCTGCCACCAGTGTCATGGCTGACAGCCAGCCCCTCCCTCGCTGTTAAAGGGGCAGCCCCCAGAGTCCTGGCTGGCAGCCAACCTATCAATCATTAATCCAATTCTAACTGAATCAGCAGCTCCTCTTGTCAAGGGGCGGAAACTGTGTCATCACCATTTCTCAACTCCATCAGCTCGAAGGAAAGAGTCCATTCAGCTGTTTCTCCTTAAATGGCTTGGAGAATTACTCTGATTACAAATTAGAAGCAAATTCAATTAAATAGATTGACTATCGAGAGGGAAATGTACTACAAAATGGAAGATCCAAGTCTTCTTGGTCTCTAAAAATGCTTTATAATTTAGGATCCTAGTCAGTGAGTTCAGTTGTGAATGTGGATCTGACCTTGCAGTCAGGAGCTATTGGTGCGGTGAGCAGTGCATCGATGCCCTAGAGATGCTGTCACTAACACCGGAGGAAAACACAAAGGTGATGGGTGGAATGCTTGCAAAACTCTCAGCAACTAGCAATCACTCTGGACCAGTTCCGGTCTATCATATAAACACTTGAACACCATAATATGTACAATCTATACACAAATCCCGATGCCTATAAAATCAAAAACATGGAGGCAGCTGTTGTGAGGCATTTCCTAGCCCTTTGCCAGACTGCATGCCTTCCTTCTGGAGGAAGAGAGGCAAGCATCACAGTGCCAAAAGACAGTACCCACCCCTAGCAGGATATGGTGGCTCAGTAAACTGATGCATCCACAGAATGAGTATGTGTTTGACCTCAGGATCAAAATTCAAACTTCAAGGAGTCTACTCAGTCTTTCGTCCTCCTGAGGTTGGTAAATCAGTACCGTTGAGATGGGTAACAATAAAGGCCTTTGTATAGTGCCAAGAGGCCCCTGAATACTACAGTGGAAGGCCCTAGCTAAGTCCATTTAAAATGACTTAGTACCACGTACTGAAAAAGTATCGTTTCAGCTTAGAGGTCATATAGAGTATCATGTCTGCTATTGATAAGATGCTAGAGCCAATGTCTCATTCATGGAGTCCATTAAGTGTATCATGTCTGCTATTGATGAGATGCTAGAGCCAATGTCTCATTCATAGAGTCCATTAAGCGTATCATATCTGCTATCAATCTGATGCTAGAGTCGACGTCTCAGTCATAGAGCCCATTAAGTGTATCATGTCTGCTATTGACGAGATGCTAGAGTCGACGTCTCATTCATAGAGTTCATATAGCATATCATGTCTGCTATTGATGGGATGCTAGAGTCGACGACTCATTCATAGAGTCCATATAGCGCATCATGTCTGCTATTCATGTGATGCTAGAGTTGACGTCTCGGTCATAGAGTCCATATAGCGTATCATGTCTGCTATTGATGGGATGCTTGAGTCGACGTATCATTCATTGAGTCCATATAGCGTATCATGTCTGCTGTTGATGGGATGCTAAAGTCGACGTCTCATTTATAGAGTCCATATAGCGTATCATGTCTGCTATTGATGAGATGCTAGAGGTGACGTCTCATTCCTTGAGTCCATATAGCGTTTCATGTCTGCTATTGCTATCATTCCAGCGTACAGTAGGTATGACACACAGGTTAGCACAGCACATCTTTTCCAAAAATTGACCCACATCTTGAACTCACTAATGCATATTGATAACAAGCACATCGTATTCAAATGGACTTGAAGACAGTCAATCTGGACAAGGCATGGTTGTATGGCATTGAAGGTGTCCCTTATGTGATATACGGAAAGACTCCACACACATCCTACTGGTCTTATAAGCTAAGACCAGGGAGCAAGTATACAGAAAGTGCAATATGGAGCATGTGCTTAACGTTCAGGTGGGGTGTAATGCTTACTCCTGTCCCACCCATTGCTGTACAAGATTCACAGGATTGAGTCATGATGTCATGGTGCCATGATCCTGTGAAATAGTTGCATATCAAACACCATGGAGAAACATGAGACACAGGGACATCATGAATTGGCTCCTTACTGAATAAGACAAGAAAAAAGTAGTAATTCATCCAGGGAGTTGTTTAAAATTGTCAAAGAATTAGCTGAACCTATTGTGTTAAGTCAAGCAATTAAAGCTTCTCATCTTTTTGTGAGGACTTATCTACATTTTTTAATGATAAAGTCAAGTCCATCGGTTCAACTTTTGGGGTACAATCCCCGCCCACCGGAAGGTAAACAGATGTACACCCAGAAGCAACGTCCAATTGGGGAGAGTTGACAGATCTAACAGTTGCAGTGGTGGAAAGGACAATCGAAATTGTGAGGTTTGCGTCAGTCTTGGACCCTTGTCCTTATTTTGTCTATTCTCTTTTAATCCCTGTAATTTCACCTCCGATAACACTTCTCCAAAATAAATCATTGAAGAAGTCAGAGTTTCCCACATGCTGCAAACAGGCCTTATTTGTGTCATTAGCGAAGAAGGAAGGAGTGGATGCCTCCACTCTCCCCAACTATTGGCCCATCTCCTTGACACCATATCTGGCTAAGGTACTGGAGCGATTAGTCAATGCTCACATAACTCATTATTTAGAGAACAACAACATCCTGGATCCAGTTCAAACAGGGCTCAAGGCGAAAAATAGCACCAAAACAACCTTACTGGCTGTGACTGACAGCATTAGGTCATTAGAAGACCAAGGAAAATCGACAGTATTATTATTATTAGATCTATCTGCAGCCTTCGATACTGTGACTCACCATCATTTACTTCGAAAACTGCATGAAATTGGTGTACAGTCAGCCACCTTGCATTGGTTCTATTTTATTACAGCCTTAGAGCTCTACGTAGCAGGCTCTACTGGTCATTAAAGGCCCGCTCCAGCATTAAAGCTTTAACAAGGGAGTGGGCTTTTAATGGCTGGTAGAGCCCACTTACTGAGGGCTCTAAGGTTATTAGAACATTCCTCCCCTAGAGGGCAGAATGTTATAGTTTGTAAAATAAAGGCCTCATGGAGCCCAAGGGTTATGAAATCCCCTCGGTTCCCGTGAGGCCTTTGTCCACAGCTGTTGCTGTGAGCAAGCACTGGAATGTTGATGCTCTGGGCTTCAACCAGCCATTAGAAGTCCAGAGCACTCCATTGTTTTCAATGGAGCGCCAAACATTCCAATGTTCTAATAAGCAATAGAACACGATTGGTACAGCTGCCTCTCTTTAAATCTAGCCCCAAAGATCTGCATTGTGGAGTTCCTCACTGAGCCTCACATTGTCTAATGCTTATGTGGCTCCACTGGCCAATATTGTGAGAATAAGAGGACTTGAGATCATCATGTATGCTGATGACACTCAGCTAATTATCTCCATTGATGCAAAGTGTGATGAAACAAGGGATAATCTAGTCAAGTGTCTTTCTGAGGTGGCAGAGTGGCTGCATCTCCACTGTCTAAAATTATATGCAGATAAATCAGAAATCTTGTTGTTTGGAGGTGCTGAAATATTTTGGATTGATTCCTGGTGGGCAGCTACGCTAGGCCCTGCACCAACACCCAAAAAAGTGGTGTCAAATTTGGGGTTTTTCATTGATAATACTCTGTCCCTACAAAAACAAGTAACAAGGGTTCAAGGGATGTGTTACAGACTGCTACGTGTCCTTCGGAAATTGTTCTGATGGAGTTCAGTAGCTTAGAGAAGGAACATAATCCAAGCTTTAATCCTGTGCAGGATCGACTATGGAAATGCATTATAGGTTGGCATGGCCGATTATTTGTTCTCAAGGCTTCAAACTACAGCTGCAAAACTTGTTTGCAACGTAGGTTAAGGGAGTTCAGCATCTGCCTGCCTCGGCCAGCTTCATTGGCTACTAGTTCATAAACAAGCTATCTTTAAGTTACTGCGCCACACGTATAGAGCACTTCATGGCAATGGCCTTAGGCTATTGTTAAATAAAGTCAACTTTCACGCACCTACTCAGAATCTCAGATCAGCCAACAAGGTCTTGATATTCCGTAAAAGAATTAAGAAAACCTGGATGGGTGGACACTCTTTTATCTTCTTAGCCACCACTCATTGGAATAGGCTCCCTCAGGATCTGTGCACGATGTCAGATTTACTGACTTTTAGAATTAAATTGAAGACATGGCTATATCCTCTTTGGTCTTATTACACAGCGACCGGTTACTGACTCAGACTAGCACAGGGATATCCCTCTGGGAATGTGTGGTGTGCTTCATAAATACTAAATACAAATACAAGTACAAGAACACAACATTCCCACTCATTCTGGTGACATTGATAAACAACCAATGACCACAACTACTGTAGCTCTTTGATGCCCTGTCATGAATGAAACAGATTAATGACTGCATGCTTCTCTGTTGCACAACTGTATGGGAAACATTACAAATATTCCCCTACCTACATTGCACAACAGAGATGTCATTGATGGGTGTGTTAGACCATTGGAAAACTAGACTCTTCACCTAATGATTAGGAAGCATTGTCTTCCAACAACCAACACTCAAAGACAAGGGGGCATATTCACAAGGAAATGTCGGAGCGTGAAGCTGTGTCAAATTTGGCAGCACTGCAGACCGACATTTCCAAAACGTAGGGATCCACTGTATTTACAACAATCCAGTGCACCCCTGTGTTTTCCCTAGCACTGGTGCTAAAATTAGCTGCAAAGCACCAATGCAGGCACCCTTGCACCATGGTGCACGGGCTCCTGCGTTCAGGGAATGATTGTTTATGTGCATGAAGGTGTGCCTTCCTGCACATAAACAATCAGTAATGGGTATTTGTTACTTCTATATGTGCTTCATTCAGCAGCACACATAGAAGTAGCAAATTGTCATCATTTAATGATTGTTTATGTGCAAGAAGGGACACCTTCCTGCACATAAACAATCATTAATGGCATTTTGCTCTTAAACGAGGAAAAATAAATGTTTTTCTCCTTGTTGTGTCATTC
Organism: Calotriton arnoldi; assembly: GCA_963921515.1. Classification (NCBI taxonomy): domain Eukaryota; kingdom Metazoa; phylum Chordata; class Amphibia; order Caudata; family Salamandridae; genus Calotriton; species Calotriton arnoldi. The sequence continues at coordinate 723,152 of CAWUFW010007393.1, read as the reverse complement.
TAACGCCTGCTATTAAATTGCGTTAGTTTTTGGTGCTGCCTCAGATTTACAAATCCTTGTAAATCTGGGGCAGCACCAAAATGCAATGGGTGTTGCAGTGGAACACCCAGAGCAACACCCATTGCATGCCCTTTTCATGCAAAGTAATGCGTGTAAAGGGGCCATATTTACAAGGTGGCGTTAAGCCACTCAAAGTGGCTTAGCGGCGCTTTGTAAATGCAAAGAAGAGCATAGTGCCACCAGAACGTCGCTAAAAGTGACATTCTGGTGGTGCAAATATACCCTAAGCTCTCTAGCTACTAGTCACGACCGCCAAGACCCTACCTTCCCCATTCCTGCAGAGAATTGTCTTCCATATTTACTACTGGTGGACGATCTTTCAAAGAAAGTGTAATGCCAGCTTGCCACCGTGTAATCATTCACAGCTGTCATTTTGTTTAGTGTTCTAAAAAAAAACAAAGAAGGTTTCTGAAAAGTAAACAAATCAATGAGCTAAAGGTCAATGAGATGCATCATCAAATCTTTCCTAAATTGAAGCAGTGTTGGGGCAGTCTTAATGGATACAGGCAAGTTGTTCCAGGTCCTGGATGAATACATGGAAAAGGCCTATTGCCTTAGTTTTTCTTCATTACACTTCTATATTTCCACTCTGATGGTGTCCTGGCTGTGGGTGTGCCGAGAGCCACTAGAGATGGTGAGCTTGTCAGCAAGGCATGTGGGGTACTGGTTGTGATGGCTTTGTAGATGGTGATGCTGGTTTTCAAGCGAGTGCTGGCCGGCAAGGGGAGTCAATGGAGTTCCGTCAGGATAAATGATGTGATCACATTTCTGCAGGTCTTGGATGACACATGCTGCAGAATGTAATTAGGGTGGTCTTAAACGCCAGTGTGCTAGTTGGAATCTGGGAAGTCACTGAGCTGGGAATTTGCATCCTCCAGATGCCACAGTATGAAATCTTAAACAGCTTTTCTAAAGTCACATTCTAGGAAAAAAGGTTTCACTTTATTTAGTAGAGAGAGCTGGTATGAGGCCATCTTTGTTTTTTGGCAGTGCGTTCCTTGAGGGTGCAGTTGGTGCCCAGGGTGAATCCAAGTGGCTTGGCATTCAGTGAAAGTTGAGGTTCAAAACCATCAAGGTTTGTGTAATTGAGCCAGGTTTGGATTACTTACTGCTTGTTGTTCTTGACAAATAACAAGAACTCTGCCTTGGTGGGACTGCGCTGGTGGCTACAAGGTGGCCACACACAAGAAAAAAGAGCTTGTGGTGGGCCCTCTGACCCTCTATAGCCAAGGGACTGATGGTGGATAAACCACCAAGGCAAGGATTTTGAAAGTGAAGCGAGTTAAAGCTAAATTATCTAAAACCAAGTGGTTCTGAGGTCTCTAAATGAGGTACCTCACGTATCAAAGAATGGGTCGCTTGCCAGTTTGCAGTGGATATGCCACCTTTTTGACACCCTACATGTGCGACTAAAGTTTATCTATGCACACACTGCATTATTTAGGAGCAAACCATCAATAGCTCTAAATATGTTCTATTCACCACTAAGGCAACCCTATTGAAGTCTCATTGTCAAGATAGTCTCAGTTCTGGGCTATAGAATTGTCAAGCTATGGGGAGGAGAAGCCTTGTTGTGAGCTGTGACTGAGCTCCCACAAGGACTAATCTGAGGCCTGAAAATTAAATTGGTTTCTTTGAGAAATTCCTAGCTTGTCATTAGTAGTTTAACTCAACCATGAAGGATTTCCTTCGAGGAAGACATTTGGGACATTTGCAAAAATGAAACTAAATTTAGGTAAGACAATAAAACTCAAAAAAAGTCTAAATCAAGTTATTTCCGAGGATAACACGGTATATGGTAGGTAAGGTATTGTAAATTAGTGTACAAAGGAAATAGGTCTGAAGAAGGGATCATAAGTTACAGCAAAAGCAAATTGGGGTTATTTTGGTTAAAAACATATTTTCTGTGACAACAAATAAAGTACTCCCCCAACATGGCCACGAAGCCACAGCAGAATGCTTATCTGTGGGTCTAGGTATTTGTAGCAGATCAGGCTAGAGAACAATGGAAGGTTGATCAAAGTTGGGAGCCCTAGGTTACGGGTCACTATTTTTACGAAGAGGCAGTATGTTCTTGGGTGGTGAATTCTGTTGTGTTCCCTGAACTGCTCCCACACTTCTGGGTGGCAGAACAGTGCAGGAGCAGTTCTGATTTACCCTGAGGCTGCCATTGGACAGTCTCATTGAAGGTGATGGAGGCAGGGTGGAGGCGGGGGGTGCTCTGAGGGGACGGGGTGTTTCTTGTAGCTTGAGGGTCCCATCAGTACAAATTGGTGTCAGTTGGTAAGGTAGGAAATGACCCATTCAGGACCATGTCAGAGAAGCTCAAATGGGTTTGCAATGCGCGTGTTAGTGGTTGGTGGTCCACTGTGTTGAATGCCATGGAGACGTGAAGTAGGATCCAATCAAGAGACAGGCGCCATTCTTTTCAGTGATCAGCAGGACAAAGACAACTATCTGACAGGTCACTGTCTCCATCACTGTCTCCATCACTGTCTCTGTCTCCGTCACTGTCTCTATCACTGTCTCTATCACGGTCTCCATCACTGTCTCCGTCTCCGTCACTGTCTCCGTCACTGTCTCCATCACTGTCTCTATCACTGTCTCTATCACTGTCTCCATCACTGTCTCCCTCACTGCAGCAATGTTTGCAGCAGACTGGAAGCCCTGTAGGAGAATATTGTTGCTGATCTGATCTTGAAATTTGATGGAAACGGCTTTCTGTTACCAATGAAAGGCGCATTCACATTTTCACTATTGAAAGAATTATTGCCCGTAGCACCTCCTTTCATCTTGTATTTAAGAACCAGGGGCTAGATGAACAAAGCACTTTTCTGGTCACAAACGGCCCGATTTGCAAAATCGGGTCATTAGCGACCGGATAAATGTTTTTTCAAATGTACAAAATGCAAAATGTGATTCAGTAACTTGTTGCTAAATCACATTTTGCAGTTGTAATTTGGTATTTGGAGGAGGCGTGTTTAGGGTGTTCCTTCCGAATAGAGTAACGGTATGGTACGTATTAATGTTTTGCAACCAAATTCCAGTCGCAAACTAGAAATACTTTACTACCACTTTAGGATTCCTTTGAGAATGTAAATAAAAATATTTTTAAGAGCAGGCAGTGGTCTCACGAACCGCTGCCTACTCTTAAAAAATGCAACTTCAAGGTTTCATTTTATTCTTTTTAAACACATCCCATTTTCTTTTAAGGAAAATGGGCTGCATGTAAAAAAAATACTTTATTAAAAAGCAATCACAGACATGGTGGTCTGCTGACCTCAGCAGACCACCATCCCTGTGATGGCTCCGATTCCTAATGGGTCACAAACTGCGACCTGCCTCATTAATATTCATGAGGTGGGTCGATTTGTGACCCACAAGGAATCCCTAAATGAAACTCAATGCGTTTCATACATTAGGAATACCGGTTTCCTAATTGCAATTCAGAGAGAATCATTATTAGGACATCAGTAGTCCTAATGTTTGTACATCTGCTCCTAAATGTTTAGGTAACTTGCAGTGGAATAACACAACTTCTCTGAAAATGCTCTTGATAGAAGTACCTTTTTAAAGGTACCTACATCTTCAGGGCTAGTTCCTTAGACATCAGTCATCAGTTTCAAGTTGAAGGTTGACACAAAACTCTACTCCGGTCTGCAGCAAAATAGACGGTTTCAATTGGTCCTCAGATGTTCTCTGCAGCAGTAACAGCTCTCTCTGTGCAAGGTACCAACTACACCCTTCAAGCCCACATGGACAAGCATGAGAAATGTCAAGTTATAACTGGCCCACTGGTTTTCTTCCAGGCAACCACTGCTTCCTCTGTTCACTGATCCTTCTGCATTCTCAAACCTCTCAGGAAAGACTTCTTCAGTGGAGGGCAGGCTTCACCGGCAGAACCCGGATCTCTGCATCCATGGGGGTGAACCAAAGGCTAGCATCACGAGCTCTGGAGCAGGTTTCTGGTCCCATTGACCCAAGATAGAGAAGGAAACCAATCTCTCTACAGTCATCTGGCCAGGCAGTCATTCTTCAGGGCAGTAAGCAGGGATTAGTTTTCTTTTCAGCTTCTGTTCCTGGCAGCTTGCTCATGGAAGCGATTCAAGCAGGGCCTATAAGGTGTAATACCAGTCAGCAATTGGTGATATCACTTTAGTGATTAGGTCTAAAATGCCCATTTTTGGCAGAATGTGAGCCAGTTCATCTTCAAGGGACATGCTTTCAGGTAAAACAGTCCATTTCAGCACAGGAACCGAAATGGCAGAAGCTTTGTCCTTTTTGCATATCCTTCCCAGTCTTCAAACTCCACTGCTGGCCAGCCCATTTACTCTTAGCAAGAATCAAAGGGAATTTTCTATGTCCCACCCACCATCTGCTTCAGCCCCATCTCGTATTGTCTTCCACTGTTGTGCCCACCTCACATCTTGTACGACCCCCAGCCCCTGAACACAAAGCAGTTCTGGAAGGGCTTTTCATAAGCAAATGTGACCTTAATCTTCCAATCCTCCTGGCTTATTATATAGATTTCTTTTGATGTCACAGCTGCTCCCTCATTTACAAAAGGAGTAAAATAATTGTGAACAATGGGAGGTGAATTAGGAATAGGACTGATCTTTTCTTGAGTGCTGTCTCATGCAGAGTATATTTTGCATTTCAAAGAACGGGTGAAGCTGTATAGGTCACAGGAAACAGGTCGGTCCAGAGATCCTTTCATACAGATATCAATTCAGGCTGTAAATTTGTTTTGTGCTTTCGTATCCCGATTTGGCTTTCTTATGATTGTACTACTGAATATCGACACCAACAATATTGCGGCATACTAATATTAAGCACGGGCTATCGAGGGACTACATATTGAGAGGTAAATGCATGTAGGGAAGTACAGATTTACTGCTCATAAATCCACATCTATGTACCTTGAAGATATATGTACTGTGTAGGTATATATATATATATATATATCGGGAGTCAGATATAGAAAATCTGGACTTACCTGTAAATAGTTTATTTTCGATATTTTGTCTTCGACATCCTGTCCCTTTGATACTGTTATTTGGATAGGCAAGTGGCGTGCCCTTTCAAATCAAAGTGTACCAAACATGTTTTTGTCTATTATTTAATTTGTAAATATGTTCTGCAGCTTTGCTGCTGCAAAACCTCTCCTTGTGAAAGTGCATCATGATTTAGTTGCCAGTGAGAAACATATATCCCATTCACACTGACCCAACATGTCTGCACCTTGCTGCTCACACAGCTGATGTTTAAAGTGCTGCTCTTTTAGGACACGCCTCTATTCCAGCTGAAAAAGTTAAAAGCTTTGGATTCTGTCTAGACAAAGGCTTGATCCACAAAGCAAAATACAATGCTGTGACCACTTCCTGCTTCTGCCAAATGAGGACTCTTCAGATAGACCTCGATTTTGCTTCATCTGGCTGTAAATAAATTGTGGTGAATCAGTGGCATAACATTAGCCCCCTTCAGCCCCTGTGGTGTGGGCGTGGGCCCGAGCTCCAGGGGGCCGATCCGGCACTGTGCACAGGTGGCAGGCTCCTAGCCTGAGAGCTCTTGACTGGGTCCGGGGAGGGGGGAGCCCGCCATGTACTTTGCAAGGGGGGGGTTAGCTCCAGGGGGCCCATCCAGCACTGTGCACAGGTGGCAGGCTCCTAGCCTGAGAGCTCTTGACTGGGTCCGGGGAGGGGGGAGCCCGCCATGTACTTTGCAAGGGGGGCTCAAGTTTCGGTACGCCACTGTAGTGAATGCTGCCATCAATTCTATATTGGAGTATGTGAATGCCTTCCATCCTCCTTAATGCGCAGAGTGCAAGAGGGTCAGGAAGTGGCTATAATGCTAGTTCACAAACTAAGAAAGTGCGACAGGATTTCTGAGGCCTGTCAACCCGTACACTGTCTTCCGGTTGTCAAGCATATTCAAGTCAAAGCTTTGGGCCTTATTACGAGTACAGTGGTCCATAGGACTGCCGTACTCGGACTGCCGTACTCGGACTGCCCTACTCATGGTGGTGGTCTGACCACCACCACCACTGCCACTGCCTGCAGCATTTTGAGTATGGCTGTCGGACTGCCACAGGACCACCTAGTCTGCTGGGGCTACAACATTTCGTGGTCATCGCGCAGCAGTCAGGAACAGTAATATGCTGGCGGTTGCGCTGTGGCACCGCCGAGCATATTATGAGTTGCCTGTCCACCACCCATTTTATGGCAGTGAGCCCACCATGAAAAGGGTGGCAGAGAGGCAACCCTGCTGCTCCTGGTGGTGAGTGCAGGGGGCTCATGTTGTACCCTCCTGGTTTTGCACCCCTGTTCCTGCACAGTGTGGCATGCACTACATGGTGCATGCCACACTGTGCTGGAATGTGTAGTAAGCGCCCTCATGGCGGCGGTCTGCAGAGGTCGGCAGAGGTCTGCATGTCTAACAGACCCCTGCTGTGAGACCGCCGCAGTGCTGACCACCCGCCATGGATTACATTCGTAATCTGGCAGGTGGGTGCACTACAGGCTTGGCGGTCCTCCTGTCGGAGCTGTGGTGGCAGGCGGACAGGTGGACCGCCAAACTCGTACTAAGGCCCTTTATCTCTGCCTCAAAGCCTTGTATAAGGGGAACCCCATCTTCCTCCAGAATTTGCTCCCCTAAGCTCTCTTCAGTCCAGTTCTTCTTTTCTGTTCAGTGGTGTAACAAAAGACCCCGCAGCCCCCGATGTGCGGGGGAGTCCGAGCTCTAAGGGCCCCCTCCAGCACTGGCAGGTCCCTGAGCTCCGAACTGGATCCAGAGCATTGGGGGAACCCTGGTGTACATTGCAAGGGGGCCCCTTCAAGTTTTGTTACGCCACTGTTTCTGTTGGCTGTTCCACATTACAGAAGAACTAGCTGAGGAGGCCTAACTTTCGCTTTTGTGGTTCTCATCATGAGGAATTCTCTTCCTCTCCATCTTTATGAACTACAGAAATATTGTTTTGTTCAGAAAATCACTTAAAGTCACTTATTTGTTTTGCTTATTGTTTTGTTGTTTTCTATCAGTTCAGCGCCATGAGGTCCTTGGGCAATTGTATCACGCTTTACAAATTTCATTCACATTCATTAATTTTAAAGAGAGAACATGTGCTTGAGGTATTATGAGCAAACATGACACACTACAATTGTTAAAAACACCCGGTGCCTATGATGAAGGTGTGCATTTGCACAGGGCACACTTGTGCACCTGATTTTGTTCAAATGACCTTTCTATGATACTTCCATTTAGCTAGGATTTCTTTGAGTTAGTGTATGCGGCGTTGCGCTGCAGGCTGCATAGCTCGGAAACTAAGGGGCAAACACTGCTCACTGTGAGGCAGATTTACAAGAAAGTGCTGCAGCGCTGCACCCCAAGCCCTTTGCCTGTGCCACGCTGCGGCACTTTCAGAGCACAGCAATGCGACATATTTACAATGATATGTTGCATTCCTGTGCTCTCCCCTGCACTGGCACACAAACATCTGCCATGCGCCGGCGCAGGCACCCTTGCACCATGGTGCAAGGATGCCTGCGTCATGGGGAGATTGTTTTTGTGCAGGAAGGAGTACCTTCCTGCACAAAAACAATCACTACAGGCATTTTCCTCTTTCAATGTGTGCTGTAGAATGCAGCACGCATTGAAAGAGGAAAGAAACGAGGAGAAATGAAAACATTTCTCCTAGTTGCGCCTCGCTACGTCACCCCTTAGGGTGGCGTATCATACTGACACATTTCCAGGTTTACCATTCCTCGTAAATCTGGAAATGTGTCTGGTTCCATGGGTGTTGCGTGGGAACTCCCACAGCAACACCCATGGAACGCCCCTTTCACGCAAAGTGCTGCGTGTAAAGGGGCCGTATTTACAAGGACAGTAAAAGCCACGCAGGGTGGCTTTTCCTGTCCTTTAAATATGCGGCAGAGAAATGCGCTGCCAGTGCGTCACAAAAAGTGACGTACTGGCAGCGCAAGGGGCTTGTAAATCTGCCCCTACGTTCTCACTGGAGCTGTGCTGTCAATATTGCATACACTAATTCAGCGAAATTACAAGTTAAATGTATGTATTTTATAAAGTGCAGTTGCTTTAAAACATGTGCTCAGCTGTCGTTCAACTTTAAGACCTGACCCCTAAGGCCCTCATTTACCTTTAATAACCCAGTGTCTGGGTATTTGCTGTCATTGCTGCAACCAGTGCAGTGGCACCGAGTCACCGGCTCACTTCGACGCTTGCATGTGGAGCTCCAGTGCTTGTCTCAACCTCAAGCACAAAGATCTGCACCAGTTACTCTTGCATTCACCCCCTTTCCTCCCCAGATTGATGTTTGCCCCTACCCCCCTCTCTCACCAGTAAGATGGTCCTGGCTGGTGGGCTCGACTGTTCATCTCATCTAAGTGACAAGGTCACCTGCCCCTAGGTTACACTCCCCTTATGTCTAGTCCTTGGTCAGAGTGGTTCCATCAAGACACACTCCCTCATGTAAGAGGGGCTCCCTGCCCTCAGAGTATGATGCTCTCATGCCTGCACCATGGTAGGAGTGGGTCCCTACACCTAGGGAAGGCTACCCTCACACCTATCCTCAGGACACACTGCTCTAATGGCTACAACTTGGGGAGAGGGTCCCTACAGCTAGGACACGCTGCCCTCGCACCTACACCTAGGACACACTGCTCTTATGTCTACAACATGATGAGAGCGGGAATCCTACATCGAGGGCACACTGCCCTCACACCGACACCAGAACACGCTGCTCTCATGTCTACACCTGGGTGAGAGAGGGAACCCTACATTGAGGGCATGCTGCCCTCACACTGACCCCATCATTCACTGCTTTCACATCTACACCTTGGAGAGAGGGTCCCTACAGCTGACACACTGCCCTCGCACCTACACCTAGGACACACTGCTCTTATGTCTACAACATGATGAGAGCGGGTCCCTACATCTAGGACATGCTGCCCTCTCCCCTACACCTAAGACACACTGCTCTCATGTCAACACCTTAGGGAGAGCAGGTCCCTACATTGAGGGCACACTGCCCTCACACCAACACTCAGGACACGCTGCTCTCATGTAAACTCCTTGGTGAGAGCGGGTCTCTACATCAAAGGCATGCTGTTCTCGCACCTATACCTAGAACACACTACTCTCATGTCAACACCTTGGTGAGAGTGTGTCCCCACATCAAAGGCATGCTGCTCTCGCACCTATACCTAGAACACACTGCTCTCATGTCAACACCTTGGGGAGAGCAGGTCCCTACATTGAGGGCACACTGCCCTCACACCAACACTCAGGACACGCAGCTCTCATGTCAACACCTTGGGGAGAGCGGGTCCTACTTCTAGGGCACACTGCCCTCTCACCTACACCTAGGACAAACTGCTCTCATGTCAACACCTTGGGGAGAGTGAGTCACTTCATCTACACCTAGGACACACTGCTGCCATCTCTATACCTAAGTGAGAGCGGGTCCCTACATCTAGGGCACTCTGCCGTCACACCTACACCTAGGACACACTGCTGCCATCTCTATACCTAAGTGAGAGCGGGTCCCTACATCTAGGACACGCCGCCCTCGTACCTATACCTAGAACACACTGCTCTCATGTCAACACCTTGGGGAGAGCGGGTCCTACTTGTAGGGCAAACTGCCCTCTCACCTACACCTAGGACACACTGCTCTCATGTTTACACCTTAGTGAGAGTGGGTCCCTACATCTAGGACACACCGCCCTCGCACATACACCTAGGACATGCTGCTCTCATGTCTACACCTTGCTGAGAGCGGGTCCCTACATCGGGGGCAGGCTCTCCTCGCAACGACACCCAGGACACGGTGCTCAAATGTTTACACCTTGGGGAAAAAGGGGCCCTTCATCTAGGGCATGTTGCTCTAACGCCTACACCCAGGACACACTGCTCTCACATCTACACCTTGGGGAGAGTGGGTCCCTACTGCTAGGCCATGTTGCAGTAATGCATACACCCAGGACACATTGCTCTCACATCTACACCTTGAGGAGAGCAGGTCCCTACACCTAGGGAAGGCTGACCTCACACCGACACCTAGAACACACTGCTCTCATGTCAACACCTTGGTGAAAATGGGTCCCTACATCTAGGGCACGCTGCCTTCAAACCTACACCTAGGACATGCTGCTCTCATGTCTACACCTTCAGAAGAACTAGTCCCTACATCTAGGACATGCCGCCCTTGCACCTACACCTAGGACACACTGCTCTCATGTCTACACCTTGGGAAGCATGACGACCTCGCACCTACACCCAGGACACGCTGCTCTAATGTCTACACCATGGTGAGAGCGGGTCCCTACATCTAGGGCACGCTGCCCTTGCACCGATACCCAGGACACGGTGCTCTAATGTCTACACCTTGAGCAGTGCGGGTCCCTACTTCTTGGGCAAGTTGCCCTAACGGCTACACCCAGGACACACTGCTCTCACATCTACACCTTGGGGAGAGTCGGTCACTACATCTAGGGCACACTGCCATTGTGCTTACACCCAGGACACTGTGCTCTAATGTCTCCACCTTGGGGTCAGCGGGTCCCTATATCTATGGCACACTGCCATCGCACCTACACCTGGGACATGCTGCCCTCAAGTCTACACCTTGGGGTGAGAGGGTCCCTATATCTAGGGCACACTGCCATTGCGCCTACACCTAGGACACACTGCTCTCATGTCTACACCTTGGGGTGAGCAGGTCCCTACATCTAGGCCACGCCGCCATCGCGCCTACACCCAGGACACACTGCTGTCATGTCTACACCTTGGGGTGAGCGGGTCCCTACATCTAGGGCACGCGGCCATTGCGCCTACACCCAGGACACACTGCTGTCATGTCTACACCTTGGGGTGAGTTGGTCCCTACATCTAGGGCACATTGCCATTGCGCCTACACCCAGGACACACTGCTGTCATGTCTACACCTTGGGGTGAGCGGGTCCCTACATCTAGGGCACGGCGCCATCGCGCCTATACCCAGCACATAATGCTGTCATGTCTACACCTTGGGGTGAGCGGGTCCCTACATCTCTAGGGCACGGCGCCATCGCGCCTACACCCAGGACACACTGCTGTCATGTCTACACCTTGGGGTGAGCGGGTCCCTACATCTAGGCCATGCCGCCATCGTGCCTACACCCAGGACACACTGCTGTCATGTCTACACCTTGGGGTGAGCGGGTCCCTACATCTAGGCCATGCCGCCATCGCGCCTACACCCAGGACACTGCTGTCATGTCTACACCTTGGGGTGAGCGGGTCCCTACATCTAGGCCATGCCGCCATCGTGCCTACACCCAGGACACACTGCTGTCATGTCTACACCTTGGGGTGAGTTGGTCCCTACATCTAGGACATACTGCCATTGCGCCTACACCCAGGACACACTGCTATCATGTCTACACCTTGGGGTGAGCGGGTCCCTACATCTCTAGGGCACGGCGCCATCGCGCCTACACCCAGGACACACTGCTGTCATGTCTACACCTTGGGGTGAGCGGGTCCCTACATCTCTAGGGCACGGCGCCATCGCGCCTACACCCAGGACACATTGCTGCCATGTCTACACCTTGGGGTGAGCGGGTCCCTACATCTAGGGCACGCGGCCATTGCGCCTACACCCAGGACACACTGCTGTCATGTCTACACCTTGGGGTGAGCGGGTCCCTACATCTAGGCCACGCCGCCAACGCGCCAACACCCAGGACACATTGCTGCCATGTCTACACCTTGGGGAGAGCGGGTCCCTACATCGGGGACACGCCGCCATCGCACCTACACCCAGGACTTGTCATAGAGAGAGAGCCTACTCTCTTTGGCAGTGCCAGGCTAAGAGGGGCAGCAGCTTGTCCTGGATGCATAGAGCCCCCTCCCCAAGTCAAAGTGCAGATCAAAAGGGAAATATGTCTAGGGTGAAGCAGCGGGAAGATGGATCTGGCGAAAAAGGCACAATAAATGTAATCTGCTGTCTTTTGTGTTATGGAATGGTTGTCTTCCCAGTCCTGAAACATCACACAAAGTCATTCACACTAACGAGCCATGACTTCCGGAGGGCAGATTGTTTCAGCAGACCGATAGAAAGTCAGTCTCTTCTGGTCGGCCATTGTTCTAGAGTCAGCAGAAACTCGCCCCCCAGGGACCTCAGCAGAGGCCGAGCTCCGTTAATGCACTCACACATCACATTACTGGGCAGCGTCTGCCAAAAACCCGCTCAAACATTTCATTTTTGCAAATAGAGCAGCAATTTGGCAGGAAGTGGCGGCCGTAACCGATGAAGAATTACAGAAAATGAGTGGGCAGGAGCAGTGTGACAATAAGAGATCCCAGAGGTAACACCAGGCTCGGTGTTCCTCTGAAAAAGAAAAGTAATTAACCGTGAAAAGGTTATTGTAGAGAAAAGAGTGTGAACCCTGCCCAGGAGAGAGGCTGCAGTTGAGAAGTACAAAGAATTAATATGCAGATACTAAACCAGGGGGAAGGGGCAGCCATTAAAAGGGACAGGAGTGAAGAGTGAAGGGCAGTGCTAAAGTCTGAGACAAAGGAAATGTTACAAATGGCACAGATAGGACAGAGTAGGGCCCGCCTTGATAGGAAATACAGTGCAATCAAAGCAATTATTAGGATGTTTGGGTTTCTGAAAATGAATTTCTGACCAAAACTTCGCAGTTTCTGGCCCGAACGTTCGACGGCCCTATATCGTAAAGGGTGAGCTTCTTTTCGGGTGTGCTTGTGTCATTGATTTCAGGGTGGGACAGAGTCAGTGACATGCCTGGCTGGCACAGCTGATACATGGCTGATCCTAGCCAGCCCTAGTGAGGCACCCGTTTACTTGGATATCTGAATACAGGTCACTGTGCACCTAATCCGCAAGAAGGAAAAAAAAAAATATATAAATATATATATCCCAACATGAGTTTGCCCCAATGAAGGAGACCACCTTGGAGCAACACACCTCTCAAATGATGACCGCAGCTCCTAATATTTCCGCTTTCATCTTGCTGGCTCAACACGTTTCAGAAATCCTTCCTTGTTCACAAGCCACACCTACGCCAAAGAACAAGCAACAACAAGAGTGAAGTTCACCTTCATCAATTTATTCAGAACAGTCCAGCCCTTGTGGGCGAGTTCTCAAACCTTGTAGGCATTCTGGTATTCGCAGTCACTTCCTCTAATAAACCCCCTGTGGGTGTTGTTGTGCGCAAAAATAAAGGCAATATTCCCCAAGTGGGCACAAGCTGGGAATATGGTGCTGCTAGTTACCACGTCAATCACTTTGGGTTAAGCTCCGTCCCTGTGTCGTAACGCCAGGTACTCCTGACGCTACAGGTCCGCATCGCGCCGCGGCCCCGGGGGATGCGGTGCCCGGGGCCAGAAGTGGCCTGGGAGGAGGGCCACATGGCTCCCCTCCCTCAATAAAACATGAAAAGAATTTTTTTTAATAAAGAGGCACAGCCCCGGGGGATGGGGTCCCCAGGGCCAATAGAGGCCTCGGGAGGGGGGCCACGCAGCCCCCCTCCTTAAAAAATTGTAAAATAAAAAAGTAAATATGTGGCCATGCCCCGGGGAAGGGGTCCCCGGGGCCGAAATTGGCCTCGGGAGGGGGACCGCGCGGCCCCCTTCCCGTTTTTTTTTCTGAAAAAAACGGGTCAGGCCTTGGGGGATGGGGTCCCCAGGGCCCCAAATATTGTAAAAGAAGGGGGGCCACACAGCCCCCCTTCTAAAAAAATTAAATAAAAAAAGCTGGCATCTCGCTGGAGGCCCCGCCCCCTCCCTGCAGCACTCTGCAAATGTGCCCTCTGGTGCGTTGTAACTTGGGGAATTAAATCCCCTTGAATACTGAGGGTCCCTGGGGGCCAACTAGCCCACCAGGTACCTCCAGTATGCGCCACAGAGCTGCGTTGCAGAGAGGTGGTCCGAGGCCATGCCCCTTTTTACACCACTCTGCAAACGCGCCTCTTGGCGCACTGGTGGTGGGGTGATGAGGTCCTCTTGTGCCCTGAGGACCTCAGGACACAAGTGGACTTCATCCCCCGAGCAGCAGTGCGCCAGAAGCTGCGTTTGCAGAGTGGTATAGAAAGGGGCATGTCCTCGGACCACCTCTCTGCAACGCAGCTCTGTGGCGCATACTGGAAGTACCTGGTGGGCTGGTTAGCCCCAGGGACCCTCAGAATGAAGGGGACTTAATACCCCAACTTAGAACGCGCCAGGAGGCACGTTTGCAGAGTGGTGGGGAAAGGGGGCGTGGCCTGCTATGAGAACTTAGCAATCCTGCTGTTTGGGACTTACTGGAGGTATTAGGAGGGGTAGTTGGCCCCCAAGGTTGTCGTTGGCGGCCAACTATCCCTCTTGTTACCTGCAGTAAGTCCCACACAGTGGGATTGCTAAGACGTCTAAGGAGGACATGCCCCCCTTTCTCCACCACTATGCAACCGCACCTCCTGGCATACTACAGGATGGGGGATGAAGTCCAATTTACTCCGGAGGGACTTTGGGGGCCAAGAAGCCCTCCTGGTACCTCCTGTAAGTCCTACGCAGCGGAATTCTTGAGCACTGGTCGGAGGCCTGGCACCCTTTCTCCACCACTCTGCAAACGTGACTACTACTTAAAGAAACGTCATTCTGCACCTCTGACTTAGAGGTAGTTTTAATCCCCCTGCCCTATTATGTACTAGGGCCTTACAGAGGAGGTCATGCCAATCACAGGGGTACCCCAACGCATAGTGTTCCCTAGTGTATGTAGGTGTTTTCACTGTATTCTAAGTGTCTTTTAGCATAGCACTGGCTCTAGGCCTGGTTAGTCAGAGTCAGTTACCACCAGTCCCCGTCAGCAAAAAGTTGGGGGCACAGGATGACTTTGCAACAAGGCCTCTTTCTGCTCCTCTGTTGGTTCTTTGTGCACATTTCTTGCTTCTTTCTGCACCTTTCTTCGACTTTCTGGACTTGTGTTGCTTCTTTTTGCATTTCTCTTGCTTCTTTCTGCGCTTTTATTCCTCTTTCTGCACATGTCCTACCTCTTTAGGCATAGTTAGAAATTAGCATTTAAAAAACCTTTGAAATTCACTGAAAAAATCACAGGTTTCAGGGACGTTATAGTTAGAAATTAGCATTTAAAAAACCTTTGAAATTCACTGAAAAAACCATAGGTTTCAGGGACGTTATAGTGGGAAATTAGCATTTAAAAAACCTTTGAAATTCACTGAAAAAACCACAGTGATGTCATCAGTGATGTCACTGACCATGTCATGAATGATGTAATATGTGACTTCATCAGCAGTGCATTGCGGGGGCACGAGTTATAGTTAGCTGAACTAACTATAACGGGGGAATTTCTATGGTTCTGTATGAGTGAAATGTCCAACTAACTATAACGTCCCTGAAACCTATGGTTTTTTCAGTGAATTTCAAAGGTTTTTAAATGCTAATTTCTAACTATAACGTGTCTGAAACCTATGGTATTTTCAGTGAATTTCAAAGGTTTTAAATGCTAATTTCTAACTATAACGTGCCTGAAACCTATGATTTTTAAGTGAATTTCAAAGGTTTTTTTAAATGCTAATTTGTAACTATAACGTGTCTGAAACCTATGGTATTTTAAGTGAATTTCAAAGGTTTTTTTAAATGCTAGTTTCTAACTATGCCTACAGAGGTAGGACATGTGAAGAAAGAAGAAAAAACGCACAGAAAGAAGCAAAAGATGTGCAGAAAGAACCAACAGAGGAGCAGAAAGAGGCCTTGTTGCAAAATCATCCTGTGCCCACAACTTTTTCAGACGGGTACTGGTGGTAACTGACTCTGACTAACCAGAGCCAGTGCTATGCTAAAAAACACTTAGAATACAGTGAAAACACCTACATACACTAGGGAACACTATGCGTTGGGGTACCCCTGTGATTAGCATGACCTCCTCTGCAAGTCCCTAGTACATAATAGGGCAGGGGATTAAAACTACCTCTTAAAGCAGCTACAGGGCGCGTTTGCACAGTGGTGAAGGGAGGGGGCCTGAGGTGACATGTGTGCAAACGCACCCCGTGGCGCGCTTTAAGTTGCGGGATTAAGTCCTCTTGAATTCTGAGGGTCCCTGGGGCCCAACTAGCCCCCAGGTACCTACAGTTAGGACCACAGAGCTGAGTTGCAGAGAGGCGTTCCGAGGCCATGCACCTTTTTCACCTCTCTGCAACGCAACTCTGTTGTGCTTACTGAAGGTACCTGGTGGGCTAGTTGGCCCCCAGGGTCCCTCAGGATTCAAAGGGAATTAATTCCCCAACTTAAAACGCACCACAGGGCGTGTTTGCGCACATGTCACCTGAGGCCCCGCCCCTCCCTTCACCACTGTGCAAACGCGCCCCGTGGTGCGTTTTAAGTTGGGGGATTAGGTCACCTTGAATCCTGAGGGTCCCTGGGGCCCAACTAGCCCACTAGGTACTTCCAGTAAGCACCACAGGCCTGCGTTGCAACGCCTGTAACAAATGGTGCAGTTGTGTTTAGGTAGTGAAGAGGGTCGTGCTGGGGGTAGTGTTTTAGGGTTTAGGGTAGTGCAGTGGTGTTTGTGTAGTGTAGGGGGTCATGCTGGGGGTAGATTTAGGGTTTAGGGTAGTGCAGTGGTGTTTGGGTAGTGTAGGGAGTTGTGCTGGGGGAGTGTTTTAGGGTTTTTAAATGCTAATTTCTAACTATAACGTGTCTGAAACCTATGGTATTTTCAGTGAATTTCAAAGGTTTTTTTAAATGCTAGTTTCTAACTATGCCTACAGAGGTAGGACATGTGAAGAAAGAAGAAAAAAACGCACAGAAAGAAGCAAAAGATGTGCAGAAAGAACCAACAGAGGAGCAGAAAGAGGCCTTGTTGCAAAATCATCCTGTGCCCACAACTTTTTCAGACGGGTACTGGTGGTAACTGACTCTGACTAACCAGAGCCAGTGCTATGCTAAAAACACTTACAATACAGTGAAAACACCTACATACACTAGGGAACACTATGCGTTGGGGTACCCCTGTGATTAGCATGACCTCCTCTGAAAGTCCCTAGTACATAATAGGGCAGGGGATTAAAACTACCTCTTAAAACGCTACAGGGCGCGTTTGCACAGTGGTGAAGGGAGGGGGCCTGAGGTGACATGTGTGCAAACGCACCCCGTGGCGCGTTTTAAGTTGCGGGATTAAGTCCTCTTGAATTCTGAGGGTCCCTGAGGCCCAACTAGCCCCCAGGTACCTACAGTTAGGACCACAGAGCTGAGTTGCAGAGAGGCGTTCCGAGGCCACGCACCTTTTTCACCTCTCTGCAACGCAACTCTGTTGTGCTTACTGAAGGTACCTGGTGGGCTAGTTGGCCCCCAGGGTCCCTCAGGATTCAAAGGGAATTAATTCCCCAACTTAAAACGCACCACAGGGCGTGTTTGCGCACATGTCACCTGAGGCCCCGCCCTCCCTTCACCACTGTGCAAACGCGCCCCGTGGTGCGTTTTAAGTTGGGGGATTAGGTCACCTTGAATCCTGAGGGTCCCTGGGGCCCAACTAGCCCACTAGGTACTTCCAGTAAGCACCACAGGCCTGCGTTGCAACGCCTGTAACAAATGGTGCAGTTGTGTTTAGGTAGTGAAGAGGGTCGTGCTGGGGGTAGTGTTTTAGGGTTTAGGGTAGTGCAGTGGTGTTTGTGTAGTGTAGGGGGTCATGCTGGGGGTAGATTTAGGGTTTAGGGTAGTGCAGTGGTGTTTGGGTAGTGTAGGGAGTTGTGCTGGGGGAGTGTTTTAGGGTTTAGGGTAGTGCAGTGGTGTTTGGGTAGTGTAGGGGGTCGTGCTGGGAGTAGTGTTTTAGGGTATTGCAGTGGTGTTTGGGTAGTGTAGGGGTCGTGCTGGGGGTAGTGATTTAGGGTAGTGCAGTGGTGTTTGGGTAATGTAGGGGTACTGCTGGGGGTAGTGTTTTAGGGTTTAGGGTAGTGCAGTGGTGTTTGGGTAGTGTAGGGGTACTGCTGGGGGTAGTTTTTAGGGTTTAGGGTAGTGCAGTGGTGTTTGGGTAGTGTAGTGGTTCGTGCTGGGGTAGTTTTTAGGGTTTAGGGTAGTGCAGTGGTGTTTGTGTAGTGTAGGGGGTAGTGTTTTAGGGTTTAGGGTAGTGCAGTGGTGTTTGTGTAGTGTAGGAGGTCGTGTTTTAGGGTTTAGGGCAGTGCAGTGCAGTGGTGTTCGGGCAGTGTAGGGGGTCGTGCTGGGGTGGTGTTTCAGGGTTTAGGGCAGTGGTGTTCGGGCAGTGTAGGGGGTCTTGCTGGGGGTGATGTTTCAGGGTTTAGGGCAGTGCAGTGGTGTTCGGGCAATGTAGGATGTCTTGCTGGGGGTAGTGTTTCAGGGTTTAGGGCAGTGCAGTGGTGTTCGAGCAGTGTAGGTGGCGTGCTGGGGGTGGTGTTTCAGGGTGCAGTGGTGTTCGGGCAGTGTAGGGGGTCGTGAAGGGGGTGGTGTTTCAGGGTTTAGGGCAGTGCAGTGGTGTTCGGGCAGTGTAGGGGGTCATGCTAGGGTTGGTGTTTCAGGGTTTAGGGCAGTGCAGTGGTGTTCAGGCAGTGTAGGGGGTCGTGCAGGGGCTGGTGTTTCAGGGTTTAGGGCAGTGCAGTGGTGTTCGGGCAGTGTAGGGGGTCGTGCTGGGGGTAGTGTTTTAGGGTTTAGGGTAGTGCAGTGGTGCTTGTGTAGTGTAGGGGGTCGTGCTGGGGGTAGTGTTTTAGGGTTTAGGGTAGTGCAGTGGTGTTTGTGTAGTGTAGGGGTCATGTTTTAGGGTAGTGCAGTGGTGTTTGGGTAGTGTAGGGGTCGTGCTGGGGGTAGTGTTTTAGGATTTAGGTTAGTGCAGTGGTGTTTGGGTAGTGTAGGGGTCGTGCTGGGGGTAGTGTTTTAGGGTTTAAGGTAGTGCAGTGGTGTTTGTGTAGTGTAGGGGGTCGTGCTGGGGGTAGTGTTTTAGGGTTTAGGGTAGTGCAGTGGTGCTTGTGTAGTGTAGGGGGTCATGCTGGGGGTAGTGTTTTAGGGTTTAGGGTAGTGCAGTGGTGTTTGTGTAGTGTAGGGGTCATGTTTTAGGGTAGTGCAGTGGTGTTTGGGTAGTGTAGGGGTCGTGCTGGGGGTAGTGTTTTAGGATTTAGGTTAGTGCAGTGGTGTTGGGGTAGTGTTTTAGGGTTTAGGGTAGTGCAGTGGTGTTTGTGTAGTGTAGGGGTCATGCTGGGGGTAGTGTTTTATGGTTTAGGATAGTGCAGTGGTGCTTGTGTAGTGTAGGGGTCGTGCTGGGGGTAGTGTTTTTGGGTTTAGGGTAGTGCAGTGGTGTTTTTGTAGTGTAGGGGGTCATGTTTTAAGATGCAACGCTCCAATACCTGACCTGCACTACATAAAACTGCAAAAAACTAAACATAAAAAGTGTTTTTCACACTTTTGTCATTGGGCTATATGTGGGCTACATCTGGGTAATATTTGTGCTACATTTGGGCTCTTTTTCACTGGTGGCCATCTTGGAAGACTTCTTTGTTATGAAGTTTCCTAATTTCTTCATTTACTGCAGTCTCCTCAGTAGGAAATGCTTTCAGTTTTTACTTTGATTCCATCAAGAAGGCATTCAGATGTGTCACACATTTGCCATAAATTCAGAATGTTAGCACTCTAGTTGTTCATTAGATCACTGTAGTAAAGCTACTGCTCACCAAGGAGTTAACTGGAAGTCTACTGCTGGTATTGAAAGTGATTGTTTCAGTCTGCATGTCAGAATTTTCTAATGAAATAGAAGAGGATTTGAGATCTCACTTAAAACATGCACTACATTTTCTTTTGCAGCACTAACCATAATTTCTATGGCAAAATGAACCCCTCATTTTGTTCCTTTTTAAATTAAATGTTTTAAGTGTTACCAGTTTATTCCAATCAAGATGGCTTCAGGTGTGCCATACTTTTGTCATAAGTAAGGCTGTTAGCACTCTAGTTGTTCTTTAGAACACTCTGGGAAGCTGCAGTAGAACACAAAGGCATCAACTGACAGGCTGCTCCTGTTGAAATATAACAGGAAGATATTTGAGATCACACTTGAAACATGTCCTAATTTTTCTTTCCAGAGCACTAACCATAATTTCTATGACAAGATGAACCCCATCATTTTGTTCCTTTTTAAATTAAATGTTTTAAGTGTTACCAGTTTATTCCAATCAAGATGGCTTCAGGTGTGCCATACTTTTGTCATAAGTAAGGCTGTTAGCACTCTAGTTGTTCTTTAGAACACTCTGGGAAGCTGCAGTAGAACACAAAGGAATCAACTGACAGTCTCTGCCCTTGTTGGATGTACATGTTTTACTGAGAATGTCAGACTTCATTCTCACATGACTGAGAAAGATAATGTGAATTTACAGAAAATATGCTCTCATTTTAGCTTCTGGAGCACCTTCCAAAACTGTATGGGACAAGCATGTGAAAATAGTTTTCTCTCAAACATGATTCATGATATCCCTGCAGAAGGTTTTTCACAGGGTAAAATCACCTTAGAACACACCACAATTCCTGAAATTAGTATGGTACCATCAACAAATGAATTCTAATGTAACTAAAGTCTGTTATCACCCTTTATAGTTCTCCTTTTGGTAACCCTCAAAATCTTTGATTCACTACAATGCATTTCAATGCGGTACTATCATTTATATTGGTCCCAAGATGGCTGCCAGCAATTCCAGGATGAAGTGCTGACAGCCAATCAGATCTCACGATGACATGTGTGGTTAGGCTCCGCCCAGATATATATGTGTTTTTTCTTTTGATTTTCTCAGCAACTACTGAACGGATTTACACCATTTAACAAAAAGGGTCATTTCTGAACCAAGAACTACCTCTTTGCCAAATTTGGTGTAATTCCGTTCAGCAGTTCGGGCTGTAGCCTTGCATAAAGTTTCCTATGGGAAATTGATTTTCTGACTCTTATTTTTTAATTTCTCCGCAACTACTGAACGGATTTACACCATTTAACAAAAGGGTTCTTTCTGAACCAAGAACTACCTCTTTGCCAAATTTTGTGTAATTCCGTTCAGCAGTTCAGGCTGTAGCCGTGTCTAAAGTTTCCTATGGGAAAATGAATGGGGAAAACACGTTTTGGGACCCCGCTTTTTCTCGGCCCCGCTTGACGAATCACCCGAAACTTTCAGGGTAGGAGCGGACCGGAGCGGGCCATAAAGTTTGAAAATTTCGCAAAGATTCGTCAACCGACGCAAGAGCTATTTCAAATAGAATGTCGCGGATTTCCTATGGAAAATAGGTCCTAACTATAACTATCTACTGGCGACCGCCAGTAGATAATATATATATATATATATATATATATATATATATATATATATATATATATATATATGTATATCTATTTATTTGCTGGAGGAGAATTCTGTATTTGGTCAACAAAGCAAAGTGTGTAAACTTATTAGCCATAAATAAAAAAGAGTGTGAAAATCTGCTAAATCTAGTGAGAAATTGCCTTTATTAGTAAACTTCAGTGAGTTGAAACTGACCCTAAACACTCTTTATATGCCTTGAAATATAGAGGGCTTTCAATAACCCCCAACATGATCCAGCCGATATCACCCTTAATTAAATACTGCATTGAACAAAGAAAAAATTGTGATTACACTTTACTCCCTAAAATTTCCCAAATTTAGAAATGATTCAATACATTTCTGCCAAATTAAGATGAAATTGGACTGACAAAAGTGGGCCAATCTAGCAAGGCAAAAAATGATGTTCAGGAACATTTGGGAATTGTGAATGTGGTCTTTACCAAACAAAGACACAAGTAGGGCACAACACATGACCACACCCACCAACTACACATTACAATGTGTAAGTATTGGTGCATCAAGATGACGTGTCTAGTCAGAAAGGAGCTTAAGTGATCGACAATACACAGGGGACAAAACACAAGGGACAGACACAGTGGGGCATATTTACAAGTGAATGGTGAAACATGGCGTTAAGCAAAGGTTGCTAACGCCACGCTCCGCCATTCTGAAAACGCAGGGATGCGCCATATTTACAGTATAAAGGCACATCCCTGAGTTTTCCCCAGTGCTGGCGCTAAACTCAGCTGCCTAGCACCATAGAGCAAGGGTGCCTGCGTTGAGGGAATAATTGTTTATATGCAGGAAGATGCCCCTTACAGCACATAAACTATCACAAATGGTGAATTGCAGCTCCTATCTTTGCTGCTTTGTGCAGCACACATAGAATTTGCAAATCGTTATTTTTTAATGATTGTTTATGTGCAGGAAGGGACGGACACCTTCCTGCACATAAAACAAACATTCATGGCGATTTGCTGTTTCTATGTGTGCTGCACAATGCAGCACACATAGAAACAGCAAAACGATGAGAAATTAAACATTTCTCCTTGTTGCGCCAGGGTAAAACCAGGTTTTCCCTGGTATTAATTTTGGCAGTGCCCCATATTTACGCGACCCTTGTAAATTGGGGGCAACGTCAAAATCAATAAAGGTTGTGGCGGAACGCCCACCGCAACACCCATTGCCCACCCTTTTCACGCTAAGTGTAGCGTGAAAGGGGGCCTTATTTAGAAGACGGCGTTAAGCCACATTAGGTGGCTTAATGTCGCCATGTGAATAAGGCGAAGGACTTAACGCCACAGGAACGTCACCAAATGTGACGTTCCTGTGGTGTTAAGCCTTTGTAAATATGCCCCAGTGTATCTCAAAACAAATGATGTCATAATGATGTCACTCCAGTGAAAGACACAAATATCAAATCCTAAATATAGTGTAACATGAATATCATGTCAAATATATAATTACTACGAAAATATTGTGCAGCAGGATATCGAAGTCAAGAATATTGTTTTTTGGTACATGATATTGTTTTCTAAATATTGTATTTAATAATGTTTACTTTAATATAGTGGTAATAAATATTGTTTTTAAATATTTTAGTATGTATTAGTTATTATTTTAATTTTAGGTGTTAGTATTATTAGTTTAATTTTTATAATTTGTAATAGTTTTTGTAAAATCTAATTACTAATTTATAATGTAGTAGTGAATTGTTAGATTTCTAAAGGAATAGGGAAGGAAACAAATTAAATTATTAATTCATTTATTATTGTTAACCAATTTGCTAATTTGTTAATTTAATTTTAATATCGAGTAGATTAGTATTTATGTACATTTGTGAACTGTTACATTTATTTAACTATTATTTATAATTTTTTATTGTTTTCCTTTTCAGATTTAATTAGTAATTTAGATTTTATGACCAGGTTTTTGGATTTGTAGAGGAATAGGGTGGGATTAAAATATAATTTCATTTTTTAATCTTAAATTAATAATTTCTTACTGTCATTTAGATATTTATTTCCTAATAATGATGTGAATTTATTAATCGATTTGTTTTTAATTATAGAATAAATTATGATTTTAATGTCATGTTTTTAAAGTTGAATTCGTTATTTAGAATTTAGTAGTTATTATTTTAATTTTTGTTTGCTTCATTTAAGTATTAATTTAATTTTCTAATTGTTTTATTTATATTGTTTTTTGTTTAAAATGTTTTGGAGTGCATGAGACTTTGGGTAAAAAAGGAGGGAGAAGAGTTATGTTCGGACCCCTTGAATTAATCAGTGAAGGATAACACGGGCGATGAGAAGGGAACAAAGGAAAAGGATAATAAAAGCAATTTGTATTTTAAAATATTAAACTTTGTAATGCATTTGGATTTATTTTCTTAAAAATTTAATTTTGTTTCAAATTTATATGGCATTTTTTCTAATTTAAATATGTATTAAAAACTTTTGTTTGTAAATTTGTTATATAAATTGATGATGTGGTGGAATGATGTATGTAAGCTGTCTGATGTCCAACACATTTTCTACTGTTGTTTAGACTGGAATGTGAATAGTATATTTAAGACATCTGACATGCAATACCTTCCTTACTGTGGCTTAGATTGGTGTGGGAATAGTAAATTGAACCCCTCTAAAGTCCATATACTTTCCCTATCATTGCTTAAAGTGGAGTGTGAATAATACCTCTAATCCCTCCGAAATCCAACACTTTCCTTACTGTGGATTTGGAATAGTAATTCTAACCCCTACAAAGTCCATCTTTTTCTCTAGTGTTGCTTAGAATGGAGTGGGAAAAAACTGTAATTTGCAGAAGATGTAGCTGTGAGATAATGGGTTTTTGCCCGTCTAATCCCGTATTTTTTACTTCTTCATCATCTGGTTTTTGCCCTTTTACTGTTGAGGAACCTCATAACCTGTGACTCGACCATAGTAAATGGACTACGCGTGTTTACCGCCAGTGTCCTTCTTTTACGATAAGATCAGTGCGATGCAGCAAGGGTAAGGGCCTCATGTGAATATGTGTGCAGGAGCCCACATGTAAGGGCTGCGCGTGGGAGACTCCTGTCATGCGCAGCCGGGTAACTGCGCACAGGTAGCCTGGTGCAGAGGGGACGCTGCAGGATTGGATATTAACCTGGTGTAGGCCTTGTGATGTTAGTGTACAGTCATAGGGAAAGTCGGTGTGGTTTACTGTCTTGTCTGCATTGGACTGCCTTACAGTGCAGCTTCACTTTTCTTTGGCCTATGGAGACCAGTGACATATCGAATTGGGGAGTAACCTGTGCAGGAAAATCAATTCTGCAAGTTCCCAAAAAAATATCTATACAGCTTATGGGTTATTCAGGATTTTTTCTTTTTTTAATATATCTTTATTAACCTTTTAAACATACAGGTTGTACAGCCATCAGCATGCACCAAGACAGAGGCATATCACATTGCTCGGGCATCGTCCAGATCTCTCAGGTCGTACCCACGTACAGCAGCAGTACTATACAAACTGTTTCCCCTCTTGTATGCATCTTCCGTATAATGCCTCAGTCATGAACAACCCTATGACCCCCTGCCATGGCCACGCCCCCAGGCTTCTGCACTACGGATCAATTACCCTGTCATCCCTCCCACCCCCGTCCCCAAACTGAACTCCCCCCAACCCCCCATCCATGTCCGGTGAAACCCCTCCCCCCATTATACCATACCCTGACGGGCCTAATCTCTCTGTGCCTGTTGCCCCTTCTGGTATAACCATGCTACCCAACATCTCGCAATCCTTCGCTACGTTCCTCCTCCCGCTCTGAGTGTACGCTCCCCCCGTTATGTCGCTAACTGTTCCATCCGTACCCGTGGTTACCAGCTCTGCCACCATAGCCCTCCAGGCCTGGACGTCGTCTTCTAACTGCTCATCCCTTCTGGTCCGCTGCATCCGAATCACCTCCGCAGTCGCCCACTCCTGCACATCCCGCACCCACTGTAACACACTGGGCGAATGGCGGCCCATCCATGATATGGCAATCCGCCTCTTTGCAAGCACCAACCCCAAAAGGACTAGTTTTCAACTGAGATTCTTCTTCTTGGGCCACGGCAACAATCCCAACAGTACCTCGAGAACTGTCGCCCAGTATCCCTGCAGCTCAGGGCATGTCCAGGCCATGTGTATGAACTACGCCTCCGCTTCTCCACACCGGGGACACTGCCCCGACCGCTCTGGGTAAATCTTGTGTAACACCTTTGGGGTCAAGTATGTTTGGTGCACATAATTAAATTGAATTAATTTAAACCGCGTCTCTGCACTTACTTGTTTGACCCCGTCATGGATCTTGACCCAGTCCCCGTTGCTAATATTGTCCCCCGTCAGCGCCTCCCACTTCCTGTGAATCGGCAACTCCCCATTTACACGATCATCTCGGATCGCCCGGTATAAATGCGAAATCAACCTCTTGCCTTTAGCCATTATTAACAGAGTCTGTAGTGTCCGGGAGACCACAGGTTCATCCGGGAACAAGGGCCAAAGGTCCCTCGCCACCTTTGCAATCTTTTCATATTGTAAGAATTGCCCTGGACCTAACTCAAACATCTCCCGATCCTGTTCACGTGTGATGTAGCGCCCATTATAATATAGGTCGCCCATGGTCAGACAGCCCCCCTCCCACCATTTCCGCACCGACATTGATGCGGCAATCTGCCGAAATGGCTGGACCACCCACAGGTGCATGTCCGGTCCGAACGGAGCCCTCTTTAGCACCTTTGGACCGTCACTTCCCACAACTCCGCCACATGTCGCACTATATAGGGGCATGTCGGAGGCACCCGCATTCCCATCATCAGTAACTTAGGTAGCTCCCTTTCTCCGAAAGACCCCGCCAGCAGGGTCTTTTCCCAGTTGCCGTCCCCCTCTAACCAGTGCACTGCATGTTGGAGCTGCGCTGCGATGTAGTAGTATTCCAAGCAAGGGGCCTTTAACCCCCCAGCCTGCCATATTCGTTGCACAGTGGCCAAACTAAGTCGCTTGCATTTGGATCCCCATAACAAGTCTACGAGAAGCTTGTCTAGTTCCACAAAAAAGGATCAGGGGATCCGATAAAAGGAGTGCTGCATCGCATACAGGCATCGGGGCAGGACCACCATTTTCGTCAGCGCTATCCTCCCCATAAGGGATAATGGCAGCTCCCGCCAAAAGCATACCGAGCCTCTCAGACCCTCCACCACCCTGCCAATATTATGCGCCAGAAAGTGCTCTGCAGTATCTGCTAGTCGCACCCCCAAGTATCGCGGTGCGAACCGGACCCATGGAAGACCCCAACAGTAAGTCCTCTTCCAGGCGCAGGGCCAGTCGGCCCAACGGAACCAACTTGGACTTCCCCTGGTTGATCCGCAAGCCGGACACACTCCCGAACCCCTCCAAAGCATGCAACAGCACCGGCACTGCTGTTCCTGGGTCCTTGACGTATACCAGGGTGTCGTCCGCATACATGGACACCACATGGTTAGAGTCACCCACCCTGATCCCAAATGGTGTCATCCTCGTTCGGAGGTCCACCGCCAGAGGCTCCATCGTCACAGCGAACAATAATGGCGATAGTGGGCACCCCTGCAGGGTGCCCCTGTGCAATCAGAAGGCCCGAGATACCAACCGCCCCACTCTAATCCTAGCACACGGCGCCGAGTACAGCAACTGTACCCACTGTAAATACCGGCCTCTGACACCCATCGCCCGCAAAACCTCCCAGATATAGGACGACCCCACAGAGTCGAACGCTTGTTTGATGTCCAGAAGTACTAACGCACAGTCCTCCTGCTGAAGCATGGACGAGTGCCAGACATGAGACAGGCGTCTGAGGTTCATGGCCTTGCTACGCTGAGGGATAAAACATGCCTGATCCGAGTGGATGAGCCCTCGCAAGTAGGGTCGCAAACGCGCGGCCATGACCCCGCTAAGGATCTTCATGTCGAGGTTAAGTAGGGAAATGGGCCTGTATGACCCTGGAAGTTGATCGTCCCTATCCGCCTTAGGAAGCATCACCACCACCCCCTCATTCATGGATGGTAGGAGTGCCCGGGACTGAAAGGCTTCGTTATATACCTCGAGGAGGTAATCTGCCAGGACGTGCGCAAATGTCTTATAGAATTCGGCCGGTAGGCCATCTCCACCGGGACTTTTGGCTGATTTCAATGAATTCAATGATCCCTCCTAGAATTTCTTCCCTGGAAAGTGGCACATCCAGTAACCCCCGAAACTCAGCCTCCAAGCAGGGAAGCCCTAGCGTATGTAGGAATTCCCCCAGGTCCTCCCGCGTGGGGTCCTTGCGCCTCGCATATACTCTGGCCATATGATCCGCCAGGGTATCCAGAATGGCGTTCTGGCTATATACCATATGCCCCTCCGCAGTCCTCATCTGCACTATAGCCGATGGGTGCGTCTCAGCACGGATCAGTTTTGCCAGTAGTGCACCGGAGCGATCACACTCCGCATGCAGGTGCTGCCTGTATGCGGTGTAATGAAACTTCTCACTGGCACAATGCTGCCAGAAATTCCTTCCGTGTCTCCCGCCACTCAGTCCAACGGTGAGGCTCTAACGGCAACACCCCCTCCAAGTCTGCCAATCGGCGCTCTGCACGTCCCGCTCCAAGTGCTTCCGAATGCCATAGGTCGTGCTGAGGCAAACCCCCCGCACCACCACCTTCATCGCTTCCCATTCCATGCCCGCGACATCGCTGAGCCCCAGTTAGTCCTAAAATAAGATGTAAGTTCCTCCTCCAGCTTCCCAGCGAAGGGCGGATCCGTAAGCGCCTCTGCTTGGAGCCGCCATGTAGGAGCCAATGCCCTGGGTTTGGCCATACTCAGCGTCGCCAACAACGGGGAGTGGTCTGAAATATGCCTCGGAAGGTACGTCACCTCCTCCACCTTGGGCATCAAATTCTGCGACGTCAAAAACAGGTCCAGCCTACTGTATGTATTGGATGCCGGGGTGTAACAGGAGAACACCCACGACGCCGGATGCCGGGTCAGCCATACATCGATCAGGCCCATCTCCCTCATCACATCCATCAGAGCCCCCGTCATGCCTGGCTTGGTACCCGCGCGTGGAGGCTCGCGGTCCAATGTCCCATCCAGGACACAGTTAACGTCCCCTAAGAACATAACATCTTCCCCCAAGTATGGGGTCGCCACCTTCAGCACATCATAAAAAAAGGTGGATGCGTCCACATTAGGGGCATACACGTTTATCAGGCATACCTCCTGGCCATCCAACCTCCCATGTAATACTACATAACGTCCCTCTGGATCCAGTGCATGATGTAGATGTTGAAAAGGGGGCCCCGGGGCCACCCAGATCAGCGCCCCCGTGCAAATCCCAAGAACGAGGTGGCATAAAGCTGTCCGCGCCACCTACGTCTAATGGATGGTAGTGCCTCCCCCCAAACATGTGTCTCCTGCAACCCCGCTATGGCAATTTTATACCTCCGTAAAAATGAATGAACCCTTCTCCGTTTCTCTAGCGAGGCCATTCCCCATATATTCCATGTAAGGAGCTTTGTCAGGGAGGGAGCCATAAACCCATACATCTGGCGGTCCAATTCCAGTCCCATCCCGCCAGGACATTATCAACCTGACCGTTCTGTGGTAAGTTTTGACCCGGACATGGATCCCTTATTCGTCCCCAACAGCTAAAAACAATACCCACAACATTGGAAACACCCTGACCCACCCCCCTCCCCCTGGGCAGTGAAACAATACCTTCCCCCCGCTAACATAGCGAGTGAGCCGTTCTATCTCCCGCCCTACACCACCCCCCTCAAACTCACCCAAAAACGAAGTAGGATTCCTCCCAACATTATCCCCCTTGAGACCCAGAGTTTGTCAAGCTCCGACTCACTTCGGTCATCAGTGCCATGCAAGTGACCGGCTCCCAAACCGGGCGCGAGGACTAAGCCTCCAGCTCCCGGAATAGGATCCAGCCGCTGGTGAGGGCATGTCCCACTCCCCCGCGGCCTGCGTATACATTTAATCCTCACCCCACACATAGAACATACATCATATATCTTTTGGTGTCACATGTGATACGAGACAGGCACTTAGCTGCGCATCCAGTGTCCCAGCCATCGACCACGGTCCCCGCCACTCGTTCAGTCCACATTTGTGTCCGGGATAACCTCCGACGAGGCTAGTATTGAATCCTGCGAATCTTCCACCACCTGCAAAGTCCCATCTGCGCACACCTGGACCCTCCCAGAGTCCCCGGCGTCCCGTTGTCCCGATCCTTCGGACATCCGGCATCGTCGTCTATTCTGGTCTAAAGACATTGTGCGCTGTCCCGACTGCATCTGCGGCTTCCTCTGGAGCTCCCATTCTCCCACGTTGTCCATCCAGTCGGAAGCCTCCTCCGCCGATCCAAAGAACAGAGTCTTGCCCTTGTGCTCCACCCGAAGCTTGGCCGGATACAGAAGACTGTATTTCAACCCTGCTTCCCTCATGCACCGTTTTACAGCCAGAAAAGTACGTCGCTGGTCCTGCACCCTCTGGGTATAGTCCGGAAAGATAGCAATGTGATGCCCCTCAAATTGTAGGTTGGGCGTGGTGCGAGTAGACTGCAAGAGGTGGTCCCGGTCCCGATAGTTAAAGAAGCAGGCTATAATGGCCCGCTGCGGCGTGCCCGGCCTCGGTGGAGGAACCAATGCCCTATGGGCCCTTTCAATGTTAAAAAATTTCGACGGTTTCCCCGGGGCCAAGATCTTCGTGATCCAGTCTTCCAAGAACAACTCAGCGGAGGGCCCTTCCGCCCGCTCAGGAAACCACAGGAACCTCAGATTATTCTGCCGGGAGCGTCCCTCCTGATCCTCGGCGCGCTTGTCTAGCCTGATTGTCTTCCGCTGGAGGTCCATAACCGTGGTCCGAAGAGCCTTCACCTCCACTTGAAGAGCATCCACATTCTGCTCCGCCGATGTGACCCTGTCCGAGACCTTACGCAGGTCGTACCGCAGGAGGCTCACGTCGATCGCCACCGTATCTATTCTGGTCACCATCTCGTTCCTGGTCGCCTGCACCGCCGCCAGTAGGTCTCTCAGGGAGGGATCTCACGCGTCTTCCTCCTGCGCCCCCTCATCATCAGCCTCCCCTTGCACATCCTTTTGCTGAGGCCCCAGGGGCAGGGGCTGTGCATAATTCAGAATCTTGTTTGCTTGTGCCTTAGCCCCTTTATCCTTCCCCATGGTGGGCACTGAGCAGTCACCTCCACCACTCCGACCGGCGCAGACGTACCCCGGGGTCCACTCCGCCATCCTCGTCTCACCTCAATACTCTGGCTCCCAGGATCTTGGGGAACCACAGCCAGTGGGACCGCACCACACTCAGCACCAGCAGCCAGTCACTCAGGCTGCCACTGTGGCACACAGCTCCACCGAGGCTGCTCCCCAGTACCAGGATCCGCCTGTAAAATCCAGCCACCTCACCGGTTCACCACTGTAGCTTGCACAGGCTGTTTGCCACCTCCTAGAAACTGCCACGCCTATGGAGGCCACGAGACATCAAGCCAGGTAGATCTGGCGGACTCTCCTTACTATACCGCGTGAGAAGGATTCCCCCGCGTCGTCGCTGCAGGTCTGTGGACCTCCCAGCCCTCACATGTCATTCCCGGCCACCAGTACTCCTCAGGGTTCTTCCCCGCACAGCTCATGCCAGCCGCCAGCTCACCAGTGATCTCCCCAGCTTCCTTGGCAAGGCAGGCTTCGGTCCCCTGCGAAGCCCCGGGGGCCGGTCTCACAGGTCTCAACGTTAGCCAGGCATCCGCCGCCGCACACCCGACCTCCGGGGCCAGTCCCGCTCCCAGGGTGCAGCATGGGCTACCTCCGCCACAAAGCCACCCAACCTCCGATCCGGGCTTCTGGCGAGAAGACCGCTTCCTTCAGATCACTAGCGCGCCCGACAGCAAGCGCCTCCCGGACTAAGATGGCGGCTCTGCTCTCGGGCCGCACTGCATATCCATCGCCTGGACGTCCACCGGCTCACAGACGGACTCCTTCAGCCCTCCCACGGGGCTCCATGGGTGTTCAGAATTCCGGGGCAAGGTCGGCGCTCAAAGCAGCACCACAGGATAATGCAGGATTTATGCCCCGGTAGGACGGAGTTCACCGCTGCACGTCCTACTCGGCCATCTTGTTGGCCACGCCCCCGTCATTCAGGATTGTAATATTTCTCTGGCTCAGCTCAGGATCAGAGTCCAGGGCTTTTGTCACCCTGCTGTGCCAAGTTTATTACAGTACTCTCCAGTGGCAGGAACAAACGCCTCCCCACAAAAACGGAGCAATTAACAGCGCTTCATTCAGCTCCTGAGGAGGAAAGGGTGCGGAGGAATTATCAGCTGTCACACTGTACCAAGGATGGGCCTGCCTAAGCCCACTGAACAAAGGAGGGAGCCCAGATCTCTGGAGTCAACACAGGAGGTGGCTCCCTTTGAAGATTTGGTGGGAAAGGCCCTGGCAGTGGTGTTAGCGAGGGTCAGAGCCGAAGCCCCAGAGCAGATCTGACTAGTGGCTCCTGAGTGACACTATTTTAAAATGTCTGAACAGGCTGTACAGGAAGGTTGGGGCAGGTGCAGAGATGTGATGTGGCACCCAAGGATAGGTCAGAGGTGCCTCACTTCTGGAACCTACCACCCCCACTTAAAAGGTCTTGATCAAGAGGAAGAGCTCTCTCTTGGTTGTGTTTTTCTGCTGGACACCGGGCCTGGAGGCAGCAGCCATGGAAAATTGGAAAGACGAACCCCCTGACGACATCTGGACTAAGGACTCTAACTTCAGTTGACCCCAGGACCAGTGGGGCTCTCTTCAGCACCAGTGAAGCCTGGGGACTAGTTGGGGAAAGACTGGGCTTCTGTACCAAGGAGGAGAGTGTCCCAGAGGAAACCAAGGACAAAGGCTGACGCAGGTAGCCAGCAGAGCCAGCCATCTGCAAAGTTCACCACCTTAGAGACCAGGAGGCCTGAGGAAAGTGTTCCAGATGGTTAGGGCTCACCACCTAGAGCACAATTAGCCCAAAAGTATGCAAAACAACCCAATGCAGCACAAGATAACAGGAGAAGGATCTTGACCTTTGACCCCAGTGCAATCCCGTTGTTGTGTACTTTATTGGGTGTCCATAAACGGGCTTTCTAGAATCATGTCCTTATATAGGCACAATCCAACCTGCCCTTATATAGGCATAAAATCCCAGACCTTATTTAGGCATAAACCATGCATACCAAATACAGGCATGGATTCCGACATCCGTCCACCCTAGCGTCTCAACGAGTCCATGAAAAAACAGACCCTCAGGCTGCGGGAGTTTCCCTTGCCCAGGACTATTGATTTCTTCAAGGACTCATACATTATGCATGAACCTCTATTCCTTAAGGGATTCATTCATGACGTCTTTCGCTACCCAACTTACGTCAATGCTAACATTTTCAGGTATAAATATACCTTCCCAAACCCCTGTAAATCAGAGGAGACCTCGACTTCAGAGGAGCCCGATTCCCGGCCGGACGCACTGAGAAGACGCTGTCATTCCTGCACGCAGAGAGTCCAGCTTCCAGTGATCTAACTTCCCTTGCGGGGTGTTGGAGTTCGAGTCCGGATAGAGATTCCTACCTCTCTCATTCTTCAGGTATGGAGCAGACTAGAACCTAGAGGGACTCTTGGCATACTAGACTCTTGGCATACTAGGCGTAACTTACTCTTAGTATACTCTAGTCAGGAATACAGCACCTACTTCTACTTTTCCCTACACCTAGGAAAGGTTAGGCACACTGGGTAGAACTAGGATAGAAACGCATCGAATGAGTACTCGCATTTTTAGGCTGTGTCATTTTATGTAAATGCATATATGCTGAAAAGATAATGCTAACGCAGTATTATTTATTTCTACTGCTCACCTTGTACATTATTTATCTCGCATACTGTCTTGTGATCGTAACAGCACATCTAACTTACAACAGAAACAAGACTGTTCAATAAACCTTTTATTGAAACGCCCGTCTGTTATTTCTGTGTGACTTTGAGAATAACTGAATCATGCACAACTGAGCTGAGTGAAATAGTTATCTATTGTTTCTACGACTCTGGGACACGTCCTGATTCTGTAAGGGAAACACAGTGGTCATGTTTTGCGGCTGCCAGAAACTAATCCCTTCTTGTTGTCAAGAAGTTTCTAGTGGCCTCTGAGCTAGCTGGCACAAGTAATTAAGTTTAATATACTCGATAGGGACATACCGACCTTAGTCCTATGTCAAACCTATAGGATATATTATTCCAATGCGCAGAGCCTATTAGGGAAATAGGAGCTACACTACATGGCGCCCAACGTTTGGTAAGGCAGTAATTCAACGTTAGAGACTGAGTAACTCAGCTGTGCATATATTCTTTTCTCTCTCAGAGACCCCTACCCATTTACTCCAAAAGACGTCTGGAGTGGGCAGGGATAGTATCCGCCACGGCTACATAGCTGTTTGGTTTGCTTAACGTTGAAGGATACAGTGTTCCACAATATTGTGCACCTTATCTTTGTTTCCTTGAAATTTGTTCTACATTTTTCATAAAACAAAATGTCCTTAAACGGGGACAATCCCGCCGGAAACGGTGGAGCTGCGGCTGATGCAGCCCAAGCAGCACTTTTTAACAACACAGGTTTAAATGAAACCGAGCAGGGTGTCATTGACATCGCTCCAAACTTAAGAAGAGCCATTACTCTAAAACTTATAAAACATGGCCTACCACCGAGAGGAGGTAGAGCAGTTTTCGTGATTGAGGCACATGAATCCTTTCAGACAGAGGTATTCTATTCATGGGTAATTCTTCCTGAATCCAATCCAGTAACACACTTGTTTCACTTATACAAAGAAGATGAACCACCAGAGGAATACATTCCTTTCGAGGATATCGAGATTCCATTAACATACCAGGACCATCAGCTCTGGTTTAAAGGCGCCCTAAAACATAACAAAAATATAACCAGGCTCGGTCCACTAGGTAGACCAGGAGCAACTTGGCCGATTTTAGCCGGCTACACACCTCATCCAGACATCGAAATAATGTCAGACGAAGAAATACTTAATCAACTCACAGAGTTAATAAAAATCTACAGACAATTGGTTCAATATGTCATGCGGACTTTCACAGTCCAACCACCATTAACAATTCCAAATCATACTCCTCCACAAGGGAGTACATTAAAAATTACACCACATACTCTATACGCAGTCATGGGTAAAATGCCCACTAAGCGGGAGCAAATTCCATTTTGGATAGCTCAAAAAATTACTCAAATCGAAGCAGTATTTCCAAATACTAGCCCGCATGAGAAACACAGAATCCTAACCATTAGTTTACCAATGGGGATCACACCACAACTGGAAGACTGCACCACTTGGGGCTCAGTCTTTGCTGCCATCTACACTAAAACACACGGCATTCCGTCAATTGCGGTAATACATGATGTCCTAAAACAAATTCAGAACGAATACGGGGCAGAGCCTGCTTTAAATTTAGGTATGAAATTACTGAAAAATTTCGACCAGGTCTCAACAATAATATTATCAAATATTAAAGGGGAGGCAGCAGCAGTGGCGATCCGACAAAAACTAAGGGAATTTGATGTTACAGAACATCAAACAGAGCTACCCAGAATTATAGAACAATCTTATGCAGAATTAGGCAGAGATAGTTTGGGTGGGAAACCAGCTAAACCAAAACTATCTGAAAGTCCTGAGAAAGACTCAATTAAACAAACTCCTACATCTTCTAAAAAGAAGTGGGAGTCTAATAAACAAAATTCAAATGAGAAAAGATCTCAATCCCGAAGTAGGTCTCCTCAAAAGGAGCCCTCTGAAAGGAGGTACAACCTCAGGAATAGGGATAATCTGAGAAAACCTGATAGGTATCAAGATAATGATACACGTTCCTCTCGTCCTTTTCAGGTCTCATCACAGACTTCGGAAAGAAGAGGACGAACAGAACATAGAGAAGAACGCGTGAAATCGAAAGACGACAAGCACGCAACAAAAATTAAAACTAAACCTCAATTCTCCAAAAAGAAAGTAGCAGGTCTAATAGTAAGACATGCCGAGAATTCTGAGAACTCAACTCAGGAACGGAGAATGGGCTCAGACAATGCTGGACAGTGCAGCAGAAGTCACAATAGCTCGCCAGAACCTGATGGAACTTCTGGAGATAGTGGACTTGAATGAGTACATTACAGTAGAGACTGTAGACACCAGGGTTAGTACTCCACAAAGGTTATATGAAATAACACTCCGGATGGAGGGAGACAGACCTAGACAGGTTAAAACACTTTTTTGGGAAAAACTATCGAAGGGTTATGACATACTTCTAGCAGAAAAAGACTGGCCACCACAATTTGTCAGGGAGTGCTCACACGGCGAGGACATGATTATGCCTGCCTTCTCCAATTACATACCAATTCACTTAAAATATACATATGCCAGAAAATGGGCAGTGGCCCAGGCTCCAGCATTATATAAAAATCATGTAGGATGGGATGAGGAATCACCTCACCATAAAATAAATCTGAAACATGAACCAACTGCACAACAACAGTATCCCATTAAGCAAGAAGCTAAAAAACAGGTCAGGGAGATCTTAGATCAACTTGAATACCAAGGGGTGATTGAACCATGCACCTCCTCCATGAACAATCCTTTGTTTCCTGTCTCCAAACCAGACAATACATATCGTCTAGTTTTGGACTACAGACATTTAAACACTTGTTCTAAAACTTTTGCAGTGCAGAATGCACACAGTACAGCATTAATGAATAACATTGTGCGTAAAAAATACAAAACAACATTAGACATCTCAAACGGTTTCTTTTGTCAAAATATAGAACCTGAAAGTAGGTACTTAACGGCATTCTCCATAATGGGGACCCAGCGTCACTTTTGTTGACTCCCACAAGGGTTCAAAAACAGCCCAGGTTTATTCTCAGCGAGGGTAACGGAGTTACTACAAATTTATGACAACGAGGCATTGTCCTATGTCGATGACATCTATCTGACAGACGATGACTTGGAAAGACACTTGAACAGGGTGAGCACCATTATACTGGGATTCGCCTCTGAGGGCTACAAGTTCAACTTTAAAAGTCTCGAATTGCCCATCTCAATGTCCTATTTTTGGGATATGAGCTTTCAAGTGAAGGCAAGAGCTTGGCAGCTAACTTTCTAGAGAAATGTGCGCTGCTCCAACCTCCAAAAACGCAAAAAAACTTACAATCCATACTGGGATTCCTAAATTTTGGAAGAACATACATTCTAAACTACGCAGAAAGGGTTAAACCTCTCTACGCATTAATGAAACCTGATTTTTCAAATAAAAATTGGACACAGGAACACACAGAAATTTTGCGTTCACTCCAGGCTAACATGTTAGCAACAAATCACTTACAAACACGCGTAAGTCAAAGAAATTTGGTGATTCGAATAATTTCGGGTCAATGTGGATTCACTTACTTAACCTTTAATGAGGGTGAGAAAGTACCAATTGCATACAAATCACATTTGTATACACAAGCGGAAATGCGCTTCAGTTCAACTGAAAAATCCTGACAGCAGTTCAAACAGCTGTAGCAAAAGAAAGAGCCTTAGCCCAAGGGAAACGCATAATTGTCGTTACCCCAGTACCGGCCTTAGAAGCGGTCACAAAGCGAGCATTCCAAATGCTAAAGCTTTACATCCGAGATGGATACAGTGGGTTAATTCTCTTGCTGCAACTGATGTTGAATATGTTTTTGATCCAGATTTAAAGACACAGGCATTTCTCCAATATGAACAAGAATGTCCTCTGCCCACTGAGATTCTGCCTCTCGATCAGTATGAATTCATAATTTACACTGACGGATCCGCACAGCCCGCAACAGGGAGTAAGCAAGCTTACAGTGCAGCGTGTGCTATCGTTAAAGGTCGCATGCGAAATGGCATCTTCAGACCTAAGGTCACAAAAACTCAATCACTAGGTGATTGTACAGCTCAGCGAGCTGAACTACAGGCATTCAAACTGGCACTTGAGAGTACGGATCGAGAATTCCTCACACTGATAGTGTGCGATTCCTTTTACTGTGTTCAGTCGTATAATGATTATATACGAACCTGGCTTGAAAATGGTTTTAAAGATGCGAAAGGTGGCACAATTAAGCACAAACTGCTTTGGGAACAAGTAGTTCAGTTGAAAAACGAACTACCAAAGGCTCACGTGATTCACACACTGAGTCATCAGCGTGATGGCGTTCACGTTGCAGGGAATTCATTGGCTGACGAAGCCGCAAAGGGGGCTGTTCAGACGGCTTCCGTAGCTGCGATCACTCGTTCAAAAACAAAATTAGACGGTGAGATAATGTTAGCTGTCAATGCATCAAGCAAAGGCAGCAGTGCAGCGTTACCAAAAAGTTTCCACTCAAGTACTCTTATGTAATTGATGCGAATAACGTTCCTTTTGCTCGAATCCCTGGAGTGGGGGATAGGGTAATTCCAAACATGGAACGAAGAGCAGCCTTGATTTATGAAACACATTTGGGGGAGGGTCTGTCACATCAAGGGATCTCAAAAACAATTTTGACATTAAAAGAGATGTACTGGTGGCCTGGAATGAATACACACATTCACATATTCATCAACAACTGCTTAGACTGTAAATTACAGCGAGAGAGCCACCAGACACCGTGCTGTGAATGCGGCAGCCCAGTACAGACACCACTGTTAGACAGCATTAGGCTATCTACTCGCCAGCGTCCTACTGAATCTAGCTTCCTATGGTTATGGCCTCAGCGCTCGGCTGACGCTCGAACTGTTATAAAAGATTTGCGAGTCTTTATCGGCACATACGCAATAGGCACGCTACATTCTGACCAGGGTCCTGCGTTTAGCTCTAGGGCTTATAAGGAGGCCATGGCCAGTCTGGGCGTTGCATTGCGGTACTCCTCTCCATTCCATCCTGAGGGAAATTCTGTTGTGGAAAGGAAAAACCGGGACATAAAGCAGTCTATAACAGCTAGGGTATTAGGCTCTGGTGACGGGTGGGTCAAACACCTCATTAGCGTTCAGCGCTCACTTAACAATTTGCCAAGAAGTTCTCTAGGGGGGGTCACTCCATATGAGGTCCTATTTGGGACAAGAATGTGGGTTCCAGACTTAGAACACGTAGGCACAGTGGTGGACATGAAAACATTTGATATCAAAGATCGTTTGGCTGTTTTACAGGATCTTAACAAATTAAGAACGAAACAAAGCAACATATCCCTACAGCCAACCACCACTGGGGAAAAATCGGCGGTCCCAGCAAGGCCTTTCTGGATTCCAAAAGTTGGGGATCTAGTCAGAGAAAAAATAGCGGACAAGAAGGAATTTGGACCTTCTTACAGACAACCGGTACCTGTTCTAGCTGTTCAAGGAACAAGGACAGTACTTCTGCCGCCCCTTGCTGGAAGAAAGGAGAAAAGATTTGTGTCAATCGACCTGATCAATCCACAGTATGTGGCCAATACTAAGCAGTAGGCCTCGTGGACTCCGACCTAGTAGCAGACGCACTCCTCTCGCTACTATTCAAGAGGTTCAGACTGAAAGACTGATCACGATCGAGAATTCAGCTGTAACAAATGAAGTACTAAGCAACCAAGCTATGGAACTCATCCCTCTTGACAACCAAATAACAGTTCGTCCAAATACACCTGTCTACACCAACGTGACTCGTGAAGAACTGGTTCCTGTGATTTCAACGAAACCTGATGCAATTTCAACAATTGACAGAACTGCTTCTGGCTATTTCATTGACTTTGATACGTTCTCAGAAGATCCAAGCGAACCTGAAACGACGCCAGCATCATCAAAACTCAAGCAGCAAGTACAAGACTTTATTCACTTCCTGAAAAAGACTTATCTGGTTTCTCCATGGATTGAATTCTGGATTACATCTGGACTTTTGGTTTTCCTGCTCTGGCTAGCTTTGGTAACAACTGTAAGTGTGCTTATAAGTGGCAGATACATCCATGTGAACAGTGAAGGAAAAGACGTGAATGTACTTTTGAAACCACATAAATCTTCCCATCGTGAAGCAAGAGACTTGTCATCAGTGAACATCACAGCTGTTCCTATACAGGATGGTATAGTGTGGGACAAAACAGATTATGAAATCTTCGGTCCAAGTGAACAATTGAACATTCCACATTTATTTAAAATTTCACTAAGTGATTTAATTACGTCCAGTACCTATTCAGATGATTGGGACTTAGAAACTGTTCAAAATATAATGTTTGATCTAGAAAAATCTGCTGCATTTTCTAAAAAGAATTTTTAGAGGGTTCATCTGGTTACGAAGAATTGTATTGTTATAACCACTATGGTCATCATTATTTGCACAAAACTGCATATCCAAGAAATGTGTTTATGTTTAATCAATGGGAACATTGTCCAACACCACCACAAGGTAGTTCGAAAACTTTTGCTAGTAAATTTCCATATTTTTCAGGTTATAATACATCTGACCCGGAAACGTTTTACTA
The DNA here is from genome assembly GCA_963921515.1 of Calotriton arnoldi. Taxonomy (NCBI): domain Eukaryota; kingdom Metazoa; phylum Chordata; class Amphibia; order Caudata; family Salamandridae; genus Calotriton; species Calotriton arnoldi. The sequence continues at coordinate 683,190 of CAWUFW010007393.1, read as the reverse complement.
TAAAAATGTAAACAAAACAGAACTGAAAATTATGTTAACAAATACGAAACAGATTTACTCTGAAACATTTATTGCCCAACTGTCTATACAGGGTTTCGACTTATGGAAAGACACGATTGAGACAAAAACTGTCTGGGGTAGTAAAGATTGGCAAGTACAGGGTATAGAAGCTTTATTTAGAGCCTGTATCATCCCTGAACAAATACTGTTTTTGAATGACACCGTCCAACAGACATCTTGTCTTGGATTAGCCAAGATCAAAGCGATGAAAACACCTTCTGTGCCAACACCTGCCAGTGATAATAATACAAAGGCAGTGGTGACAGTTGAGAATATTCTACAACTCAACAGAACTCATCCGAATTGGAAGAAATGGTTGATCTGGCCCACAGACACAAACAACTGTCAGGAAAGGTTCTTGAACAAAACTCAGGGTTTAACTATTCATAGGCCAGACCCAAGATATGTCCAAAGACAACATTCGGGGGTAGTAACAACATACAGTGTAGGTAAATTATGCCTCGATTGGCTGCATAAATCTACACTACAGGATGTGAAGCAACACTTAACCTTACTTAAAGAGGACGCAGATCTTAGGGAATTCTTGCTTGGACCAAGAAAACCGCGTCAAAAACGTTTCATATATGCCGGCATCTATGCTGCTTATAACGAAGTATGGAAAGTGTCACAGATGGAGGCTGCAGAACGAATACGTGAACTTGATCGTATTAATTTAGAGAAAACACTCTCTGTAGTCGACAATGGGTTAACAACTTTGTCCTCCAGGATTTATTCATTGGATGGCATTGTATCCTCTGCTATCGACATTCTAGAACATGATTTGGCTATGTTACAACAAGGTCAGTCTCAATTACGTTCTATTGTGTTATTGACATGGACGCTGCAATCTTTGCGAGCGGGCTATGTGCCTTGGCGTTTCATCAACACGTCGTCTCTGTTTGCAGAATACAATCTCACTGATAAACAGGTTGAATTGGCACAAAGAGGAGCGAGGTATACAGTGCTAAGCATTGGAAAAATGGAAAAACTACCGTTTACAGTGGCAGAAAAACCAGCTACAGAATGGGTTATTCATGGCAAAATAACATTACCTGTGACAACTTTTCAGTTTCAGTATTGCCTCAGACAGATGCAAGCAGGCAAATATGAAAGGTTGGGTAAGGAATCCATTAAGATATCTTGGAATTTACCATATACACATAGATGTTGGAGTGGGGATCGTGAAGTGTATCTTAGCGGTAACAACTGTAAACATGCGCTGACCGGTTCACTCATTTGCCAGGACATTATTTTACACGGGGCTTGTAATGGTTCTGTGGCAAACTTGTCTTGCCATCAGCACGGTTCACCAGCTGCTGTGATTAATCCAGCGTTTGGACAACTTTCGAATGGGAGTTACCTCATGTTGAATGATCAGAGCTGCTGTGGAATGTTGCCAGGCATCCCATATCTAGTAACTTAGACTTAGAACACGTAGGCACAGTGGTGGACATGAAAACATTTGATATCAAAGATCGTTTGGCTGTTTTACAGGATCTTAACAAATTAAGAACGAAACAAAGCAACATATCCCTACAGCCAACCACCACTGGGGAAAAATCGGCGGTCCCAGCAAGGCCTTTCTAGATTCCAAAAGTTGGGGATCTAGTCAGAGAAAAAATAGCGGACAAGAAGGAATTTGGACCTTCTTACAGACAACCGGTACCTGTTCTAGCTGTTCAAGGAACAAGGACAGTACTTCTGCCGCCCCTTGCTGGAAGAAAGGAGAAAAGATTTGTGTCAATCGACCTGATCAATCCACAGTATGTGGCCAATACTAAGCAGTAGGCCTCGTGGACTCCGACCTAGTAGCAGACGCACTCCTCTCGCTACTATTCAAGAGGTTCAGACTGAAAGACTGATCACGATCGAGAATTCAGCTGTAACAAATGAAGGACTAAGCAACCAAGCTATGGAACTCATCCCTCTTGACAACCAAATAACAGTTCGTCCAAATACACCTGTCTACACCAACGTGACTCGTGAAGAACTGGTTCCTGTGTGTTCAACGAATCCTGATGCAATTTCAACAATTGACAGAACTGCTTCTGGCTATTTCATTGACTTTGATACGTTCTCAGAAGATCCAAGTGAACCTGAAACGACGCCAGCATCATCAAAACTCAAGCAGCAAGTACAAGACTTTATTCACTTCCTGAAAAAGACTTATCTGGTTTCTCCATGGATTGAATTCTGGATTACATCTGGACTTTTGGTTTTCCTGCTCTGGCTAGCTTTGGTAACAACTGTAAGCGTGCTTATAAGTGGCAGATACATCCATGTGAACAGTGAAGGAAAAGACGTGAATGTACTTTTGAAACCACATAAATCTTCCCATCGTGAAGCAAGAGACTTGTCATCAGTGAACATCACAGCTGTTCCTATACAGGATGGTATAGTGTGGGACAAAACAGATTATGAAATCTTCGGTCCAAGTGAACAATTGAACATTCCACATTTATTTAAAATTATACTAAGTGATTTAATTACGTCCAGTACCTATTCAGATGATTGGGACTTAGAAACTGTTCAAAATATAATGTTTGATCTAGAAAAATCTGCTGCATTTTCTAAAAAGAATTTTTAGAGGGTTCATCTGGTTACGAAGAATTGTATTGTTATAACCACTATGGTCATCATTATTTGCACAAAACTGCATATCCAAGAAATGTGTTTATGTTTAATCAATGGGAACATTGTCCAACACCACCACAAGGTAGTTCGAAAACTTTTGCTAGTAAATTTCCATATTTTTCAGGTTATAATACATCTGACCCGGAAACGTTTTACTATAAAAATGTAAACAAAACAGAACTGAAAATTATGTTAACAAATACGAAACAGATTTACTCTGAAGCATTTATTGCCCAACTGTCTATACAGGGTTTCGACTTATGGAAAGACACGATTGAGACAAAAACTGTCTGGGGTAGTAAAGATTGGCAAGTACAGGGTATAGAAGCTTTATTTAGAGCCTGTATCATCCCTGAACAAATACTGTTTTTGAATGACACCGTCCAACAGACATCTTGTCTTGGATTAGCCAAGATCAAAGAGATGAAAACACCTTCTGTGCCAACACCTGCCAGTGATAATAATACAAAGGCAGTGGTGACAGTTGACAATATACTACAACTCAACAGAACTCATCCGAATTGGAAGAAATGGTTGATCTGGCCCACAGACACAAACAACTGTCAGGAAAGGTTCTTGAACAAAACTCAGGGTTTAACTATTCATAGGCCAGACCCAAAATATGTCCAAAGACAACATCCGGGGTAGTAACAACATACAGTGTAGGTAAATTATGCCTCGATTGTCTGCATAAATCTACACTACAGGATGTGAAGCAACACTTAACCTTACTTAAAGAGGACGCAGATCTTAGGGAATTCTTGCTTGGACCAAGAAAACCGCGTCAAAAACGTTTCATATATGCCGGCATCTATGCTGCTTATAACGAAGCATGGAAAGTGTCACAGATGGAGGCTGCAGAACGAATACTTGAACTTGATCGTATTAATTTAGAGAAAACACTCTCTGTAGTCGACAATGGGTTAACAACTTTGTCCTCCAGGATTTATTCATTGGATGGCATTGTATCCTCTGCTATCGACATTCTAGAACATGATTTGGCTATGTTACAACAAGGTCAGTCTCAATTACGTTCTATTGTGTTATTGACATGGACGCTGCAATCTTTGCGAGCGGGCTATGTGCCTTGGCGTTTCATCAACACGTCGTCTCTGTTTGCAGAATACAATCTCACTGATAAACAGGTCGAATTGGCACAAAGAGGAGCGAGGTATACAGTGCTAAGCATTGGAAAAATGGAAAAACTACCGTTTACAGTGGCAGAAAAACCAGCTACAGAATGGGTTATTCATGGCAAAATAACATTACCTGTGACAACTTTTCAGTTTCAGTATTGCCTCAGACAGATGCAAGCAGGCAAATATGAAAGGTTGGGTAAGGAATCCATTAAGATATCTTGGAATTTACCATATACACATAGATGTTGGAGTGGGGATCGTGAAGTGTATCTTAGCGGTATCAACTGTAAACATGCGCTGACCGGTTCACTCATTTGCCAGGACATTATTTTACACGGGGCTTGTAATGGTTCTGTGGCAAACTTGTTTTGCCATCAGCACGGTTCACCAGCTGCTGTGATTAATCCAGCGTTTGGACAACTTTCGAATGGGAGTTACCTCATGTTGAATGATCAGAGCTGCTGTGGAATGTTGCCAGGCATCCCATATCTAGTAACGGTCAACTCCAGGGTCACTTGCTGTATGCAAGTATTGTTTCCCCAATAGACACAGTCAGGGAGTCGCCTTTATGGCCTTCGCTGAACGTCTCTTTTATAAGATTTGATACTTTAAGCAGAATGAAAGCCATGCTTTTACAGCAAACCGTGCCTTTGACCTCGGCCAGAGAAACCTATGATCTACAAGTTGCAAGGACTTCGGCTGAGATACAGACTCTAATACGTACAAACTGCCCTATACATTTCGTAGAAATGATATCACGTATCTTTAACATGTCAGATACAACAGGAATTGTACATGTATTTAAGAGCATTTGCACCGGTCTATTAGCACCGTTCCAGGCAATACTTGGAATCATTCCGAACTTTGCACATTCGGTGTTTGGTGGCATACCATTCATTCTCGCACTTGTTGCCGGAATTTTATTCATCTGTCTGCTATTACGCTATGACCAGCCGATTCGCCGGAATCACTCCGAGCGAAATGGAGAAAGCTCTCCTTGAAAGAAAGTGCCGTGAGCGAATAGTACAGCTATTGGGCATGACTCGTCTACTGGACCTTAATACCACATGGTTCCTGTCATTCCGACCAATCTGGCATGATTGCATCTTACCTGTTCTACGCTGCCTGCTAAGCGGTGAAGAATGCGTGTTGGACGCCTGTCTAACATATCCATCAGCTGCGCCAAAGGATGTCGATGCTTTGCTGGACCCGATAACGGCCCATGCTCTGTGTTGTCCCCAGAGGCTTCCAATCCTGATGTCAGCATTCATTGAGATCTCACAGTCGCCTCCTGCTGCTGCTGAGGTACGAGAAACAACTCCAGGCACACAGGTAACAACGGACGCGAACATTGCTGCTGCTACCTATGCTGAGAGCGATGCTTCCCATCTTTGTGCGATCAATCTTCTACATGAGGTGTTCCAACTTACACCAGCGGCAATAGATGATGTTTTGTCTATTGAAGTAGATGATCTCATGTTTACACCAGACCCGTAAACTGACTCTGATTCGGCATACTCTGTTCCAGTACAACAGCAACCATTTGGCCTTCATTTTTCAAACCCTTGGAACTTTACCAAATTTGAACTTTTTGTCCCATTTTTCGAACAAAAATGGCACTCCAATCTGCTTAAAGTAGAACTAGCCTTATAATACAGACTTGGCAGTACTTCCAGGGACACTTAGTCATCTTGTGTGTCTAACTCAGTTCATTTAAGTTTCATGACAGGAAATGACTTTTGATTTTGAACACACTTATCGATCATTTTAGTCATATGTAAATATTGCTTTTGTATTTCATTCCGACTGCATTAATTTCATACTTTCTGCTGAAAATGAAAAACACTGCTTGATGATGTACAGAAACATTTGCATTTTAATGTATCTTTTAAACCAAAAAGCTTTTTTAGGATATGTTTTAGTATGCGGTACTCCATTTTAATGTTTAGCATTTTAAATGTTTAGCATTTTAGTATTGTTGTATACACAAAGAGGAGTGGGTGTTGTGTACTTTATTGGGTGTCCATAAACGGGCTTTCTAGAATCATGTCCTTATATAGGCACAATCCAACCTGCCCTTATATAGGCATAAAATCCCAGACCTTATTTAGGCATAAACCATGCATACCAAATACAGGCATGGATTCCGACATCCGTCCACCCTAGCGTCTCAACGAGTCCATGAAAAAACAGACCCTCAGGCTGCGGGAGTTTCCCTTGCCCAGGACTATTGATTTCTTCAAGGACTCATACATTATGCATGAACCTCTATTCCTTAAGGGATTCATTCATGACGTCTTTCGCTACCCAACTTACGTCAATGCTAACATTTTCAGGTATAAATATACCTTCCCAAACCCCTGTAAATCAGAGGAGACCTCGACTTCAGAGGAGCCCGATTCCCGGCCGGACGCACTGAGAAGACGCTGTCATTCCTGCACGCAGAGAGTCCAGCTTCCAGTGATCTAACTTCCCTTGCGGGGTGTTGGAGTTCAAGTCCGGATAGAGATTCCTACCTCTCTCATTCTTCAGGTATGGAGCAGACTAGAACCTAGCGGGACTCTTGGCATACTAGACTCTTGGCATACTAGGCGTAACTTACTCTTAGTATACTCTAGTCAGGAATACAGCACCTACTTCTACTTTTCCCTACACCTAGGAAAGGTTAGGCACACTGGGTAGAACTAGGATAGAAACGCATCGTATGAGTACTCGTATTTTTAGGCTGTGTCATTTTATGTAAATGCATATATGCTGAAAAGATAATGCTAACGCAGTATTATTTATTTCTACTGCTCACCTTGTACATTATTTATCTCGCATACTGTCTTGTGATCGTAAAAGCACATCTAACTTACAACAGAAACAAGACTGTTCAATAAACCTTTTTATTGAAACGCCCGTCTGTTATTTCTGTGTGACTTTGAGAATAACTGAATCATGCACAACTGAGCTGAGTGAAATAGTTATCTATTGTTTCTACGACTCTGGGACACGTCCTGATTCTGTAAGGGAAACGCAGTGGTCATGTTTTGCGGCTGCCAGAAACTAATCCCTTCTTGTTGTCAAGAAGTTTCTAGTGGCCTCTGAGCTAGCTGGCACAAGTAATTAAGTTTAATATACTCGATAGGGACATACCGACCTTAGTCCTATGTCAAACCTATAGGATATATCATTCCAATGCGCAGAGCCTATTAGGGAAATAGGAGCTACACTACACCGTGGCGCATGGAGCTCACCTGCCCAGCTGTTCTACACCCCTGGGGTGGGCCAGGGCATGGGGGGTCGCCACAACAAGTCCTAATTTTTTATATGCTTGGAGAGGGAGTGAGTGGGGCCCCCTACCCAGCATTCTAAGGGCCAGGGTACCCCATCCCCCAGGCTTATTTATGGATTGGTGGGCCCGGGATCCTCAAATCCAGGGCTCCAATACAGGAACGGGCAGGGTAGAAGAGTGCTGCGGCTTCCGCAGGAGCTGAGAGGAGGCTGCCGTACGGGGGAACCAGCAGTGCAGCCAAGGTCCCAAAAAGAAGGACCAATTTAGGAATTTCTTCAAAGTTCCAAGCATTCCCTCCGTTGGAGCATGTGCTCTTCAGCTGAGAAATTACTAAATCATGTTGAGTAGTGTGAGTGTAATAAATGTACTTTTCCTTTTTCAAAAGAAAAAGCACAGAATGGACAATCATTTATTGAGTGTTATCATTGCGTCCTAGCAAATGGTGATTATTAGCCCACACCACCTCCCTTGAGTAGGCCTTGGACTGCTCTGCTCCGCTACCCTGAGAGAGTCAAGCGCTACAATGGGGTGCTTGGTTCCCAGTAAATGGGTGAATTTGGTCCCATTACTTGTAAAGGCCACACAACTAATGACCTGTTTCCTTACAGTAGCACTTTCTAAACCATCAACAGTATCACAAGTGTCCATCCAAATAGTCTAAAAGGGAGCATACCATACAAAGAAACCATCTGCGCCTTTAATGTGACACCTGCACTCAGAGACATTCTTATCCTGTGTCAGACCTGGCATCCTAGTGTCATTTCCCCTGTCTTTTTGCTTGTGACCTCATGCATTTTTTGACCGTGTGCTGTATTTCACTTTTGCTGGTTTACGTACTCTGGGCACTTCACCACTGCTGATCAGTGCTAAAGTGCAAGTGGTCCCTGTGTAAATCGATTGGTTATCTATGATTGGCATTCTTAATTTACTTGTAAGTCCCTAGTAAAGTGCACTGTGTGTGCCCAGGCCCTGTAGATCAAATGTTACTAGTGGGCCTGCATCACTAGTTGGGCCACCCACATGAGTGGCCCTGTAAACTTGTTTCAGGCCTGCCATTGCAGTGTCTATGAGTGCAGTTTTAAACTTCCCATGTCGACCTTGCAAGTGCACCCACTTGCAAGGCCCCACTTACAGGCAAGACAGAGATACTGCTTTTTGGGAAAGCTCATTTCTTTTGGTCTAATGACTAGTGGCCTAGGGAATTGAGGACCATTCCCATTCTAAAAAAAGTAGTAAAAAATGTAGGGGTTCTAATCAATGAAAATCTGTCTATAAAAGAACATGTGAACTCCATTTCCAGAACCTGTTTGGCCTAACGCACATGTTCAGAAAAGCCTTTCAGTGGCTACCCTTTTAGACCAGGAAATCACTTATCCAGACACTCATTGTGAGCGGCCTGGATTATGGAAATTCTCTAGTGGTTGCAATGAATGAGGGCCTCTTTTCCAAGCTCCAGGTGATACAGAACACAGCAGCGTGGTTGGTTTGCAACCTACCATCTCGTTCTCCTTCTGAACCCACTTTGAGATCTCTACACTGGTTGCCTGTGAGAAAGCGGTCCCTTTTTAAGCTTTAATGTCTGGTCCATAGGTCTCTCCATGGAAATTGGTCTTGTTACCTACAAAATAGGTTACAACCTTACATTCCTACCTGCAACCTGAGATTTACTGATCCACTGTTATTACTCCCCCGGCGCATCCCTACGGTCAGTCACGGGGCTGCTCTTTCTCTTTCTCGGACCCCCACTATTGGAATCAGCTGCCACTAAACCAACGCTCCTGTGTTAATTTAGCCATATTTAAAATCTCTTGAAAACATGGCTATTTAATCTGCAAATTTAAATCTGGATCTGTGTGGTCTGCCGGAGTTCCGAGAAACCCCACAGGGGTGATTTGAGCACTTTACAAATATCAATAACAAAACATAACCATTCCTATCTCTACAATTAAGACACCCCTAAGGTAGGCCCAAGGTACCCCCCACCCCTTAGCAGGGTGTGGTGTATGTGAAAGGTAGGACATGTGCTAGTGTGTCCTATCTCTCCTATAGTTTATCATTGGAGCAGCCTTGTAACATCTTACTGGGGAAGAAATAGAGATTTGGAGTTTGGCCTTCCTGAACCAAAAATTTAAAGATACATCTTTTAGTGAAGTCAGTTTTTAAATTGTGTGTTTGAAAATGCCACTTTTAGAAAGTGGTCATTTTCTTGGCTTGGCAGTTCGAGCTGGACTGTTCCCATGGGGAGCAGAGTCAAGACTGATTTGCTTATGGCTGTGTCCGAACTGGGGTGATGTTGCAAGCAAAATAACAATGGATTAAACCCAGATCTGTGACTAGGGGTGAGTGTTTGAAAAGTTTCAACACTCCATCCATCATTTTAGTTTGTGATGTTGCTATGTGCGCCCTAAGTGGCTAAGGGTATGCCCAGATGTGGGTCCCTTGCTCATTCCGCCACTGGATTCAAGCTAGCCTGGCTGATGAGGGGTGGTACCCAGAAACTCGCCTCAGGATGCTTGTTTCCGGTCCAGGGAGGACCTGGCTTGGCAGTTCAGGCTGTGCTGTTCCCATGGGGAGCAGGATCAAGACTGATTTGCATATGGGTGGGTTCAAACTGGGGTGACGTTGCGAGCAAAATAACAATTGATTAAACCCAGATTTGTGACTGGGTGTGAGTGTTTAAAAAGTTTCAACCCTCTGTCCATCATTTATTTTGTGATATTGCTTTGTGCACCCTAAGTGGCTAATAGTATGCACAGATGTGGGTCCCTTGCTCGCAGTGCCAAAGGATTCAAGCTAGCCTGGCTGATGAGGGGTGATACCCCGAAACAGTCCCAGGATGCTTGTTTCTGGTCCAGGGAGGGCCTGGCTTGGCAGTTGTGGCTGGACCGTTCCCATGGGGAGCAGGTTGAAGACTGATTTGCATAAGGCTGGGTCCAAACTGTGGTGACATTGCAAGCAAAATAACAATGGATTAAACCCAGATCTGTGACAGAGGGTGAGTGTTTGAAAAGTTTCAACACTGCACCCATCATTTTAGTTTGTGATGTTGCCAATTTCTTGCTTTACCATTCTGTGTCTCTGCCTGTGGAACCAACATCTGGTTTAGACTGACAGGCGCTGTTTGTGGATTTACTGTAGACAGTCACACAAAGGGAGCTGAGGTGTGCCCTGCATATCCTGATGGCCCATCACCAGGCTGATGGGTGTTCCTGAGCTAGAGAGGTGGGAGGAGTTGGCCTTGACACCTGAATAGGGATGTGCCTGTCCTCTCACAATGCTGTCTCCACCCACCTGGAGTTTTCTGGAGCCAAGGCAGAGCAAGGCAAGAACTTGTAAACAACAAAGACTTCTCTTTGAAGTATGCCTAATTAAAGGCCAAAAGGGGTATAAGTTTTGGACCTAAAACCCCAGACTTTTAGAACACTTCCTGATCAAGAGGAACCTCTGCTAAGGAGAAGAGATGTAAGGAGGAGTACTGCCCTTTTGCTGTGTGTTGCTTTGCTTGGTTGGCCTGCAGTTTCTGCTTTTGCTTTGGAGAGGAAAAGGACTGGACTTTGATGTGTATCCTGCTTGAGAAGTTTCTCCAAGGGCTTGGGTGTGCTTGCCTTCTGTTAAAAAGTCTCAGGGCCATCAAAGACTTCATCTGCAGCATCCCTGAACTCCACTGCTGGGAGTTCTGACCTGCCTTCTGGTGCCAGTTCCAGTTCTGGGCCCTTGGAGGTTGATTTGCTGCTTCTTCTGCTGAAAGTCCATGCATCACCCTTCCAGCATCTGTTTTTCTGATGCAGCACCGCCTGCGGGAGAGGTTTCCATGCACTGCCACCATGCAGTCAAAGAAGAGTTGCACCTGTGCAGCAAGTCTGCATCGAGGCTGGGCTCCAGTAAGGAACCGAGGCTGTGTGTCTGGAGAATTGTCACTTCACCTCCCCGTGCAGAAAGAAACTGATGCATCACCTCCCCTCGCAGTAAGAAACCAACGCATCACCTCCTCTCTCAGTTCAGAACCGACGCATCACCTCCCCTGCGTAGCAGCAAGGAACCGACGTATCACCTCCCGTGGAGTAAGGAACCAACGCATCACCTTCCCTGCGAGTAAGGACTGACACATCGCTGCGTTTTCCGGTGCCTCACCGCCCGTGCCTGTTTTTGCCTTGTGATTTTGACCCATCCCAGATACTTTGTACACAAAGTGATACATCCTTAGGTTTATATGGACTGAACTGTTTTTACCTTTTAAAAGTGATATTTTGATATTTGTATGTGGGAATTATTATCATGTTGGTCTTGTTTGCTTTAGATAAAGATACTTTAATCTTCTAAACTGGTGTGGTGTCCATTTGTAGTGTTTTTACTGTGTTACTGTGTGTGTTATGTTCAAATACTTTACACATTGCCTCTGAGATAAGCCTGACTACTTGTGCCAAGCTACCAAGGGGGTGAGCAGGAGTTATCTTGGATGTGTAATCCCCTTACCCTGTCTAGAAGGAAGGGTCCCTACTTGGACAGGGTGCAAGCCACTGCCAACTAGAGACCCCATTTCTAACAATCTGTCTCATAGTTTGAGACATCACTTGGTAATATCAGAAAAAGTGAGATGACACTCTAGTTTACAAAACCTACAAAAGCAGATGCTATGGAGATGCCAAGTTAAAGACCTGAAACACAGTAAGCATTAAACCAATAAAGTGTAAGGAGTTTCAGAATAATCACCAAAGGCTGAAATTAATTCATTAGTAGATTTTTGTTTTCGAAAGTGCCAAACTTAACACAACGCCAACTTAGTTTCAATTATGTGCTCACACAACATATTTGCTGTAATCACCATTTAATTTCAATCATTATTCATAAGAACCATTCAAATTTACATACAACTGCCATTGACAGAGAAGCAACATCACAAAGAAATAAATCACTTAACATAAATTTTGTGACCCACCTCAAATGAACATCGATACATAATCACGACAGCAAATCATTAGACACAATATCAGAACACACAATCAAAACATATATCAGTGCATATCCTAGTAGTGAATTTAACAGCAACCAAGGGGTACTAACTCAACTGCCCTTAACAAGCCCCTGTATTTTATGGCTATTAACCTAGGGGTGGCACCCAAATCTTTCAATTATTTAAATGCTTAAAACAGGGATATTAGCATTGAATTATTTCCATGTACAATTCCCTGTATGCCTATACATTTCTTTTTCTGTGGACACACTCCCTAGTTAACTAAAGCTGCCAACACATTTCGAACCCAACTTCACTTTGGGGTTCTCCTCAGGACTCAGAACTGTAGAACCATAAATAGCAAGAATGGCATCCTATGTCTGGGTCAATCAATCACAGAATTTGTAAAGCGCGCTACTTACCCGCGAGGGTCTCAAGGCGCTGGGGAGAAAAAAAGGGGGGTGCTGCTACTGGTCGAACAACCAGGTCTTGAGTAGCCTCCTGAAGGTCAGCAGGTCTTGGGTCTGTCGTAGGCTTAGTGGAAGGGTGTTCCAGGTCTTGGCGGTGAGGTGGGAGAAGGATCTGCCGCCGGTGGTAGTTCTTCGAATGCGAGGGACGGTGGCGAGGGAGAGGTCGGCGGAGCGGAGTTGGCGGTTGGGGACGTAGAAGAGGAGTCGTCTGTTGAGGTAGGCTGGGCCAGTCTTGTGGAGTGCCTTGTGTGCGTGGATGAGGAGTTTGAAGGAGATTCTCCTGTCGACGGGGAGCCAGTGCAGGTTCCTCAGGTGGGGGGTGATGTGGCTGTGGCGTGGTACATCGAGGATCAGGCGTGCGGAGGTGTTTTGTATGCGTTGCAGTCGCTTGATGAGCTTGGCCGGCGCTCCCGCGTAGATGGCGTTCCCATAGTCAAGTCTGCTACTGACGAGGGCCTGGGTGACTGTTCTTCTTGTGTCTGTCGGGATCCACCTGTAGATCTTGCGAAGCATGCAGAGGGTGTTGAAGCAGGAGGATGAGACTGCGTTGACTTGCTTGGCCATGGAGAGCGTTGAGTCGAGGATGACTCCCAGGTTGCGTGCGTGGTCGGTGGGTGTCGGGGCTGCTCCCAGCGTCGTTGGCCACCAGGAGTCGTCCCAGGCTGAGGGGTTGGAGCCGAGGATGAGGGCCTCTGTCTTCTCCGTGTTCAGTTTTAGTCGGCTGATCTTCATCCAATCGGCGACGGCCTTCATTCCTTCATGGAGGTTGGATTTGGCGGCGAGGGGGTCCTTGGTGAGGGAGAGGATCAGTTGAGTGTCGTCGGCGTAGGAGATTATGTTGAGGTCGTGCTGTCTGGCGATGCGTGCGAGCGGGGCCATGTAGATGTTGAACAGTGTTGGGCTGAGGGACGATCCCTGGGGTACGCCGCAGATGATCTCGGAGGCTTCGGATCGGAATGGTGGGAGGCGGACTCTCTGGGTTCTGCCGGCGAGGAAGGAGGTGGCCCATTCCAGGGCCTTGTCTCGGATCCCTGCGTCATGGAGGCGTGCGCGTAGAGTGCGGTGGCAGACAGTGTCGAAGGTGGCGGAGAGGTCCAGCAGGATGAGGGCTGCGGTCTCACCGTTGTCCAGCAGGATCCTGATGTCGTCGGTGGCGGCGATGAGGGCAGTCTCAGTGCTGTGGTTGCTGCGGAACCCCGATTGGGATGGGTCCAGGATGCTGTTTTCTTCGAGGTATCGGGTTAGCTGTTTGCTGACGATCTTCTCGATGACCTTGGCTGGGAACGGAAGCAGGGAGATGGGCCGGAAGTTCTTGAGGTCTCTCGGGTCCGCCTTGGGTTTTTTGAGTAGGGCGTTGATCTCTGCGGGTTTCCAGCTGGGTCCCTTTTGTCTGTTTCTTTTTTTTTTAATTGTCCACTTTATTTCTAATCCGCAGTTTAAATCATGGCGTGAATGACCAAAGGAGTGTTACTGCGTTGAAGACCAGCACGATACAAAAACAAGACGGCAAGTAATGACCGGTGGTGTGCAGGAGAGGCTTTAGCATAACAATTCCGAGACCTTACCACAGAAGTGAAGCAGAGTCGTACTTGACTGGAGTTTAAAATTCCATCCCTCACTTAAAAATAAAGCGAGCAATTTTACATGTTTTGATTGTGTGATCTGATACTGTGTCTAATGATTTTCTATCGTGATTATGGGGCTGAATACGATATTAGAGGACAGACCGCCACCCGCTATCATGGCGGTCAGGAGACTGCCGGACAGGCAGGCGGCAGTCCAACCGCCAAATTAGGATGCAACCGCCGGGCTGGCAGTGGCAAAGTGCTCATTTACACGCCGGGCAATGCTGTTGCCAAGGAAAAGGGCAGCAGCACAAGCCGCAGTGTAAAGGAACATGTGGTGTATGGCATACGGTGCATGGGGACACTCCATGTGCCCCCAGGGTCACTTAACAGTGGCCCACGAGGGACAGGGGCCCTGTTTGGGGTCCCCAAAATTCCTTTCCGACAGCCGGTTCATGGCAGTCAGACCACCATGACAGGCTGTCAGAAAGGGATATCGTAACCCCGAGGGCTGTGCCTGCCTTGGCACCACCGCCACTCAGGGATTACATATCTGACCACTGCCATGTCTGGATCTCCAATCCTGGCGGAGGTGGCGGTCTACCCTCCGAACACTTGTGGTCCAACTGCCTGCATCATAATGCGGCAGTCGGACCGAAGGGCTGTCTGTAGGTCTGACCGCCACCAACGGCCTGTCGGTGACAGCTCGACTGACATCGTAATGAGGCCCTATGTATCGATGTTTATTTGAGGTGGGACATGACATGTATGTTAAGTGATTTATTTCCTTGTAATGTTGCTCCTCTGTCAATAACAGTTGGAAGTATGTAATGGTTCTTATGAATAATAATGGAAATTTAATGGTGATCACAGCAATTAAGTTGTGTGACCACATAATTGAAACTAAGTTGGCGGTGAAATAGAGTCAGCACTGGCATTTGCTCATTGTTATAATTTGGCAGTTGCCCAACCCCTGTTGTTATTTAATTTAAACTTATAACAACAGCACATCAGAAGGGCAGCACCTGAACATACTGCTGATAAGGAAAGGAGCTGAAGGAACAAAGAGAAAAGCAAACATCTCCAGGAGATGTAACCTTGAGCGTCAATATAGACTGCAGCAGGCAGAAGCTCCATCAAACATCTCAGGATCATATCCACCAAGCAAACACTGCATGTCAACGTCTCCACACATGGTGCAACTGACTGCTACCGGACACACTGGCCTTGAGAACACCAAACGTGACTGATAGACTCACAGGACACCCTCAGCGACATCAGCTTGGTGTTGGTGAAGTTGGGCATTTTGGCAGCCCCCACCTGTCTCATTCTTGAGACTGTGGCACCACCGGTCGCAATTTGCATTGAGAGGTAAACAAGCTATTTGTCAAACACCAACTATGATTGCAATCACAAAGTCAAGTCTGGAAACAGCTAGAGGCTGCACAGCTATTTTCAGGTGTTTGACCCTCTTGAAGGAATAAAACAAGTGCAAGGCAGAAGGGGAAGGATATAGATTTTATGAGGAATAGAGTGGGGGAGAGAAATTGTCAAATTTCAGTGACTTGTGTATGGATACATGAAGTTTGCATTTTTAAAGAAGAGGAGGATTTCCTTTTTGTGAGAAGTAAGAAAGGAGGTTTTTTGACATCCACTTCTGGAGACTTTCCAGGTAGGATCCTTGAACGGACTTGTCAATGTTTTGAGATATATTTGTCTATCATGGCCACATTGATGGAAGGACAAGAGGCTCTGACTTAAATACAAGGTAAGTAAAGCAGAGGTTAGGTTCGAGACACAGAGAGATTAAGGGCCAGATTTACCAAAGCCTATTTTCAGTTGCAAAGGCCCCGATTTGCAGAATCGGGCCATTTGTGACCCCAAAAGGGCTTTTTGGCCTGTATAAACCACAAATTGCAATACAGAAGCACGTTACTGAATCGCAATTTAGATTTGCGATCAAAGTCTGCATTAATATTGGGAAGGGGGGTGTTTAGGGCATCCCTTCCAAATACCTATTCTCTGTGATATGTATTAATATTTTGCAAATCAAATCTGATCACAAAACATTATTCTTTTATCAACTACTGAACAGTAGTGGTAAGATATTCCCCTTTGAGAATGTTGAATACAATATTTTTAAGAGTAGACAGTGGTCCCAAAGAATACTGCCTACTCTTAAAAATGTTTGTAATTATTTTTAAACAAATCCCATTTTCCTTGAAAGAAAACGGGGTACATTAAAAAAATGCTTCATTTAAAAGCAATCCCTGACATGGTGATCTGCTGACCTCTGCAGGCCATTGTCCCTATCATGGCTGCGATACCAAGTGGGTCACAATCTGTGACCTACCTTATTAATATTAATGAGTTAGGTCAAATTGTGACCCACTAGGCATCTACTTCAACCTGCCTCCCACATCAAATCAGTGCAGGGACTGTGGGTGGGTCTAGTGTGGTAACTGTGGGATTTGGTGTGCTCGGGTGAAGGCTTGAATGAGGTTGTGCATCCTTTAAGTAGCCAGAAGTTTCCAGAGGGCTCCTAGCACCGCATCTACTTCCATAAGAAACCTCAGGGGCATGTGCAATCAGTATATTTGTCACTAACACATCCTTTGGGCTGATGCCACCAGCCTCTGCTTAGGACAGCCCCTTTTCTGTCAACCTTTTAATAGATGGTCGTTCTGTGGGTGTTTTTTCACTTCAGTTGGTTTGTCAAGTATACTTTTCAAATGGTTCTGATTTTTTTGTTGGCGTGCAGCTTTAAGAGTGGTCATGAAAGGCACTTAATTGTGTTTTCCCTCCTTTTTACGTCTCGGCTACAGGCAGCTTTACCTGTCTTTTGGCCTGACTTATTGATTCCAAAATACATAGGGCCTGATTCACAAAGGTAAACTGAGACGAAAGTCTAACTTTATGATTTTCGGTATTCACAAATGTCATTTACGAGCAGTAATGTTAGACTTCTGTCTCAGTTAAACTTAAGTTTTTGTCTTAAGTTTAACTTTTTGGTCTCAGTTAAACTTAAGACCAAAAGGTAAGTTTAACTGAGGCAAAAGGCTAATTTTACTACTGGTAAATGCCCTTTGTGAATACCAAAAGTCATAAAGTTAGACTTTCGTCTCAGTTTACCTTTGTGAATTGGGCCCAATGAGTGGGGTTCGGGTCAACTATAACTCCTGATTAGATGGCTTTATCGTCTTTCTCACATCCATGATCCTTCTTCAAAGGCTTTGCTCTCTATCTGTGGTTTGCCCTGCCAGGAGCATTTCAGACTCACATTGTTTTGACTAGATGAGTTGTCTCCTTCCACTGCTTAGTTGAGGGGACTCTTCTTAATTTACTTTCAACACTCCATGGGAGTACATGTGTTCACATTCCCCCATCTCCCTCACCCGCCAAACTTGTACATTATTTCCCCTGTCCTTTTCCATCACTCTCAGAAAGTTAGACCCCCGCCCTCATCAACTGTCTATTGTTCACCCCCATGTTCTTGCCAATCAGGATGCTGTAACAAGTCTACTGGGCAGGAGAGAGGGGCCCCACAAACAAAGGGGATGGAGCACCGTGATAACAGTAAAATAAATACGCCCCTTGGGGAAGCAAATCAATAAACCACCTATAGATCTTGAAACAAACAATCCACAATCTTCTATCATACCACAAAAGTCTGCAACCATAAATTCGTACCACATCAATATCAAGTTTGCACAGAGTTTTAAATTCGTATTAGTTTCCCCACAGGGGTTAAAAGATGCTCATATACATAAACATACAGTAGTAATTCCACACTTTATTCTTATGTATGTAAAGAAGACAGAATTTACATTCAGGAGAGGCTACTCAGTACTGTGTCTCCACTATACATGCATTGGCCCCCTCCCCACAATATGACGCATGAGTTTAATAACAATTAAAATATCATAGTCACAAATAAATTAAAACAAAGGAAAGAAAGTGGTGCTGGTCCGCTATGGTCATTAAAAGTGATAAGTAGTGCTTCACAAAGGTAATCATCTACCATATCACGGTATCAGGCAGATCCTGCATCTAAAAAATATGTCGACATGTTTCGGTGGAGTTTATGATGGGTTGCCACCTTCTTCAGGACAAAAATTAGACAATCTCCCTCAAAGATTCACAACAAATAATTTAAAAACCTGTGTGGAGAAATATATAATACCAATTACTCCACTATTTTTCCCCGACATCAAATCGCAGTGCAAAGAATATCTACATGATACTTGACATAACATTCCTGAGGCATTTCTTCTATCATACCAATTATCAAGGGAGGCATTCTTACTACTTCTATCTGACCATGTACATTTGTACAGCACCAATCTTCGTTCCTTTCATTTTCATCTCATAGGAGAATCACACAAACAACCTTCAGGTTCCCATCAAGGTTCCAAGGCTTTCCCTTTCATACAGTCATGTCCCTGAGGGGAATCAGTTACCTATCAGTCAGGTGTTTCATCAAATTCGCACTACTTCTAGTCCCAAACTTCTCTTACATTCATATTGCATTCACCCTTCGGTAAGATAATACCTCCTGTGTCCGGCCTTTTCTTTCAGATCCAGGTGCCAGGAAGGCATCAGCAGCCTTTCCTCGCCCCATCCCTGCCCGCTCTGCCTTTTCACCCCAGTCCCACCCATCATGACCGTTTTATTTTTTTCTATTTACTACTCCAAAATGATCGTCTGGCAGTGGTAAAGTAAAGAAAGAAAAAGTGGTTGCTACATCATGATCTATGCACACACATTAATCACAACTCATGCATCATGCTGTACATGCATACACTCATTATCAGGCATCATGATTTTTGCTTGTGCATGTTTCACGATGCATGGCAGCCATATTGGAATGGGTTTCCCTTTAGAAGGAAACCCATTCCAGGATGCTGGACATGCTTGCACATGCATCTTGATGCTTTATATAAGCACTGGCAAATTCAATAGCTTATTCAATTAAAGACAGGACCTATTGGCTTGGCCACTGCTTGTTTTACTTGCAAAGTAGGTGATTTTTTGCTTGCTTGGCTTTCCTTGTAAGGCGCAGTTAGGCAATTCTGTTTATCTTTGCAGGATTTAGCCTCCACTTTGTGTGGGTGAATACATTTCATACTCATTTTTCATGTTCGATTATAGCAGAGTTAGTAACTATGGGATTGACTAATCACATTTGTCAGTGATTATGACCTTGCAGAATGTAGGAGGTTTCATTAGCTTTCATTCCTGGCACAGCTGTAGCTCCACAGAGAAACATATTAAATCAAGAAAAGATTTAGCTTATGAAATTTAGAATCCAATGGCAAAAGGTCCATTCATTGACCCAAGATTAACTTTGTACTCGCTCCTCCGTCCGTAGGCATCGCAGTGGGAATTGATTTGTGATAAAACAGTCAAGAGGGCTCTGCTTTATGATTATAAAATTGGGATTAGAGAAAGCCTGATGGAAGAGCTTGTCATTGATTTAAATGAAAGCCTTTGGCAGTCTAAGTGGGATGCAGGGCACAGAGGAGATGGTGTCACTGCGTCCTTTGTACGGGTATAGGACAAGCGTGAATTGTAAGGGCTTGGGGGGACCTGGGGAAGACATATTTTGGAGGCCCCTGTCTGGCTCAATATTGAATTGTATTACCTATTTTCTGCCAATTCAAGCTCTATGTGCCTAACAGTATTGCATTATTTGTTGAAGATTGAGATACAGAAATACACAGAGGTGAGCTACCGAGAAAATTCACTTTTAAAAGGGGCCCCTTGGAAGGTGGGGGCTCTGGGCTGGGCTGTGCTGGGCAATCGTCTACTTTGCCCATGTCTTAAAACGTCTCTGTATAGGACAGCATGAGGGTGGCATCACTCCGTCATTGTACTATTAAAGGTTTGTAAGGATCTGGTGTCACTCTGCCCATTGTACTCTTAAAGAAGAAGTGTACCAAAGGTGGCATTGTTCTGTCATTGTACTGTTAAAGGTTAGTAAGGATCTGGTGCCACTCTGCCCATTGTATTCTTAAAGATGAAGTGTACCAAGGCACCATCACCCTGTCATTGTACTGTTAAAGATTAGTAAGAATCTGGTGCCACTCTGCCCATTGTACTCTTAAAGATGAAGTGTACCAAGGCACCATCACCCTGTCATTGTACTGTTAAAGGTTAGTAAGAATCTGGTGTCACTCTGCCCATTGTACTCTTAAAGAAGTAGTGTACCAAGGTGCCATCACCCTGTCATTGTACTGTTAAAGGTTAGTAAGAATCTGGTGCCACTCTGCCCATTGTACTCTTAACGAAGAAGTGTACCAAGGAGGCCTCACCCTGTCATTGTACTGTTAAAGGTTAGAAAGAATCTGGTGTCACTCTGCCCATTGTACTCTTAAAGAAGTAGTGTACCAAGGTGCCATCACCCTGTCATTGTACTGTTAAAGGTTAGTAAGAATCTGGTGCCACTCTGCCCACTGTACTCTTAACGAAGAAGTGTACCAAGGCACCATCACCCTGGCATTGTACTGTTAAAGGTTAGTAAGGATCTGGTGCCACTCTGCCCATTGTACTCTTAAAAAACTGTATCATAAATGCCTCAGTCATGAGACCAATATAAGAGAAAGAATATATAACGTTACAACGCAAGCCATTACAACGCATGCTTTTACAACGCAGTTTTTACAACGCAAGTACCATTACATCACATGTTTTTACAACACATACCATTAAAACGCAAAATTATGTTAATGCATTAAATGAACCATTACAACGCATACTAGTACAACGCATACAATTACAAACCATTTTTAAAAAATTGTATTGTAAACCCCTGGGACGGGATGCAGAGAAAATAGGGGTTTTGGGTGGGGTAGCGTATTAAAACACAGATATTTAAATTAGTACTAAGTATTACAATTAATACTCGAGTACTAAAAGTAATACTCGTTTTTTTTTTATTTAGAAAATCTTATACTAACAAATGGGTCGGGATACAACAAAAAAAAGGGGTTTTGGGTGGGTTACTGCATTAATACACGGTATTTAAAAAAAGTACTGAACACTAAAATGAATACTTATGTATTTTTTTAAACTAGAACAATAAAAAAAAACTATTAAAATATACTTTTAGTTTATATATTAAAAATATATTTATCACATATATAAAAAAATTATAAAAAGCAAATAAATAACAATATACATTTTTATCCAATATTTAAAATAAATACACATCATATGAATTTTTCCAAAATATTTTCAAAAGGACGACGACAGCAGAAAACGAACATTAACACACTTTATTTTACTAAAATATCTACCATTATTTATTTAAAATATTAAACATAATAAAACGCCAATATCACAAAACTAATCAAAAACCAAACAAATAATCCACCATTTTAAACTTCATGAAAACGAAAGTCCTACAACACTTTCAATGAAATCACCTTGCCCATCAGGTAGCCTAAATCGCGGACATAACATATCTTAAAAAAAATAACAAACATTTATAAAGCTAAAAAAATAATTACAGTTTTACACAGCATTAAAAAGACGGCAAAAAAATATACACAAACCATATTTTGTTTTCAATTAACGTACCCCAGAAAAAAACTTATAAAAGCAGCCGTCCACCATTTTAAAAACAGTGGTTAACCTACTGCCAGACACACCACACGCGTTTTGCCTGCCAGAAAATTATACACATCAAACAGTGCCATCTACAATTCCAAGTAAGTGAAACCTATATTAAATATAATAAATTACCAAATTAATCCAAGCATGATTTAAATCACATATACCATTTTAAATATCTTACAGCTTTTGTCGAAAAATTTTAACCATTGCATAAAGCACAATCGAAAACACAGTCATACAAAAAATATATAATGTGAGTAAACAAAACTTTATAAATATTTATCGTTTTTAAGTAAAACAAACATTCATTAACATTAAAAAAATAGAATATTGAAAATTTTTAAACTAATAATACTACTTTAACAAGTGCTTGCCTCAGAGAAATTAATATATAGTTGTGGGTGCAAAACTACTATTCCTAAACAGACGGGTGCTTACCTCTGGAAAATTAATGGATAGTGGTGGGAGCAAAATTATTATTCCTACTCCAAAGGGACATTACCTCAGGGAAAATGCTGGATAGTGGTGGGGACAAAATTACTAATCCTACTCCGATGGGTGCTTAGCTCAGGTAAATTATTGGATAGAGGAGGGGGCAAAATGAGGCCTGGGCATAGTTCGCAGAGTTTCGCTATGCGGAACTCCGCGAAGTTACATAAAAACTCTGCAAAGTTCCGTGAGTGGTGGAGTGCAGTGCAAACTGCAGTTTGTGCTGGTATTCCTGTAGCTCGGGTAGAAATTCTACCCGAGCAGCAGCTTGCGCTCACGAACTTACCGTTCGCAATCGCAAGCGGGGAAAAACTCCGCTGCACATCGCGAAGCAGAGTTTTCTGCACTCCGCGAGCTCCGTGGAGTGCGGAGAGCAGAAAACTCTGCAAACTCCGCGAACTGAGCGAAGTTCACCGCCCAGGTCTACTATTCATACGCCAACAGGGGTTTGCCTCAAGGAAACTGCAGGATAGGGTTGTAAATAAAATTACTATTCCTACTCCGACTAGTGCTTGCCTCAGAGAAAATGCTGGATAGTGGTGGGTGCAAAATTACTATTCCTATACAAAGGGTGCTTACCTCAGGGAAAGTGCTGGATAGTAGTGTGGATAAAATTACTATTCCTACTCCGACGAATGCTTGCCTCAGGGACAATGCTGGATAGTGGTGGGTGCAAAATTACTATTCCTAGTCTGAAGTGTGCTTGCCTCAGGGAAAGTGCTGGATAGTGGTGGGTTTAAAATTACTATTCCTATACAAAGGGTGCTTACCTCAGGGAAAGTGCTGGATAGTAGTGTGGATAAAATTACTATTCCTACTCCGACGAATGCTTGCCTCAGGGACAATGCTGGATAGTGGTGAGTGCAAAATTACTATTCCTAGTCTGAAGTGTGCTTGCCTCAGGGAAAGTGCTGGATAGTGATGGGTTTAAAATTACTATTCCTACTCCAAAGGGTGCTTACCTCAGGGAAAGTGCTGGATAGTGGTGGGAATAAAATTACTATTCCTACTTCAACGACTGCTTGCCTCAGGGAAAATGCTGGATAGTGGTGGGTACAAAATTACTAATCCTACTCCGACGGGTGCTTAGCTCAGGGAAATTAATGGACAGAGTAGGGGGCAAAATGACTATTCATACTCCAACGGGGGTTTGCCTCAAGGAAACTGCAGGATAGGGGTGTGAATAAAATTACTATTCCTACTCCGACTAGTGCTTGCCTCAGGGAAAATGCTGGATAGTGGTGGGTGCAAAATTACTATTCCTAGTCTGAAGTGTGCTTGCCTCAGGGAAAGTGCTGGATAGTGGTGGGTTTAAAATGACTATTCCTACTCCAAAGGGCGCTTACCTCAGGGAAGGTGCTGGATAGTGGTGGGGATAAAATTTCTATTTCTACTCCGATGAGTGCTTGCCTCAGGGAACATGCTGGATAGTGGTGGGTGCAAAATTACTATTCCTAGTCTGAAGTGTGTTTGCCCCAGGGAAAGTGCTGGATAGTGGTGGGTTTAAAATTACTATTCCTACTCCAAAGGGTGCTTACCTCAGGGAAAGTGCTGGATAGTGGTGGGGATAAAATTACTATTCCTACTCAGACGAGTGCTTGCCTCAGGGAAAATGCTGGATAGTGGTGGGTGCAAAATTAATATTCCTAGTCTGAAGGGTGCTTGCCTCAGGGAAAGTGCTGGATAGTGGTGGGATTAAAATTACTATTCCTACTCCAAAGGGTGCTTACCTCACAGAAATTGCTGGATAGTGGTGGAGATAAAATTATGAATCCTACTCCGAACGTGTGCTTGCCTTTGAGAAAATGCTGGATAGTGGTAGGGGAAAAAATAATATTCCTACTCCGACATGTGTTTACCTCAGGGAAAGTGTTGGATAGTGGTTGGGTTAAAATTTCTATTCCTGTTCGGAATGATCAGTGATTGAGTCTCAACTGACAAAATAGAATTCAGAACATTGTTATGTTACATTTGATGCATCAGTACTGCTGCACTGAGTACTTGTTACATATGTTTGTTTTAATGCAATATGGAAAATGGTAAATAAAGTTTCCAAAAAAAATAAAATTACTATTCCTACTCCAAAGAGTGCTTGCCACAGGGAAAGTAATGGATAGTAGTGGGGTTAAAATTACTATTCCTACTCCAAAGGGTGCTTGCCTCAGGTAAAATAATGGATAGTGGTGAGGTTAAAATTACTATTCCTACTCCAAAGGGTGCTTGCCTCAGAAAAAGTGCAGGATAGAGGTGAGTATAAAACTACTATTCCTACTCCGAAGGGTGCTTGCCTCAGGGAAAGTGCTGGATAGTAATGGAAGCAAAATTACTATTCCTACTCCGAAGGGTTCTTACCTCAGGGAAAGTGCTGGACAGTAGTGGGGTTAAAATTACTATTCCTACTTCGAAAGGTGCTTGCCTTAGGGATAGTGCTGGATAGTGGTGGGGTTAAAATTACTATTCCTACTCCAAGGGGTGCTTAACTCAAGGAAAATGCTGGATAGTGGTGGGTGCAAAATTACTAATCTTACTCCAACATGTGTTTGCCTCTGTGAAAGTGCTGGATGTTTTTTTTTAGTTTATAAATATTTAAAAAATATATAAATATTTATTATACACTTTAATATATCAACAAATAACTAAAGCATCAAAAAACAGCTGTATAAAAGAACAATATATTTTCATGATACAAGAAGCAACAGAAGACATTCTGAAAAATATTTAAAAAGGTAATTTTTTAATAAATATTTACACGAAAAAGGACTAAAACAATGATATTGAATGAAAAAACAAGTTTGCAAAATAGAATTACATCCAATTTACAATTTTAAAATAATGTAAAGATATTTTTTCTTCCAGATTTATCAACTTTAAACATCCAAACATTTCTAAAAGTCAATCATCAAAACAAGAAACATCACAAGGTAATTTTTACATCATAAAAATATATCAATATAGTTTTTGAACCGTAAAAAAAATGTATAATATTTTAATTCAACAAAATGCTCTTCTCCAAAAGAATAATACTTTTTCAAGAAAAATAAATATGTTAATCTTGACATAATTAATTTTTCAAAATAAACACAAATGTATTTGTTCTGTAAAAAGACAAAACGTTTTGTAAAAAGCCAAAACATTAACCTGTTCTTCCATAAACAAAAATATGTTATTCTATTGCAGGTAAACATTTTACAATTTTCACAAACTCCTAACAATAATTTTTTTTCTACTATTTCAGACCACAATAAAATTTAACCTGGTCAAGAAGCAGAAAACCACAACCAAAACCTTTAAAAAAAGATAAGATTACAAAAACAATAAACAATAAAATTACTAAACCATGTTTCTCTCCCTACTAAACTTTATTAAAAAAACTTAAGACTGATAAAACACATAAAATTATTTTCCTTTCAGAATCAACTAATAAACAAAACCATCCACCAAAGTAAAAGCATCAAGCAACATCTTGTCTAAAGGTAAGAAACTAGAAATGTTTATCAATAAAACAACTTAACCATTTTTCTCCCCCATAAAGCTTTTTTTAATAACATTTCATCAAATTTAGAAATGCAACACGTTTAGAACATTAAGGGGTCGATTCCGATTCGGGCCGGAAAAAGCACCGACCGACTCGGAGCCGGAAATTATACCGACCGACACGTACCTGTGGCGCCCGACACGCCAAGTACGATGCAAGGCGTGCAAAATCCGACCGACACGTACCGAACCCAAGCCGAACGACCGAGCCGCACGGAAAACAGCAATCCGGCCGGAAAAACACGCAAATCCAACCGACCGACACGCACCCGGAACAAATCCGACCGAAACGTACACGCGAACTCCAAACCGCAAAGTACGATGCAAGGCGCGAAAACCACGACCTAGTCGGACGGAGGACAAGCCGTACGACCGACACGCATACAAAACCGAGCCGAAGCAACACAAAACACCGCGACCGACGCGTACGCAGCAAAGAAAACTGCACAAACACAGCGTGAACGAAACGGAGAACACCGTACGAGACAAATGCAGGGTCCGACTCCGTCACAAGAACGTTTCCAACATGCACAGACAGTACAAAGGAAAAATCACACAAAAAAAGGCCAAACAAGCAATTACAAAGCCAATAAATACTGGGGGGGTGGGGACAGAGAACAAAGACACACCCACAACTCCACCCATATAAAGGACACAAATCACAACCATGATCCTTTGCAAATGCCATTCCACTGCCAGCACCCAAGAGACAGAAACCACACACCCACAGCTCATCCCTCACACAAGCCACACACCATCAGCACACCAACAAATACCTACCTCACATACACCCAGCAAAACACACACTCACACACCCTCACCTGCACACCAACACACACATCACTCACCATCACCACCCATCACCATGCCCCCCAAGAAGAATCACAAGTTCCTAGATTGTGAATTGGAAGTCATGGTAGACGAGATCCTCAGGGTAGAGCCACAGCTGTTTGGCACACTGGTCCAACAGACCCCTATCTCCCAGAAAACCAAGATGTGGGAGAGGATCATCAACAGGGTGAACGCACAATCACCATGTCTGCGCACAAAGACCGACATCCAGAACAGGTGGTATGACGTGCGCAGGAGGGTACGGGACCTGCTCAAGAAAGACTACATCATCAGCCAATACACCGGCAGTGGCCCTCCTGCCAAGCCAATATACCTCAGGCCCTGGGAGGAGAAGGTGCGGGCCATCCTTCCGCCAGTGAGCGTATATGGACTAGAGAACATCCCAGAGCCTGGTGAGTACACAACAAATGTACACAATATTCTGCCACAAAACACACACACATCACTGTCAAGGGGAGAGTCAAACCATGCACTCATAGCAATTACACAGCAACCAGAACAGAATCATCCCAAAATGTGTATGTCAGTCAGAGAAACACAACACATGCCATCAAAAAAGTTACATCCAACTGTGCCATCACATGTACAAACACAACTACAACTACAGCTAGGCAGTGGCACAAATAGAACTAACAAACACATCCAGACATGTAGCCACCACAACAACACCAACACACAATGAAGACCACTCAAAGGAAGGAATTCTGTGTATGCTGGCCAAGTCAGTGTAGCCAATAGCATCATGGGAGTCGCAGTCACACATATTGCCCCCCCACAACTGTCCCATCAACACCACCATGAACCATGCGCACATCACAGGGAGTGGAGAAGGACTCACAAGATGGCTGACACTGGCAACTGCTGTGGGAGCACAAGGCCCTGCTGGGAACTGTGCACCAACAAACAGCAGGACACCACTGACTGACATCCTGAGAGACAACTTCCACTCCCTGCAATGCAAGCACGTTCCATGGTGGGATATCTGGCTGGCTGGGTGGGAAGGAGGACTTGCAGCACTGGCCATAGTCACAAGCACCTCCCCTCACACCCCCCCTCAACACAAACTCCACAGAACCCACCTGGTAGAATGCAATGCCTCACATCCTAACTCAATATCCCACAAAGAACCATGAAGCACAGGGACACTCTTGGGACTTTTAGCCAAACAACTGCCAGGACAACACTCCCAGCCATCCTGTCAGCACAGCCAGCCCACCCCACAGGGAAGCAGAGTCAAAAGGAAGGAAGCATGGGCATGCTGGGAAGGGGGTGGAGGCAATAGCATGATGGGAGTCGTAGTCACAGCTCTACATCCCCCACCACATGGCCCAGCAAGCTCACACTCATGCATGCACATCCCACAGAGAGTGGAAAGGCCCATCAAAGATGTCTGACACTGTTGCTGTGTCGTGGGGAGCACAAGGGCATGCTGGGGACTGCACACCAACCAACAGCAGGACACCACTGTCAGCCATCTTGCCATTGCTCACACACCCACACATACTGAACTCCCCACAAAAGTAAGTAAGTTTGGGAATGCTGGCAAGTGGGGTGGAGGCAATAGCATGAAGGGAGTGGCAGTCACAGATATTGGTCACCCTCACAACTGGCCCATCAACACCACCCTGAACCATGCTCACATCACAGAGAGTGGAGAAGGACTCACAAGATGGCTGACACTGGCTACTGCTGTGGGGAGCACAAGGCCCTGCTGGCAACTGTTCACCAACAAACAGCAGGACACCACTGACTGACATCCTGAGAGACAACTTCCACTCCCTGCAATGCAAGCACGTTCCATGGTGGGATATCTGGCTGGCTGGGTGGGAAGGAGGACTTGCAGCACTGACCATGGTCACAAGCACCTCCCCTCACACTCCCCCTCAACACAAACTCCACAGAACCCATCTGGTAGAATGCAATGCCTCCCATCCTAACTCAAGATCCCACAAAGAACCACCACCCTGGGTTATGTTGTGTGAAGCACAGGGACACTCTTGGGACTTTTAGCCAAACAACTGCCAGGACAACACTCCCAGCCATCCTGTCAGCACAGCCAGCCCACCCCACAGGGAAGCAGAGTCAAAAGGAAGGAAGCATGGGCATGCTGGGAAGGGGGTGGAGGCAATAGCATGATGGGAGTCGTAGTCACAGCTCTACATCCCCCACCACATGGCCCAGCAAGCTCACACTCATGCATGCACATCCCACAGAGAGTGGAAAGGCCCATCAAAGATGTCTGACACTGTTGCTGTGTCGTGGGGAGCACAAGGGCATGCTGGGACCTGCACACCAACCAACAGCAGGACACCACTGTCAGTCATCTTGCCATTGCTCACACACCCACACATACTGAACTCCCCACAAGAGCAAGTAAGTTTGGGAATGCTGGCAAGTGGGGTGGAGGCAATAGCATGAAGGGAGTGGCAGTCACAGATATTGGTCACCCTCACAACTGGCCCATCAACACCACCCTGAACCATGCTCACATCACAGGGAGTGGAGAAGGATTCACAAGATGGCTGACACTGGCTACTGCTGTGGGGAGCACAAGGCCCTGCTGGCAACTGTGCACCAACAAACAGCAGGACACCACTGACTGACATCCTGAGAGACAACTTCCACTCCCTGCAATGCAAGCACGTTCCATGGTGGGATATCTGGCTGGCTGGGTGGGAAGGAGGACTTGCAGCACTGACCATAGTCACAAGCACCTCCCCTCACACACCCCCTCAACACAAACTCCACAGAACCCACCTGGTAGAATGCAATGCCTCCCATCCTAACTCAAGATCCCACAAAGAACCACCACCCTGGGTTATGTTGTGTGAAGCACAGGGACACTCTTGGGACTTTTAGCCAAACAACTGCCAGGACAACACTCCCAGCCATCCTGTCAGCACAGCCAGCCCACCCCACAGGGAAGCAGAGTCAAAAGGAAGGAAGCATGGGCATGCTGGGAAGGGGGTGGAGGCAATAGCATGATGGGAGTCGTAGTCACAGCTCTACATCCCCCACCACATGGCCCAGCAAGCTCACACTCACGCATGCACATCCCACAGAGAGTGGAAAGGCCCACCAAAGATGTCTGACACTGTTGCTGTGTCGTGGGGAGCACAAGGGCATGCTGGGAACTGCACACCAACCAACAGCAGGACACCACTGTCAGCCATCTTGCCATTGCCCTCACACCCACACACACTGAACTCCCCACAAAAGCAAGTAAGTATGGGAATGCTGGCAAGTGGGGTGGAGGCAATAGCATGATGGGAGTGGCAGTCACTGATATTGGTCACCCCCCCACAACTGTCCCATCAACACCACCCTGAACCAGGCTCACATCACAGGGAGTGGAGAAGGACTCACAAGATGGCTGACACTGGCTACTGCTGTGGGGAGCACAAGGCCCTGCTGGCAACTGCACACCAACCAACAGCAGGACACCACTGTCAGCCATCTTGCCATTGCCCTCACACCCACACACACTGAACTCCCCACAAAAGCAAGTAAGTATGGGAATGCTGGCAAGTGGGGTGGAGGCAATAGCATGATGGGAGTGGCAGTCACTGATATTGGTCACCCCCACAACTGTCCCATCAACACCACCCTGAACCATGCTCACATCACAGGGAGTGGAGAAGGACTCACAAGATGGCTGACACTGGCTACTGCTGTGGGGAGCACAAGGCCCTGCTGGCAACTGCACACCAACCAACAGCAGGACACCACTGTCAGCCATCTTGCCATTGCCCTCACACCCACACACACTGAACTCCCCACAAAAGCAAGTAAGTATGGGAATGCTGGCAAGTGGGGTGGAGGCAATAGCATGATGGGAGTGGCAGTCACTGATATTGGTCACCCCCACAACTGTCCCATCAACACCACCCTGAACCATGCACACATCACAGGGAGTGGAGAAGGACTCACAAGATGGCTGACACTGGCTACTGCTGTGGGGAGCACAAGGCCCTGCTGGCAACTGTGCACCAACAAACAGCAGGACACCACTGACTGACATCCTGAGAGACAACTTCCACTCCCTGCAATGCAAGCACAGTCCATGGTGGGATAACTGACTGGCTGGGTGGGTGGGAAGGAGGGCCGGCTGTCAACCAAACACAACCAATGCAGACCATGTTCACACCCCAACAAATACATAGAAATGCCCAAATAATGCAGGACAATGTGCCACACCAATATCAACCCCTGACTGTGACGACTTAGGACAATGCAATGTACAGGCCCGCACCCAGAGGCACAGTCACATGTGTGTGAACCATTGATGCCTGCAGAAACATAACATACATTGTGTGTGTCTCCCAAAAACAGGTGATGATGGGGACACAGCAGCAGACGCTGAGGAGTCCCAGTCCCAGGCTCAAGAGGATGCGGAGCTCACTGGTGTCGTACAGCCTCTGCCCTCCTCGGACGAAGAAGACCAACCTGGCACATCCGGTGCAAGTCTACATGCAGCACCAGCAGGACCACCAGCTGCAGCACCAGCAGGACCACCAGCTGCACCCCCTGCACCCACCCCTCCAATGACTGTCAACACAAATACCATCCCTGCCGACATGGACAGAACAAGGAGCAACACCAGCACAGGGACCCTGGACCAACCTGGGGCCATGGACACCACCACCACCACCAACCTCCAAGGTGGACCAGGGTCATCTGTGCGTGCCACTGCACGCACTGCACATGTCAGCAGGGGTGGTGGGAGGTGTGGGAGACAGAGGTCGCTGCTTGCAGAGGTTGCTGGTGTGCATGATGACCCACAACTGGTACGCATAGCTGATGCGTACCAGTCCAGCACCGGAGACCTCAGCCAGGTAGTGGGGCTCCTCAGAGACATGAAACAGCAGCAGGCTGCCCATCATGCCCGCTTGGACTCTCACATGTCCCACGTGGAGTCACACATGTCCCGCGTGGACTCACACATGTCCCGCGTGGAGTCCAAGTGGGATGCACTGCATGAGATGATGGCGGTGCACAGGGACATTTTACAATGCCTCCGCCAGATGAACAGCAACGAGTCCACACCTCCCTGTGTGCCAACAACATCTGGTGCTGCCCAAACTGCAACTGCCACAGGGAGGGAGGATGACTCTGGCGGAGAGTCCCCTGCACCGCAGCAGCCTGTACTTGAGGGCCCCCCCCCAAGAAGAGGGGTCGTCCGAAGAGGGGCAAGTGAGAGGCCGATGGCCAAGCGCAACTCCCAGGAAGCCTGAACCTGTTCTGAATGTTCACCTTTGTGCACAGACTGTTCACCCTGTTGACGGCAACACTACTCCCACACATTGCATGGGGAGTACAAGTTGGACCAATGTCTCAGACAACTGTGGCCCCGATACTGGGGATTCTGTCTACCAGGACTTTCAATTCACCTAGGAACTTCTGATTGCAAGATTTATGTACAGCACTACCCATCCTATGCACTATTCACACAAATGTATCACAATAAACACACTAATACACCATACTTGCCTCTGTTGTGATTCCAACGTGGGTGCTGTTATGGGGATGATGAACTGCAAAATTACACTGTGTATGCGAACTGCAACAGCAAGTACAACACAGGCATGTGAGTAAAGGCAACGTGACACATATGAGGGAGACACACCACCAGGGCTACACAACACATACACACCTAGGCCATCTGACTCATTGCCTACACTGATGTTGCCAGGGATGTTGCAATGCACAGACACCACACCCATTCCCAGTTGTAGTCAAGTAGCCCACAGGTGCAGTAAGCAAATGGCAGTCAAATGTGTGACCACAGACAACGCACATCACAAAGTGAAGCACAGGTTTATTACACAGTTGCAGCATGTCGTAACCACTACAGATGCAAGGTAATCCCACCTGGCAGCGGGCACACAGTCAACAACTGTAGACGGAAGGAAGTCCATGGGTGTGGCGCACATCACCTGTAGGGACACAACAGCTACCACCCTGGAAGTGCAATCACGTCGTCGGTGGACACAGTTGACCAAACGAATCTGAAAGTACCCTGTGAAGGACAGAAATGATACACAGTCAAAAGCAATGGAGTACAGGACAGAACAGCAAAACTCATGCACAATACATGTTACAAGATATCCACCCCGAACCAAGTTAGCATGTCAACACTGTTGGGGAGTACAGCCCACCTGTAAGCACACATCGCAACACACATCCAGTCAAGTAGCCCATGGACACACTCCAACAGCACCAGAGCACCACCTACACATATCATGCCAACTCACATCATTGACATGACACCTCAGGATACTCACATTCAGCTAAAGAAGTTGGTGATGAGCTGTGTGCGGACATCACCCTCATCATCATCATCATCGTCACTGGCATCGTGGTCCAGGCCAGGATCCTCCACAGGTGGCGGATGTTGGTCATTGTCATCCTGGATGAGAGGCAACTCCTTCCGCACTGCCAGGTTGTGGAGCATGCAGCAGACGATGATAATCTTGCACACTTTCGCAGGGGCATATGGGAGGGACCCTCCGGTCTTGTCCAGGCAGCGGAAGCGGCTCTTCAGGAGACCAAATGTCCGCTCAATCACTCTCCTGGTCCAACCATGTGCCTCATTGTAGCGCATCTGGGCTGGTGTCACAGGGTTCCTGAGGGGTGTCAGCAACCACGGCATGTTGGGGTATCCCGAGTCACCTACGGACAGACAAGTGCACATTAGCTGACTTGGAAAAGTGGGCAGAATACTACAGATCAGATCACACACAATGGCACAAAGTCAGTACACACCGACAAGCCAGGCACGCTGGTTCTGCATCTGTGCCATCATCCTGGGGATGCGACTACTCCTCATCACAAAGGCATCGTGTGCTGAACCAGGGAAACGGGCACACACGTGTGTGATGGTCATGTCTGCAAGACACACCACCAGTGCATTGACCGAGTGGTAGTGCTTGCGGTTCCTGTAGGCCTGCTCCTGGGCCTGTGGTGGTACCAAAGCCACATGTGTCCCATCAATGGAGCCAATGACATGCGGCATCCTCCCCAGGGCATAAAAGTCACTCTTCACGTCAGTGAGTCGTTGCAGTCTAGGGAAATAGATGTACCGGTTCAGGAATAGCAACATTGCCGCCAAAACATCGCGGAGCACACGGCTCAACATGGTCTGTGACATCCCACCAGCAGTCGCCACAGTATGTTGGAAGGTACCGGTGGCAAAGAAGTGTAGGGCTGCCATCACCTTCACCTTGGGGGTCAGCACTGTAGGATACGGCCGGCCAGGCTGCAAATGTGGGGACAACTGCACTGCCAAATCCTCAATCAGCTGCCTGGTGAAGCGGTACCGTCGGATGCTGTCCCGTTCCACCATCGTTGCCAGGTCTGGGAATGGTCGATGGACAGCAGGAGCCCTGCAGTGCAGAGGAGAAGTAAGCAAGATTGTCAGTCACCCCACATATGCGGCATTGAACACACTCAATATCCCAACATACATCATTATGAGGCACAACTACATGAAGTGTGCAGTTCCGTAAGGACATGTATGGTACATACATGGCCAACATCTGTCAACACGGTCCAACAAGTGGCATCAATTAGTCCCAGGTTGGCCCATTGGATATCATGAGGCCGTGTCACAGTTCCCATCTCCTGCTGCCGTGTCACAATCACCCCCCACATTGACATGTGAGGACAGATGTGCCCCAGGCACCACAGCTCAACGACAGGTACATTCCCAGGGACCCTGTATTGCCACATGGACACTGGCATTACATGGAGTATCATGTATACACCACAGCAAAACAACCATAACCCCCACAGGTAGTGGTCCCACTTGCCACGGCAGGACAGACATGGACGTCTGTGACACACACACGCACAACATCAAAGTCCATGCACACACAACGTGGATGTGGAGACTGTCTCCCATTGTGCACATGAAATCAGAGACATTGTAAACACTACATGCACACAGACTGTGGAGGACCATCACTATTGTGCCACTGGGACACCCTGGCTCAAACATACCGTCCCACATGGGACTCACGGGGTATGTGACATGACATACACATACACCACCGTGAAATGTGACCATGGCACATGCACAGATATGAACAGTTGCACATCACAGTGGTCATGTACACGTAACACCCAGGATCCTGTCCCCATGAACACGTGTACAGCCTGGGGGTGGCTGCCCACAGGTGACACCCACAGGACAACATGTACACCAACATACACACAATAGGAAATGCAGCCTTACATGCCTTATGATAAAGTTTGGACAGGCTGTCGTGATGTAGGTGTGCCCCTCACTCCCTGGGAGCTATCTGTGGCTGGCATATGTCCATCTGAGACAGGCATGGTGACATATGCCAGTCACATGTACAGTGATGCGTTGAACAGCAATGGACCGATCGGTGCCCCCGGCCGGCCCATTGCATTCAATGTGTGCGGGTACGCGTTGTACCCCTGTACGCGTTGATCAGCAATGGACCGATCGGTGCCCCCAGCCGGCCCATTGCATTCAATGTGTGCGGGTACGCGTTGTACCCCTGTACGCGTTGTACTGCAATGGACCGATCGGTGCCCCCGGCCGGCCCATTGCATTCAATGTGTGCGGGTACGCGTTGTACCCCTGTACGCGTTGATCAGCAATGGACCGATCGGTGCCCCCGGCCGGCCCAGAACCAAGTTAGCATGTCAACACTGTTGGGGAGTACAGCCCACCTGTAAGCACACATCGCAACACACATCCAGTCAAGTAGCCCATGGACACACTCCAACAGCACCAGAGCACCACCTACACATATCATGCCAACTCACATCATTGACATGACACCTCAGGATACTCACATTCAGCTAAAGAAGTTGGTGATGAGCTGTGTGCGGACATCACCCTCATCATCATCATCATCATCATCACTGGCATCGTGGTCCAGGCCAGGATCCTCCACAGGTGGCGGATGTTGGTCATTGTCATCCTGGATGAGAGGCAACTCCTTCCGCACTGCCAGGTTGTGGAGCATGCAGCAGACGATAATCTTGCACACTTTCGCAGGGGCATATGGGAGGGACCCTCCGGTCTTGTCCAGGCAGCGGAAGCGGCTCTTCAGGAGACCAAATGTCCGCTCAATCACTCTCCTGGTCCGACCATGTGCCTCATTGTAGCGCATCTGGGCTGGTGTCACAGGGTTCCTGAGGGGTGTCAGCAACCACGGCATGTTGGGGTATGCCGAGTCACCTACGGACAGACAAGTGCACATTAGCTGACTTGGAAAAGTGGGCGGAATACTACAGATCAGATCACACACAATGGCACAAAGTCAGTACACACCGACAAGCCAGGCACGCTGGTTCTGCATCTGTGCCATCATCCTGGGAATGCGACTACTCCTCATCACAAAGGCATCGTGTGCTGAACCAGGGAAACGGGCACACACGTGTGTGATGGTCATGTCTGCAAGACACACCACCAGTGCATTGACCGAGTGGTAGTGCTTGCGGTTCCTGTAGGCCTGCTCCTGGGCCTGTGGTGGTACCAAAGCCACATGTGTCCCATCAATGGAGCCAATGACATGCGGCATCCTCCCCAGGGCATAAAAGTCACTCTTCACGTCAGTGAGTCGTCGCAGTCTAGGGAAATAGATGTACCGGTTCAGGAATAGCAACAGTGCCGCCAAAACATCGCGGAGCACACGGCTCAACATGGTCTGTGACATCCCACCAGCAGTCGCCACAGTATGTTGGAAGGTACCGGTGGCAAAGAAGTGTAGGGCTGCCATCACCTTCACCTTGGGGGTCAGCGCTGTAGGATACGGCCGGCCAGGCTGCAAATGTGGGGACAACTGCACTGCCAAATCCTCAATCAGCTGCCTGGTGAAGCGGTACCATCGGATGCTGTCCCGTTCCACCATCGTTGCCAGGTCTGGGAATGGTCGATGGACAGCAGGAGCCCTGCAGTGCAGAGGAGAAGTAAGCAAGATTGTCAGTCACCCCACATATGCGGCATTGAACACACTCAATATCCCAACATACATCATTATGAGGCACAACTACATGAAGTGTGCAGTTCCGTAACATGGCCAACATCTGTCAACACGGTCCAACAAGTGGCATCAATTAGTCCCAGGTTGGCCCATTGGATATCATGAGGCCGTGTCACAGTTCCCATCTCCTGCTGCCGTGTCACAATCACCCCCCACAGTGACATGTGAGGACAGATGTGCCCCAGGCACCACAGCTCAACGACAGGTACATTCCCAGGGACCCTGTATTGCCACATGGACACTGGCAGTACATGGAGTATCATGTATACACCACAGCAAAACAACCATGACCCCCACAGGTATTGGTCCCACTTGCCACGGCAGGACAGACATGGACGTCTGTGACACACACACGCACAACATCAAAGTCCATGCACACACAACGTGGATGTGGAGACTGTCTCCCAATGTGCACATGAAATCAGAGACATTGTAAACACTACATGCACACAGACTGTGGAGGACCATCACTATTGTGCCACTGGGACACCCTGGCTCAAACATAACGTCCCACATGGGACTCACGGGGTATGTGACATGACATACACATACACCACCGTGAAATGTGACCATGGCACATGCACAGATATGAACAGTTGCACATCACAGTGGTCATGTACACGTAACACCCAGGATCCTGTCCCCATGAACACGTGCACAGCCTGGGGGTGGCTGCCCACAGGACAACATGTACACCAACATACACACAATAGGAAATGCAGCCTTACATGCCTTATGATAAAGTTTGGACAGGCTGTCGTGATGTAGGTGGTCCCTCCCTCCCTGGGAGCTATCTGTGGCTGGCATATGTCCATCTGAGACAGGCATGGTGACATATGCCAGTCACATGTACAGTGATGCGTTGAACAGCAATGGACCGATCGGTGCCCCCGGCCGGCCCATTGCATTCAATGTGTGCGGGTACACGTTGTACCCCTGTACGCGTTGATCAGCAATGGACCGATCGGTGCCCCCGGCCGGCCCATTGCATTCAATGTGTGCGGGTACGCGTTGTACCCCTGTACGCTGTTAGTACTGCAATGGACCGATCGGTGCCCCCGGCCGGCCCATTGCATTCAATGTGTGCGGGTACGCGTTGTACCCTGTACGCATTGATCAGCAATGGACCGATCGGTGGCACCGGCCGGCCCATTGCATTCAATGTGTGCGGGTACGCGTTGTACCCCTGTACGCGTTGTACTGCAATGGACCGATCGGTGCCCCGGCCGGCCCATTGCATTCAATGTGTGCGGGTACGCGTTGTACCCTGTACGCGTTGTACTGCAATGGACCGATCGGTGCCCCTGGCGGCCCATTGCATTCAATGTGTGTGGGTATGCGTTGTACCCTGTACGCGTTGATCAGCAATGGACCGATCGGTGCCCCGGCCGGCCCATTGCATTCAATGTGCGCGGTACGCGTTGTACCCCTGAACGCGTTGATCAGCAATGGACCGATCGGTGCCCCTGGCCGCCCATTGCATTCAATGTGCGCGGTACGCGTTGTACCCCTGTACGCGTTGATCAGCAATGGACTGATCGGTGCCCCGGCCGGCCCATTGCATTCAATGTGTCGCGGTACGCGTTGTACCCCTGTATCGCGTTGATCAGCAATGGACCGATCGGTGCCCCTGGCCGGCCCATTGCATTCAATGTGTGCGGATGCGTGTTGTACCCCTGTACGCAGCTGTACTGCAATGGACCGACCGGTGCCCCGGCCGGCCCATTGCATTCAATGTGCGTGCAGTGCAGCGTTGTACCCCTGTACGCCGTTCAGTACTGCAATGGACCGATCGGTGCCCCCGGCCGCCCATTGCATTCAATGTGTGCGGGTACGCGTTGTACCCCTGTACGCGTTGATCAGCAATGGACCGATCGGTGCCCCCGGCCGGCCCATTGCATTCAATGTGTGCGGGCACGCGTTGTACCCTGTACGCGTTGTAGTGCAATGGACCGATCGGTGCCCCGGCCGGCCCATTGCATTCAATGTGTGCGGGTACGCGTTGTACCCTGTACGCCGTTGTACTGCAATGGACCGATCGGTGCCCCGGCCGGCCCATTGCATTCAATGTGTGCGGGTACGCGTTGTACCCCTGTACGCTGTTGATCAGCAATGGACCGATCGGTGCCCCGGCCGGCCCATTGCATTCAATGTGCGCGGGTACGCC
Organism: Calotriton arnoldi; assembly: GCA_963921515.1. Taxonomy (NCBI): domain Eukaryota; kingdom Metazoa; phylum Chordata; class Amphibia; order Caudata; family Salamandridae; genus Calotriton; species Calotriton arnoldi. The sequence continues at coordinate 644,413 of CAWUFW010007393.1, read as the reverse complement.
GTTGTACCCCTGTACGCAGTTGATCAGCAATGGACCGATCGGTGCCCCCGGCCGCCCATTGCATTCAATGTGTGCGGTGCACGCGTTGTACCCCTGTACGCGTTGTACTGCAATGGACCGATCGGTGCCCCGGCCGCCCATTGCATTCAATGTGTGCGGGTACGCGTTGTACCCCTGTATCGCGTTGTACTGCAATGGACCGATCGGTGCCCCGGCCGGCCCATTGCATTCAATGTGCGCGGTACGCGTTGTACCCCTGTACGCTGTTGATCAGCAATGGACCGATCGGTGCCCCGGCCGGCCCATTGCATTCAATGTGTGCGGTACGCGTTGTACCCCTGTACGCGTTGATCAGCAATGGACCGATCGGTGCCCCGACCGGCCCATTGCATTCAATGTGTGCGGGTACGCGTTGTACCCTCTACGCTGTTGTACTGCAATGGACCGATCGGTGCCCTGGCCGCCCATTGCATTCAATGTGCGCGGTACGCGCTGTACCCCTGTACGCTGTTGTACTGCAATGGACCGATCGGTGCCCCGGCCGCCCATTGCATTCAATGTGTGCGGTACGCGTTGTACCCCTGTACGCGTTGTACTGCAATGGACCGATCGGTGCCCCGGCCGCCCATTGCATTCAATGTGTGCGGGTACGCTGCTGTACCCTGTACGCTGTTGATCAGCAATGGACCGATCGGTGCCCCGGCCGCCCATTGCATTCAATGTGCGCGGGTACGCGCTGTACTCCTATACGCTGTTGATCAGCAATGGACCGATCGGTGCCCCGACCGCCCATTGCATTCAATGTGTGCGGGTACGCCGTTGTACCCCTGTACGCGTTGTACTGCAATGGACCGATCGGTGCCCCGGCCGCCCATTGCATTCAATGTGTGCGGTACGCTTTGTACCCCTGTACGCGTTGTACTGCAATGGACCGATCGGTGCCCCCGGCCGCCCATTGCATTCAATGTGTGCGGGCACGCGTTGTACCCCTGTACGCGTTGTACTGCAATGGACCGATCGGTGCCCTCGGCCGGCCCATTGCATTCAATGTGTGCGGGTACGCGTTGTACCCCTGTACGCGTTGATCAGCAATGGACCGATCGGTGCCCCCGGCCGGCCCATTGCATTCAATGTGTGCGGGTACGCGTTGTACCCCTGTACGCGTTGATCATCAATGGACCGATCGGTGCCCCCGGCCGGCCCATTGCATTCAATGTGTGCGGGTACGCGTTGTACCCCTGTACGCGTTGATCAGCAATGGACCGATCGGTGCCCCCGGCCGGCCCATTGCATTCAATGTGTGCGGGTACGCGTTGTACCCCTGTACGCGTTGTACTGCAATGGACCGATCGGTGCCCCCGGCCGGCCCATTGCATTCAATGTGTGCGGGTACGCGTTGTACCCCTGTACGCGTTGTACCGCAATGGACCGATCGGTGCGCACCCATTGACAATGGCCTTGCCTGGCAACGGACGCGTTTTCGAATTTCGAACGAGTCGGTTGCTGGAAATTCAGTTGGTCACCCACAACAATGTTGCAAAATCATGTATGTCATGAAGTTGAACATTTGAAGGATGCTGTGAGCGTGTATTGGTGCTGCTATTCCATGGATTGGCCAGATTCAGAAGATGCAAACGACTTGGACCTATCACTTTGGACACAAGGGACAGTATCTGCCTCTCCAGCACATATATATTGCTGGCTGTTCCCCTGAGAGCTCACTTGCCTGCACTACATGCTCCAGGACGACATCTGCCACTGCACTGCTGCTGTCTCTACCCCTCTGGACCCTGCAATGGCACGTACTGTGGAGAGAGCCCCAGCCTTCAGCCTTGAGGAGAACCAGGCCCTGCTGGACAGCCTACTTCCACAGTACAGCAAGCTGTATGGGACACCAGGGGAGCAGGTGAGTGTTCTGTGCACTGCCTTTCTGAATGTGCATATTGTCTGACTAGCAAGGCTGAAAGTCTGCACGCCACTGGCTAGCAGGCTCACTGAGTAGTTGTCACCCCCCATAGTGTGTAGTGACATGCACTGGACAGGTATGGTGCAGTGACAGTGCATTTGAACAAGGTTTTACTTCCCATGCAATGATACCATGTAGTGACGTCTGGCAAACTGTCCATGGGCAGCTTTGCACTGCCTGTGTACATCATGTGCCCCTGTGATTGAGACATGTATATACAACTGTGTCATGCACGGATATGTTGCATGTGTAGTAATGGCCTTTTCACTTTGTCATCCTGACAGGTTAATGCCCATCGGAAGCAGGAGATCTGGAAGGACATCGTCCGGGCTGTCCGGTCCGTGGGGGTCTACAAGCGCCGGATCCGCAACTGCCAGAAGAGGTGGCAGGACCTTCGGGGCTGGACCCGGAGGATTGCACGGGTCCAGCTGAAGCTGTCGCCTCCTCGCAGGAGGGGCGGAACACGGACCCTGACCCCCACATGCTCCAGATCCTGGCGGTGGTGTTTCCAGACCTGGATGGGCAGCTGAAGGCCAGACAGCAGCAAGGAGGGGGTGAGTCAAAGACTGCACTGTGAACTCTGTATTACATGCTTTGGGCCCTCCTCTGGCCTGGTTCAACTGCCACAGTGCAGCAGTCATGTTGTCCAGGAGCCATGTCCCTCTATTGCGCACTGCCCACTGCTCATCTGATACCCAGGTGTGGCCCTTACATTCAGGGAATTGTGTCACTTGGGACTGTGTCCTTGCAGTTTGCTTCACTAAAGGTGGGGGACAGCATCTGTTTCCCTAACTCTGTTGTGGGCATCATGGGTGGGTCCATTGTTCACACAACGCCTGTGTTCGGACATGTAATCTGCGTGTTGCTTTGATATGCGGTCCACTTGCTGAGCTGAGCCACCACATGTGCCTGGGGTATGTGGCACACGCCCATGCAGCGGGTGGGAACAATGTTTGGGCCCCAGGAGTGTGCAGATTACGTGTGTCACACATACATAGCCAGCTATCCACTGTCCAGGGCTCATCCCTCATTCATGTGGGGCAGGACAGTCATGCCTACTCCAGGCCATGCAATGCACTCTGTACTCCCACTCCTGTGTATCAGCTGACACATTGTGCGCAGTGATTTGACCCCTCAGGTGTCTGCCTCTGTGTCAGTGTGCTGTGGATTAGTTGCCAGGACTGCTGGGGTGTTTCTTGGTAGGGGCTCAGCATGCCCCTGGAGATGTGACCATAGGAGACGATACTTGTGTGTCACATAGGTGTTTGATCAGCTGCCCGTGCAGACTGGGGTATGCGAATGTGAAGTTCAGGCAGCTGTTCCCCATTCACAGCAGATTGTGAGGGGCTCAGGTTCAGAGGGTAGTGTCACAGGTCTCCCATATGTCCAATAGGTATGACCTGGACAGATGAGGGTTAAGATGATGTGTTGTGGGGCGGATGTACATGTGCACTTGTGCAGCTCCAGGACTTGCATTCCCCATGACCTACTATTGTGACACAGTGCAGAGTGTTGTTGTCTGGCTGCCAAATCATACATCACTGAGACAGTGATGTATGACTTAGCAGTCATGCCTCCGCCATGGCATGTGTCTACTTATTGGTGATCCTGCCGGGGAGTGACATGTGCTACATGCACACCATTGTGGCGATGGCTATCAGGACATGGGTGCATCATGGTGTCTGTCGCTGGTTTGCATCACATGCATTTCCTATTTGACTCTGGGCATCCCTTTCATCCGGAAACCTGTACTGACTCAGTGGCAAGAGCTGTGATGTGTGCATGTCCACATGCCACACCGTGTCCTCTGCACTGTCCAACTACTGTGTAGTTGGTGCATGTGTCCACACTGGGGTGTTGCAATCCAACAGACACCAGACAGATGGGTGCAAGGCCATGTGGGATGTGAGTGCCATGGTTGGCATCAGACTGACAATTGGCTGCTCCTGTTCAGTTAGGGCACTTTTAGCAATGTACAACTAATGATGCCAGGGCTTGCTCTGTAATGTGCTGTGCTCACAGTGGTGTGTGCGTTTGGTGCAGGTGACTGATGTCTGTCTGTTTCCCCATTGTTTGCAGATACATCCACGGCCACGGAAGGGGACAGCTCCATGGACCAGGAGGAGCCGGAGAGCCAGACTGGGTCAGCAGCCGAGGAGTGGTCGGAGGGACCCAGTGGCACGGAGGGCGAGGGGAGCCACACCGAGGAGTCCTCAGCACCATCCACCTCAGCTGAGGACCAGAGCAACTCGGAGGATGACTCCCTTATGGAGGCGGGTGTCAGCAGCCACCACACCCCAGCTAGTGTTGCTGTCCCCGCCACCACCAGCACCACCACCGCCCTCCCATCGGCACCCATTCCCCGGGTCCGTGGAGGCTCCCATGTTCGGGAGCGTGTCTCCTTTGGGCCAGGCACCGCACCCCCTGCCCCTGTGTCCCCTGCTGCCCTGAGTGAGGAGTCTGTGTACCTCCTTCGCCAGCTCCATGTAGGGCAGACAGCCATGCTGAGTGTCCTCCATGCGCACACCGCTCTGTTGACTCAGCTGGTGTCGTTCATGGAGGGCATCTCATCGGGCATGTCTGACCTACAGAGGGGCAATAGGTCCATGGACTCCTCCCTGACGGCAGCAGTGTCCCTCCTCAGACAGTCCCTCACCCCTCCTGCCTCTGCTCCATCCACACTCCCAGCACCTTACCCGTCCCAAGCACACACACACCGGCACAGGCACACACCAGCACACACACATCCAGCACACAGACACACACGCCACAAACAAAACGCACACGCACGCACAGTCAGGGGACTGAAACCAGACTCACAGGGGATGGGGCCCTGGAACACACACACGCATCCACGAGCACTGCGCAGTCCTCAGTTGCCTCTCCCTCCAAAACACCCTCCCTTGCCTCACCTGCAACCCCAAAGACCCAGCGCCTCTTCCTCAGTGACCTCGGCCTCTTCCCTCCGATCCAGCTGCTCCAGCATCCAGGGGAAGAGGAAGCCCACCCACACGGAGCAGAGTGCCCCTCGCCCCCGGACACCCTCCCCCAGGCGCAGACAGACTGAGGCCCCCACCCGCAAGTCCCCCGGAGTCGTAAGAGCAAGACCCCGCCGCTGCCCTGCAGCTCAGGCACCAGGTCTCCTTCCTCCATCCCTCAGGCCCCCACTCCACAGGTGCCCCCACCACACCCTGCCCCAGGTTCCCCCACCCACAGATATACCATCCCCAAGAGGATCCGGCCTTCTCCCCTGGCACTTGCTCTCCCGGCACCACACCCCCGCTGCGCTTGTCTGTGCCACTGATGTGGTGAGGGTGTCCTCCCCTCTGTCCAGCCCACCTTGCCTGTTCCCCATTCTCCTCCCCTGGTGGTAGGCACTGCAGTGGAGTCCACTACCACCCTGTCTGACTTGGGCACTGCAGTGGCGGACCTGTCCACTCCATCTGCAGGGTCCACTGCAGTCGTGCCGGCACCCACAACATCTGAGTCATGCCCCCCAGTTGTGCCGGCACACACCATGTCAGACACCTCCACTGCAGTTGTCAGTGGCTCTCCAGCACCCACCACCCCTTCCCTGCTTCCTCCTGGTGAGCCCTGATCCTGTCCCTGCGGTGCCTGGCCTGCCCCCCGGTTGCCCCTCCTAGTGGATTGTCCCTGGTTTTGTGCAGGCATGCGTAGGGTGACATCTGCCACTGTCACCCTGTTTGGACTTTTACAATGGACTGGCCATTGGCCTTTGTGTTTTTTCTGGACTTTGTTTTCATTCCACACATATGCTGAATAAAGCAACTTTCTGTTCTCTAGTGCTTATGCTTCTGATGTACATGTTGTTGATGATGCTAACCATGCCCTTGCTGCAGTGATGGTGATATTTGGTCTCATGATAATGAAGTGTTACTGTGCAGGAACCCATGTGGTCCAGGGGGAATGTGTCCTATCCTGTGGTGTATCCATGTCATCCATAGCAGCATCTGAGGGTGTCATGTGTTCAGTATTTGGCAATGGGATTTCCTACTTAGATTAGCTATTTCACATCTGTGGCTTCCACCCCTGCACATCTGTTGTACCTGCCATTGTTCAATTCATCTACTTCCCTGATTGTGTGGCCATCTCCACTGGACATGCAGGTTTGGGCATCAATGGGGAAGGACTCATCTGTGTTGTCAGTGCAACATTGCTATACAAGTGTGTTGGATCTGTGCTGATGATTCCGTTGGCACTTCCATGACCAGGCTGATGTGACGGGAGCCCTCATTTGGTGCTAATTGTTGATTGTGTGACCAAGTGCTCAGCTGACATGATGGGGCCCTACTGAGGCAACATATGGCACAGCTTTCCTCACACAGGAGTGGAGTCCCCTCATGGCAGTGTGTACTCCTGTGACATTGCCTGCGCCCAAGGTGTGTGTTGTATGTGCATGTCTGTGTGTTCACTTCCGTTTAGCTGTGCATGCTGTGATCCCTAGTGTTGTACCTGTTTGTGATGCTAGCTGAGTTGACCTATGTTCCCCCAAAGTCTTCTCCCTGTGTTCTCTGTGATGTGGGTGCATGGCACATTACTGGTCATCAGGGTGTCACCCATAGGTGTGTTTGCTGTCAGGGCTGAGTTTGTGTGCAGACGCAGATGGGTCACAGTCAGGTTTCCCCTTGGCACTTGTTGTTTGCCCCTGTCATGTGATTTCCAGTTTGTGTTATCTTTCAGTGATTGTGACACGTTGTGTGTGTGACTGCTGGCACTCCTCAGGGTCCGGGCTGCAATGTTGGTTGTTGTCTATGTGTGTTCTTTGTGGGTGACCTTGGCTTCTTCATTGGTGTGTGACTGTGGCTGGGATCCCATTGGTTGGTGTGGTATTGCCGTCATGTCCATGTACAGCGTAGTGTGCAGTGTGTCAGACATTCAGGAGTCTTGTTGAGTGGCCATGTGTCATGTGTTTCTGCACCTTGGTTCCCACCCACCACCCTGGAATAGTCATGGGTGCATGTGCAATGTCACCAGTGCATGTGTACTTCACTGCTGCACATTGTTGGAGGTCGAGGGGTGTGGTGTTGAGTGTATGCAGATGAGAGTTGTTGCCCGGCTAGGCCCCTGCCTCCATGTTGGCCTTGGCTTACTGGCCATGCTGATTGATTTGTGCTTGTGTAGGTGTGATGGTAGTTTGTTGCTCAGGACACATGACTGTGGTTCACAGTGTGAACCACATTTAGCTTTGTCATCACAGTGGTATTGTAATGCAGCCCAGGGTCACCACATTGTGGGGGCCCTGGGGGTGGTGCTGTGGTGTGTCTGTGTCTTGCTGTGTCAGTTGCTGTTCCTACGTGCCTGTGTGACATGTGTGATTTGTGCTCCCTCTCATCTGACAATGCCTGCTTGCCCACATAGGGGATTTGGATCCATGAGTTACCTTTGTGTGGCACTGTATGCACATCTGTATGATTGGTATTCAGGTCTCCTCATGTGTTGTGTGGTTGCCTGGGGACACTGGCACCCCCCCTCACCTGTTGTGTATGATGTGCAGTGTGGGTCTGCCTGTTTGTGTTTGTGCATCTGCACCACTGCATTGGCATATCTTGGGTGTGCCATTGGCTGTATGTAGTTTGGTGGGTTTCCCCTGCTGTCCCTGGGACTCCTAGGTCATCGGTCAGCACAATGATCATGGTTTGTGTGTCCCATTGCTGCCATGGTATGGTATCTGTTCACCTCACATCTGCAGTCTCCACAGGGTATCTGCATTTGTGTGCCCATTGGTGCAAATATGTGGGTCTGCATTCTGATGGTCACTTCTGTCATTGTGTCATTGATGAATGTTGACGGTGTCAGCCCCCATGGGTGTTGTTTGTCTGCACATGGCCAAAGGTATGTCTTATTTGCACTGCAGTATTTGGCTCACCCAATTTATGTTGCAATGGGACACATACACTACTTTGCCACTGATGTGTTTTTTGTTCTGTGACCAGGAATCATCCATGCAGTTTGGCAGTTGCACCTCTTTCTTTGTCAACACTTACCTTTTGGTCACTGTGATGATGGGGGTTTAGACCCCATTGCCACAATGTTCAAAATGTGCTTCAGCTATGGACCCCACACTTACATTTTGCTCACTGTGATGATGGGGGTTTAGACCCCATTGCCACAATGTTCAAAATGTGCTTCAGCTATGGACCCCACACTTACATTTTGGTCACTGTGATGATGGGGGTTTAGACCCCATTGCCACAATGTTCAAAATGTGCTTCAGCTATGGACCCCACACTTACATTTTGGTCACTGTGATAATGGGGATTTAGACCCCATTGCCACAATGTTCAAAATGTGCTTCAGCTATGTACCCCACACTTACATTTTGCTCACTGTGATGATGGGGGTTTAGACCCCATTGCCACAATGTTCAAAATGTGCTTCAGCTATGGACCCCACACTTACATTTTGGTCACTGTGATGATGGGGGTTTAGACCCCATTGCCACAATGTTCAAAATGTGCTTCAGCTATGGACCCCACACTTACATTTTGGTCACTGTGATGATGGGGGTTTAGACCCCATTGCCACAATGTTCAAAATGTGCTTCAGTTATGGACCCCACACTTACATTTTGGTCACTGTGATGATGGGGGTTTAGACCCCATTGCCACAATGTTCAAAATGTGCTTCAGCTATGGACCCCACACTTACATTTTGGTCACTGTGATGATGGGGGTTTGGACCCCATTGCCACAATGGTCATGGCCTGCTTGCATTGTGGGTGCCACACACATATATGTGTGGCACATGTGCTAGGGGGTCACATTGTATGTTCAAAGTCATGTTCGGTGTTGTAGGCATTTGACACAGTCTACACAAGCTTGTCATGGTGTTGGGGGATGTCTTTTTCTTGCATTCCCTAGGTTGTGGTGTGCTGGTTGTGTCATGCATTGTCCATCCTATGAGTGGGGGTGGTAGTAGTGGTAGGCATCCAGCCCCCTGGCTCAGGGTGGTAGTAGTGGTAGGCATCCAGCCCCCCTGGCTCAGGGTGGTAGTAGTGGTAGGCATCTAGCCCCCCCTGGCTCAGGGTGGTAGTAGTGGTAGGCATCCAGCCCCCCCTGGCTAAGGGTGGTAGTAGTGGTAGGCATCCAGCCCCCCTGGCTCAGGGTGGTAGTAGTGGTAGGCATCCAGCCCCCCTGGCTAAGGGTGGTGGTAGGCATCCAGCCCCCTGGCTAAGGGTGGTGGTGGGCATCCAGCCCCCCTGGCTAAGGGTGGTAGTAGTGGTAGGCATCCAGCCCCCCTGGATAAGGGTGGTAGTAGTGGTAGGCATCCAGCCCCCCTGGCTAAGGGTGGTAGTAGTGGTAGGCATCCAGCCCCCTGGCTAAGGGTGGTAGTAGTGGTAGGCATCCAGCCCCCCTGGCTAAGGGTGGTAGTAGTGGTAGGCATCCAGCCCCCCTGGCTAAGGGTGGTAGTAGTGGTAGGCATCCAGCCCCCCTGGCTCAGGGTGGTAGTAGTGGTAGGCATCCAGCCCCCTGGCTCAGGGTGGTAGTAGTGGTAGGCATCCAGCCCCCCTGGCTAAGGGGTGGTGGTAGGCATCCAGCCCCCTGGCTAAGGGTGGTAGTAGTGGTAGGCATTCAGCCCCCTGGCTAAGGGGTGGTGGTGGGCATCCAGCCCCCCTGGCTAAGGGTGATAGTAGTGGTAGGCATCCAGCCCCCTGGCTAAGGGTGGTAGTAGTGGTAGGCATCCAGCCCCCCTGGCTAAGGGTGGTAGTAGTGGTAGGCATCCAGCCCCCTGGCTAAGGGTGGTAGTAGTGGTAGGCATCCAGCACCCCTGGCTAAGGGTGGTAGTAGTGGTAGGCATCCAGCCCCCCTGGCTAAGGGTGGTAGTAGTGGTAGGCATCCAGCCCCCCTGGCTCAGGGTGGTAGTAGTGGTAGGCATCCAGCCCCCCTGGCTCAGGGTGGTGGTGGGCATCCAGCCCCCTGGCTAAGGGTGGTGGTGGGCATCCAGCCCCCCTGGCTCAGGGTGGTAGGCATCCAGCCCCCCTGGCTCAGGGTGGTAGTAGTGGTAGGCATCCAGCCACCCCTGGCTCAGGGTGGTAGTAGTGGTAGGCATCCAGCCCCCCCTGGCTAAGGGTGGTGGTAGGCATCCAGCCCCCCCTGGCTAAGGGTGGTAGTAGTGGTAGGCATCCAGCCCCCTGGCTAAGGGTGGTGGTGGAGGCATCCAGCCCCCTGGCTCAGGGTGGTAGTAGTGGTAGGCATCCAGCCCCCCTGGCTCAGGGTGGTAGTAGTGGTAGGCATCCAGCCCCCTGGCTCAGGGTGGTAGTAGTGGTAGGCATCCAGCCCCCCTGGCTAAGGGTGGTAGTATTGGTAGGCATCCAGCCCCCTGGCTAAGGGTGATGGTGGGCATCCAGCCCCCCCTGGCTCAGGGTGGTAGTAGTGGTAGGCATCCAGCCCCCCCTGGCTCAGGGTGGTAGTAGTGGTAGGCATCCAGCCCCCCTGGCTAAGGGTGGTGGTAGGCATCCAGCCCCCCTGGCTCAGGGTGCTAGTAGTGGTAGGCATCCAGCCCCCTGGCTAAGGGTGGTAGTAGTGGTAGGCATCCAGCCCCCCTGGCTCAGGGTGGTAGTAGTGGTAGGCATCCAGCCCCCCTGGCTAAGGGTGGTGGTAGGCATCCTGCCCCCTGGGTAGGGGTGGTGGTGCGCATTCAGGCCCCTGTGTGCATATGTGGCATTGGTGATGGGCATCCCGCCCCTATGGTGCTGCTGTTGCTGGTGTAAGTATATTCTGCATCCCTCTGTGTGTGTGTGATGTGTCGTGTACGTGTTGTATGTGTTTTGTGGTTGGTGTCTGACTTACCTTCTGCGCCGTACGCGTCCGTGCCTGTTCCGGTAGTAAATGTAGAATATTGGTATGATCGGGACGAAGGGATTCATGGTTGGTTCGTGTCGTTCGTCCTTCCTCGTTGCTTCGCGTCGTCCTCGTCGCTTCGCGTCGTCCTCGTCGCTGGCGTGTTCGTCTCGTAGCCGTGGATCGTGTTGTGGCGCGAATCGGAGCTTATGTGCGCCTCTCCCGGATGCTTTGACGTGCCGTGCGTAGCGACGGGTTCGGCGCGTACGGGAAGCGCATCGTACTTGTTCGGCCGGACGGAGCTGCATTTTCCCTTCCGTGCGACTCGATTCAGCGTTTCCGGATTCGCCTCGGTCGGAGAACAGGACCTGGTTTGGGTGAGTACGGCTCGGCCGGATTATGTGCTGTTGTGCGCATCGTACTTACTCGTTCGGTGTGCTGTACGGATCGGTCGGGAAACAGGCTTTCGCATGGCTTTTTTCCCGACCGAATGGTATTGGGTGCGCCTCCGACCGAGATCGGAATCGGCCCCTAAATATAACTTCAAAAAGCCTTAACTTTAAACTGTTTAATAAATTGCAAAAATTGTACTGTATATTGTTTCTTCTAAACAGGTAAACACAAGAAATTAAAAATAAAATTACTTTTTTTTTCTTCTTTGTTTCTTTTTCAATCCATAACAGAAAATGACTTCAAATCAAGCCAAATATATAACATCCAGCCGTGGAAACCGTTTACTCAATCATAGTGGGTATGTTTATTGTAAGGAGAGACTAACTGAACCCAGGTGTCATTGGAGGTGTGTGCAATACTACTCAACCCATTGCACAGGCAGAGCGGTTACTCTTGGTGATTCTGTTTTAAGAACCACAGAACATAACCACTCTGCCTCTGCAATGGAGATTGAGGTAAGAGAAACAATAAATGAAATTAAAGATATTGCATCCACCTCCAATGAACTCTGTGGTGCAGTTTTGAGGGAGGTAGCCAACACATTCCACCACATGTTGCAAGTAGTATGCCCACAATTCGTAATCTGAGAAGAATTGTTCAACGTAAAAAACAGGCAAGTAACCCACAAAGAGTCCCACCCCAAACCTTTTCTGACATAATCATTCCACTTGAACTCTCTGTAACTGTTACTAAAGAGTAAAAAGCAAGTTTTTCCTTTGGTACCTGCACACTTACCAATAAGCATCTCTACTCACTCATACACATCGTCTCCCTTTAACCGGATTCAAAATTATTTCAAACAAAGCCCAAACAGTAAACCCAAAATACGTCAGGAGTAGAAATTAGAACAATTGTTTATTAAAAAGGATTTTTGTTGTTATCCCAGTTTATCTTTTTTTATAAAAAGGACTGTTAAAAACAATTCAGAATTTTGCTGAAATAAAATACTTCATTAAAAAAAAACTTTACAGGAAAAAGAATTCATACACATTATACCCTTATACTAATAAGGAAAGTTCATACATATCAATAACACCAATGCTACCAAGAATAAGAGAGAAAAGACAATACACTTTGTCATTCAGAAATACACATTCATAAAAGAAGATATGCTAACTGGAACCTGATACGTTGACTCTCGTTTGGTATCTACCGATCCAGCCAACCATACGAATTGTGCAAAGGATGCGTCGATGCGTTTCGATGGTGTTTTCTCACTTTATACCATCTTTCTCAAGACATTACTATTACTCTCATTATTAGACATATACGTGATCCTAAATGTAGTCCTGTATTTAAAACAAATATAAATTTATATCAGTACTCTATTAACAACATAATTCAAAACAGAAGAAAAAAATCAAAACATTTCAAAGTTTTTTCAAATCCCTCCAGTAAAGAATTATTTATATCATAAAGAATTTATTTATTTTGGACATAAATCTTCTAAAAACCAATAATTTCATACTAGAAACATATAATGACCTACTGAATGGGCTAGGAGAAAAGAGGGCTACATACATTCACTATCACACCTCACATCTTTTATTATCTGTCATACTATTTAATCTCTATTTTTTAACCAGGCTGTCAGTTCCTAACAATCCAGTCAGACAGCAATCACTGAAGTTAAAGTCCACTGCTTAACAAATAAAATAAGCGGATCACATGGTAGGACAAACCTTACCTGTTCATTCAACCAAAGCTTTATTATAATTTCTGACGTCAATTTCAGTTGATCCCTGGCATTCACATCTGATAATAAAAGCCCAGATCGGGTATCTAATGCACACAGGGAGAGGAGGAAAACTAATTGTCCTTAATTGTAAATGTTTTAGGCTATTACTTATTGTGTGGGAAAAGGGAACCTTACCTATTGGCAGGATGTACAATGATAGCAATTGATCAATCTTCTAAGATGTAACTACGTGTACGTGCATAGATTGAATTTATGAAGGGCAACTACGTAACTGGTTGACAAACTTAGAAGCTTTTTATAGAAGATTGCAACCAGTGTCCATGGATTTTGGGAAGTCCATAAATTGCTGGGATAATGGGATTGGTGTTCAGGAGGAATTTATATTCATTTTCACAAATCCATGTTTCCTCTCTAGCTAAATCAAGTAATTGTATGACCTCTTTTTTCAAGTTGTAATGGTCTTGGACATCCAGGAGATTCCACATCCTAGTCTCATAATCATAGGTGTCCAACACCACCACCCCGCCACCTTTAATCAGCGGGTTTGATTGTAATGCTGCCATCATTTTGTAAAGCTCTAAGCACCTTTCTATGGTTAGCCGAAAGGCTATTAGTCTGTCTAGAATTGGCTTCCAATATTTTTTTAATGTCTATTTCTACAATTCTTTCAAAGATTTCAATATTTTTATTCACTTGACTCAGTGTGGGGGTAAAAGTTGATTTGGGCTTGAAGTCAGAGACCTTAGGAGTGGCCAGATATGTTCTATCTTCGAAGAATTTATTAAGCCTGACCTTTCTAAAAAAGGAACGCAAGTCCTTTTCAAATTCAAATTTATTGAGGGGAGCGGTGGGGGCAAAACTAAAACCTTTTCGTAACACCTCTTCCTCCTCTGTGGAAAGACTTTTGTGTGAGAGGTTAATAATGGGAAGTTCTTCCCCCGCATCCGAAGAGTGGCCTCCGGCGGCAGATCCTTCTCCCACCTCACCGCCAAAACCTGGAACACCCTCCCCATCCACCTACGGCAGACCCAAGACCTTCTGACCTTCAGAAGACTCCTCAAGACCTGGCTCTTCGAGCAGTAGCTCCCCCCCAGCGCCTTGAGACCCTCACGGGTATGTAGTGCGCTCTACAAATGCTATGATTGATTCTACCTCCAATACCTCTGGTTCCTGGTTTTTAAAAAGTCCTGCGGTCGATAGTTCCTCACTTGTTCCTCTCTTCCAAAGTTTCTGTAATTCCTTTGGCCTCTTTTCTGGCGCGAGCCTAAAAAAGACTCCCGGTCACTTATTTGAAAACACCCTGTAACGAATCTTTTGTAACGTTTTCTTGTTAGGTTACAATTTTGTCCTGTATATCAATAATATTAGAAGGCAGTCTACATAATAATTTACCTTGCCGTATTACTGATTATGTAACAATAAGCTCAATGCACCTTTAAAATGTAGCCCGATAGGTGTTACTGTTATAATGCGTGCCGAGGAAGACCCATCTATACATCTATGATTACTTTAAGTCTTTGGTTTACTTTTTGCCTATTGGTGACTTGTTTAAACATTTTGATGAAGGATAGGGAATGTCGACTAGCGACATATAAATAAACAGAGTAGGAACCCTAACGAATGCTATTGGAGGATTGCTTTCCCCGTATATCAATTTTTAGAGTCCCTCGCATCAAATCAGAATTTAGATGTGACTCTATCTCCACTCCCCCCTTTTTTTTAACAGGCCCAATTTATGAAGGGCAACTACGTAACCGGTTGAGAAACTTAGAAGCTTTTTATAGAAGATTGCAACCAGTGTCCAACTAGTGTCTGACTACAGCGGGAGACACATTAAGGTAGGAAAAGACTACTTATGGGTTGATATTGGGAGTACTGTGACGATAGAAAGGACTGAAAATTGATTATTGTACCCTACAGATCCTGTCATAAGTGTTTTCCACGAAGTGCAATCTATGCACGTAGTTACATCTTAGAAGATTGATCAATTGCTATCATTGTACATCCTGCCAATAGGTAAGGTTCCCTTTTCCCACACAATAAGGGGCCGATTCCGATCTCGGCCGGTAGGGCACCGAATTGGATTCGGCTTAACCGGATCCGATTCGGAGCCCTGTTTCCCGACCGATTCGTACGTGCGCCGGGCGAGCGAGTACGATGCGAGCGCCCGCGAAATCGCCGACCGACTCGTACGCGGGTTCAACACGCTCCGACCGACTCGCACAGACACAACTCGCACCGCGCAATGGAGTCGTTCCCTGGCCGGGCAAGTACGATGCGCGCCGCGAGCAGTCCGACCGACTCGCGCCGTCCGGCTTGAAAGAGCTGTCGGAGCCGGACTTTGGGGGTCCGCGTCGGACCCCCCTGTACGCGTAGCCGCGCGAGTCGCACACAGGGGGGATCCATGGGTCCCCCCTACCTGTGCATGTACGGCGCAATGCGCATCGACGCGTACCCGCTGTAGGGGGCCCTTGTTCGCCTCGCACCCATTGAGTCAATGGGAGCCCGCGTACGCGTTGTACGACCGGCTCCCATTGACTTCAATGGGAGTCCGACCGACTCGAGTCCGAGTGCATGCGTGCGCATCGTACTCGTTCGGTCGGACTGCCAGAGTCCGATTCGGTCGGAAATCTCTCCGGGTCCGGCTCAGTCGGAGAGTTTTCCGGCCCGAATCGGAATCGGCCCCTAAGTAATAGACTAAAACATTTAAAATTAAGGACAATTAGTTTTCCTCCTCTCCCTGTGTGCATTAGATACCCGATCTGGGCTTTTATTATCAGATGTGAATGCCAGGGTTCAACTGAAATTGACGTCAGAAATTATAATAAAGCTTTGGTTGAATGAACAGGTGAGGTTTGTCCTACCATGTGATCTGCTTATTTTATTTGTTAAGCAGTGGACTTTATCTTGAGTGCTTGCTGTCTGACTGGATTGTTAGGAACTGACAGCCTGGTTAAAATATAGAGATTAAGGGGCCAATTCCGATCCTGGCCGGAAGCGCACCTAACAGTATTCGTCCGGAAAAAAAAACAGCCGATTGCGTGTTTCCCGACCGATTCGAACATTTGTCCGGACGAACAAGTACGATTCGTATAACAACCCAGTTTCCGAGCGAGCCGTACTCACCCAATTCAGCTACTGTTCCCCGCCCGAGCCGGATCCGTAAACGCCGATTCGAGTCGTACGGAAGCAAATACACAGCACCTTCCGGCCGGACGAGTACGATGCGCACTCCGTACGCGCCGAACCCGTCGCTACGTCCGGGACGTTTGAGCATCCGGGCGAGCCGTACATAAGCTCCGTTTCGCGCCACAAGACGATCCACGGCTACGAGACGAACAAGCCTGCTACGAGTACGACTCGAAGACACGAGAAACCCGAACGAGACGATCCAAGCATGAATCCCATTGCGCAGGTCCTACCTATACTCTACATCTATTACCGGGACCGGCACGGACGCGTACGGCGCAGACGGTAAGTCAAACACCAACAATACAAACAAACGACACGTACCCGAAATATGTCACACACACATAGGGATGCACAAATGACATACACTAGCAACAGCAGAACCATAGGGGTGGGATGGCCATCACCAATGCCATACACACCCATAGGGGCTGGATGCCTGCCGCTACCACCACCCCACTCAGGGGGCTGGATGCCTGTCACTACTACCATCCCCACCCTTAGGGGGATGGATGCCTACCACTACCACCACCCCTACTCAGGGGGCCTGGATGCCTACCACTACCACCACCCCTACTCAGGGGGGCTGGATGCCTGCCACCACCACCACCCCTACTCAGGGGGCCTGGATGCCTACCACTACCACCACCCCTACTCAGGGGGCTGGATGCCTGCCACTACCACCACCCCTACTCAGAGGGGGCTGGATGCCCATCACTACTACCATCCCCACCCTTAGGGGGCTGGATGCCTGCCACTACCACCACCCCACTCAGGGGTGGCTGGATGCCTGTCACTACTACCATCCCCACCCTTAGGGGATGGATGGCCACCACTACCACCACACCTACTCAGGGGGGGCTGGATGCCTACCACTACCACCACCCCTACTCAGGGGTGCCTGGATGCCTGTCACTACTACCATCCCCACCCTCAGGGGGCTGGATGCCTACCACTACCACCACCCCTACTCAGGGGGGGCTGGATGCCTGCCACTACCACCACCCCACTCAGGGGGGGCTTGATGCCTGTCACTACTACCATCCCCACCCTTAGGGGGATGGATGCCTACCACTACCACCACCCCTACTCAGGGGGCCTGGATGCCTACCACTACCACCACCCCTACTCAGGGGGCTGGATGCCTGCCACTACCACCACCCCTACTCAGGGGGCTGGATGCCCGTCACTACTACCATCCCCACCCTTAGGGGCTGGATGCCTGCCACTACCACCACCCCACTCAGGGGGCTGGATGCCTGTCACTACTACCATCCCTACCCTTAGGGGATGGATGCCCATCACTACTACCATCCCCACTTATAGGGGGCTGGATGCCTGCCACTACTACCACCCCACTCAGGGGGGGCTGGATGCCTGTCACTACTACCATCCCCACCCTTAGGGGGATGGATGCCTGCCACTACCACCACCCCACTCAGGGGAGGCTGGATGCCTGCCACTACCACCACCCCACTCAGGGGGGGGCTCGATGCCTGTCACTACTACCATCCCCACCCTTAGGGGGATGGATGGCCACCACTACCACCACCCCTACTCAGGGTGGGCTGGATGCCTACCACCACTACCACCACCCCTACTCAGGGGGGCCTGGATGCCTGTCACTACTACCATCCCCACCCTCAGGGGGCTGGATGCCTACCACTACCACCACCCCTACTCAGGGGGGCCTGGATGCCTACCACTACCACCACCCCTACTCAGGGGGGGGCTGGATGCCTGCCACTACCACCACCCCTACTCAGGGGGGGCTGGATGCCCGTCACTACTACCATCCCCACCCTTAGGGGGCTGGATGCCTGCCACTACCACCACCCCTACTCAGGGGTGGCTGGATGCCTGCCACTATCACCACCCCTACTCAGGGGGGGCTGGATGCCTGCCACTACCACCACCCCTACTCAGGGGGGGCTGGATGCCTGCCACTACCACCACCCCTACTCAGGGGGGGCTGGATGCCCATCACTACTACCATCCCTACCCTTAGGGGGCTGGATGCCTGCCACTACCACCACCCCACTCAGGGGGGCTGGATGCCTGTCACTACTACCATCCCCACCCTTAGGGGATGGATGCCCATCACTACTATCATCCCCACTCATAGGGGCTGGATGCCTGCCACTACTACCACCCCACTCAGGGGGGCTGGATGCCTGTCACCACTACCATCCCCACCCTTAGGGGATGGATGCCTACCACTACCACCACACCTACTCAGGGGTGGCTGGATGCCTGCCACTATCACCACCCTACTCAGGCGGGGCTGGATGCCTGTCACCACTACCATCCCCACCCTTAGGGGGATGGATGCCTACCACTACCACCACCCCTACTCAGGGGTGGCTGGATGCCTGCCACTATCACCACCCCTACTCAGGGGGGGCTGGATGCCTGCCACTACCACCACCCCTACTCAGGGGGGGCTGGATGCCTGTCACCACTACCATCCTCACCCTTATGGGGATGGATGCCTACCACTACCACCACCCCTACTCAGGGGGGGCTGGATGCCTGCCACTACCACCACCCCTACTCAGGGGGGCCTGGATGCCTACCACTACCACCACCCCTACTCAGGGGTGCCTGGATGCCTGTCACTACTACCATCCCCACCCTTAGGGGGATGGATGCCCATCACTACTACCATCCCCACCCTCAGGGGGCTGGATGCCTGTCACCACTACCATCCCCACCCTCAGGGGCTGGATGCCTACCACCACCCCTACTCAGGGGGGGCTGGATGCCTGCCACTACCTCCACCCCTACTCATAGGACGGGTAATGCATGACACAACCAGCATACTCCCACATAAGGAATGTCTGAAAATTACATCCCCCCAACACCATTACAACCGTGTGTAGTCTGTGACAAATGCCTACAACACTGAACATGACATTGAACATACAATGTGACCCCCTAGCACATGTGTCGCACATAAATGTGTGTGGCCTCCACAATGCAAGCCGACCATGGCCACTGTGGCAATGGGGTTGAACACCCCATCACCACAGCGACCAAAAGGTAGGTGTGGGGTCCATAGCTGATGCACCTTTTGAACAGTGTGGCAATGGGGCCCAAAGCCCCATCAACACAGTGACCAAAAGGGAAGTGTGGGGTCCATAGCTGATGCACCTTTTGAACAGTGTGGCAATGGGGCCCAAAGCCCCATCACCACAGCGACCAAAAGGTAGGTGTGGGGTCCATAGCTGATGCACCTTTTGAACAGTGTGGCAATGGGGCCCAAAGCCCCATCACCACAGTGACCAAAAGGTAGGTGTGGGGTCCATAGCTGATGCACCTTTTGAACAGTGTGGCAATGGGGCCCAAAGCCCCATCACCACAGCGACCAAAAGGTAGGTGTGGGGTCCATAGCTGATGCACCTTTTGAACAGTGTGGCAATGGGGCCCAAAGCCCCATCACCACAGCGACCAAAAGGGAAGTGTGGGGTCCATAGCTGATGCACCTTTTGAACAGTGTGGCAATGGGGCCCAAAGCCCCATCACCACAGCGACCAAAAGGTAGGTGTGGGGTCCATAGCTGATGCACCTTTTGAACAGTGTGGCAATGGGGCCCAAAGCCCCATCACCACAGTGACCAAAAGGGAAGTGTGGGGTCCATAGCTGATGCACCTTTGAACAGTGTGGCAATGGGGCCCAAAGCCCGATCACCACAGCGACCAAAAGGTAGGTGTGGGGTCCATAGTTGATGCACCTTTTGAACAGTGTGGCAATGGGGCCCAAAGCCCCATCACCACAGTGATCAAAAGGGAAGTGTAGTCTGGGTAAAAGCTGCCAAAGCCAAACTGCATGGATGATTCCTGGTCACACAACAACAAACACATCAGTGGCATAGTAGTGATTGTGTCCCATAGCAACATAGATTGGGTGAGGCAAACAGTGCAGTGCAAATAAAACATACCTTTGGCCATGTGCATACAAACTTCACCCATGGGGGCTCACATTGTCAACAGTCACAAATAACACAATGACAGAAGTGACCATCATAATGCAGACACACATATCTGCACCA
Source organism: Calotriton arnoldi (assembly GCA_963921515.1). Classification (NCBI taxonomy): domain Eukaryota; kingdom Metazoa; phylum Chordata; class Amphibia; order Caudata; family Salamandridae; genus Calotriton; species Calotriton arnoldi. The sequence continues at coordinate 624,254 of CAWUFW010007393.1, read as the reverse complement.
ATGGACACACAAATGTAGATATCCTAGGGAGACTGTAGATGTCAGGTGAACAAATACCATACCATGGCAGCAATGGGACATACAAACCATGATTATTGTGCTGACTGATGACCTAGGAGTCCCAGGGACAGCAGGGGAAAGCCACCAAACAACATACAGCCAATCGCACACTCAATATATGCCAATGCAGTGGTGCAAATGCACAAACACTAACAGGCAGACCCACACTGCATATCAAACACAACAGGTGATGGGGGTGTGTGCCAGTGTCCCCAGGCAACCACACAACACATGAGGAGGCCTGAATTCCAATTACACAGATGTGTATACAGTGCCATACAAAACTAACTCATGGATCGGATTCCCCTATGTGGGCAAAGAGGCATTGTTAGATGAGAGGGAGCCCAAATTACACATGTCACACAAGCTAGTAGTGTTAGACCTGTCAGCCCTAGGGTGGTCTTGCCCTGTTTTTCCCTTTGCGCCTCATTTTTGCCACCATATTTTTACTGGACCTAGGTCTCCGGGCGCCTTACCACTGCTGGTCAGTGCTGAGGTGCAGGTGCTCTCTCACTAAAGATGGCTGCCACAGGCCCCTGCTACTGCAGAGGGCCTTCCACACATACACGCTAGTCGCCAGAGTCAGGCTGGGACATAGGGATACAGTATCCATCCCGTCCCCGCCTCTGGGCCCCATAGCTAGGTAGGTGGAAGGTTCCAGAACCTTCCGGGCTGTGGGAGGAGTTACGTTTTGCCGCCTTTAGGAGGGTCACCTGACCTAGGGGTATAAGAGGTTTGGAGGGAAAACCTTTTAGTTAGTTAGGTTGAGGCACCGCTGAACCTGGGAGAACCTGCGCTGGAGTACAGACTTTAGGGCCTAGGGGGAGACCTACACTACTGCCGCTGACAGGGTCAAGGCCCTGCTGCCGTAAGATAGATGAGGAACGCCCACCACCCACTGATCTTGCCCAGTGTGAGGGGACCCAGGGAACCATCTCCAGCGTGCCAGGAGGAACATCAAACACTCCAAGAACCTCCAACTCACAAACCTCCCTGTTCATCAAAAGACTTTGCTGAATCCAAAAGTAACAGGACCTCGAGTGAAACCGTCGAGAAGGGATCACGAGGTGAAGCGCTGTGTCCGAAGCGCTAGACCTTCACCCCCCTATCTATCTATACAGACAGCTGGACTGTCCCCCAAGAACCCTTCCCACACAGCCCTGTGCATAAGGCTGTCAGCGCGCCTGCGCTGCAACTCCAAGTGAGGAGAGAACTTGACCTCCCCCCTCAGTCACTGACCTGGTGACCGGATCGCCGCCGCGGCCGCCGCCGCGTGAAGAGGGAGCTGAGGCAGGAAGACCTCTCCCCCGTGCATAACTGTGGTGAGGGCGCCGTCCGCGCCCTCACCGAAACCCCAGAAGTCACCGCCGGGCCCGAGACCCCTGCCGCTGCAAGCGCGGCCAAGAATAACACCGCCGCAGCCCCGAGGGCCGCGTGAAGTGAGCTGAGGCCTACTGCGGCCTCCAGGCCCGTAGACGCTGTTGCCGAGGGGCCGGGGACGCTGACCGCGTCACAGGTCGCGCTCCCGAAAGGCCGCGACGGGATTGGCCCGCCGGAGCCAATCGCCGGAGAAGAAGGAGAGGGAGGCGTCGCCTGGCAACCGACGAAGGCCGCGACGCGATTGGCCCAGCCGGAGCCAAGCGAGACGACGTCAGAGGGGCTCCACTGCCAACGGGAGCCCCCGGAAGAGGAGAAGGCCGCGACGCGATTGGCCCAGCCGGAGCCAATCGAGAGGACGCCCACGGGGCTCCACTGCCAACGGGAGCCCCAAGAAGAATCGCCGCCGCGCCAGGATTGGGCGCCGTCAAGAGCCCGCCTCCGCCCAGCACGTCCGGGAGGTAAGGACGAACCTCCTGTGTCCTCGCGGGAAGCCGGAGCCGTCTGCGAGGGATGCCGGCTCCCGCTCAGAGTCCCCACTCTCTCCCCTGACTCCACGGGGGCCGGAGGAGTGGCATACCAGCCCCCCAACGAAGCAGCAACACCGCGAGAGGCTCCATAGCCTCGTGAAACAGCCACAGCGCCGGCCGGAGGGCCGTGAGACTCGCGCGCGGGCCCCGCCCCACACAACAGAGGGCTGGCCCGGAGAAGAGTCCGCCGTGAGGCCCCGCAGCCAGCCACAACACCGCAGGTGAGCCCAGGAGGCCCCTAGGGCTCTAGGTTAAGCCCCTGGGGGCCGGGGGCCACGCTTCAAGAGGGAGTAAGGAGGGAGGGGGCCTTTGATGACATTTGATAACAGGCCAGGCACCTGGGGTAACCCTAGCCTATCGTAACCCTCACCTCCCCTGGGAGATAAAGGAGTCCCCCCTTATAGGAAGCCCCCCAGCTGCTGGACATGTTGAGGGGTTCCCTCTAGGATTCCCTCCCGCCTAGTGTACCATAGGCTGTAGAGAGTACCTAAGCGATACAAAAGGGGATGATGGACGGAACGTTTGAGCCAATCAAACACTCACCCCCAGTCAACTGATCTGGGTTTAATCCATCATCATTCTTTAGCTCACTCCACCACCCCAGTTCAGACATGGCCATATGCAAATCAGTCTGACCCTGTGCCTCATGGGAACAGTCCAGCACGAACTGCCAAGCCATGTCTTCCCTGGACCGGAAACAAGCATCCTAGGACCGGTTTCTGGCATTCCAGCCGTCATCAGCCAGGCTTGCTTGAATCCAGTGGCAAAGTGAGCAAGGGACCCACGTCTGGGCATACCCCCGCCAACTTAGGGCGAACAAAGCGATACAAAGGGGATGATGGACGGAACGTTTGAGCCAATCAAACACTCACCCCCAGTCAACTGATCTGGGTTTAATCCATCATCATTCTTTAGCTCACTCCACCACCCCAGTTCAGACATGGCCATATGCAAATCAGTCTGACCCTGTGCCTCATGGGAACAGTCCAGCACGAACTGCCAAGCCATGTCTTCCTGGACCGGAAACAAGCATCCTAGGACCGGTTTCTGGCATTCCAGCCGTCATCAGCCAGGCTTGCTTGAATCCAGTGGCAAAGTGAGCAAGGGACCCACGTCTGGGCATACCCCCGCCAACTTAGGGCGAACAAGCGATACAAAGGGGATGATGGACGGAACGTTTGAGCCAATCAAACACTCACCCCCAGTCAACTGATCTGGGTTTAATCCATCATCATTCTTTAGCTCACTCCACCACCCCAGTTCAGACATGGCCATATGCAAATCAGTCTGACCCTGTGCCTCATGGGAACAGTCCAGCACGAACTGCCAAGCCATGTCTTCCCTGGACCGAAACAAGCATCCTAGGACCGGTTTCTGGCATTCCAGCCGTCATCAGCCAGGCTTGCTTGAATCCAGTGGCAAAGTGAGCAAGGGACCCACGTCTGGGCATACCCCGCCAACTTAGGGCGAACAAAGCGATACAAGGGGATGATGGACGGAACGTTTGAGCCAATCAAACACTCACCCCAGTCAACTGATCTGGGTTTAATCCATCATCATTCTTTAGCTCACTCCACCACCCCAGTTCAGACATGGCCATATGCAAATCAGTCTGACCCTGTGCCTCATGGGAACAGTCCAGCACGAACTGCCAAGCCATGTCTTCCCTGGACCGGAAACAAGCATCCTAGGACCGGTTTCTGGCATTCCAGCCGCCATCAGCCAGGCTTGCTTGAATCTAGTGGCAAAGTGAGCAAGGGACCCACGTCTGGGCATACCCCCGCCAACTGGATTCAGTTCTGTCCATCATCCCCTTTTGTATCGCTTTGTTCGCCCTAAGGTGGCGGGGGTATGCCCAGACGTGGGTCCCTTGCTCACTTTGCCACTGGATTCAAGCAAGCCTGGCTGATGACGGCTGGAATGCCAGAAACCGGTCCTAGGATGCTTGTTTCCGGTCCAGGGAAGACATGGCTTGGCAGTTCGGGCTGGACTGTTCCCATGAGGCACAGGGTCAGACTGATTTGCATATGGCCATGTCTGAACTGGGGTGGTGGAGTGAGCTAAAGAATGATGATGGATTAAACCCAGATCAGTTGACTGGGGGTGAGTGTTTGATTGGCTCAAACGTTCTGTCCATCATCCCCTTTGTATCGCTTGTTCGCCCTAAGTTGGCGGGGGTATGCCCAGACGTGGGTCCCTTGCTCACTTTGCCACTGGATTCAAGCAAGCCTGGCTGATGACGGCTGGAATGCCAGAAACCGGTCCTAGGATGCTTGTTTCCGGTCCAGGGAAGACATGGCTTGGCAGTTCGGGCTGGACTGTTCCCATGAGGCACAGGGTCAGACTGATTTGCATATGGCCATGTCTGAACTGGGGTGGTGGAGTGAGCTAAAGAATGATGATGGATTAAACCCAGATCAGTTGACTGGGGTGAGTGTTTGATTGGCTCAAACGTTCTGTCCATCATCCCCTTTGTATCGCTTTGTTCGCCCTAAGTTGGCGGGGGTATGCCCAGACGTGGGTCCCTTGCTCACTTTGCCACTGGATTCAAGCAAGCCTGGCTGATGACGGCTGGAATGCCAGAAACCGGTCCTAGGATGCTTGTTTCCGGTCCAGGGAAGACATGGCTTGGCAGTTCGGGCTGGACTGTTCCCATGAGGCACAGGGTCAGACTGATTTGCATATGGCCATGTCTGAACTGGGGTGGTGGAGTGAGCTAAAGAATGATGATGGATTAAACCCAGATCAGTTGACTGGGGTGAGTGTTTGATTGGCTCAAACGTTCTGTCCATCATCCCCCTTTTGTATCGTACAAAGTACCTAGGCTTGATGTACGTGCCCCGTGGCAAAAGAGGTTAACGCCTAAAAAGTGTTGTGCATGTTCTAGGCCCCCTTTGTTAGAGCACCCGAATTATTATTGGTGCTGTGATTTTAAAGCGGCCTTTTAGTGGCCAGAATTGTTAAGGGTCTTTTTAAATGAATGCGCACCAGTTAAAAGAATGTATAATCTGCATACTTGAATGCCATCTTGATTGAGATAAAGAAACCTGATTTTACTATTACAAGCCTGGTGTGGTGTCCGGTTATTGCTCCGCATATCTGAGTCAAAGTAAGAGTGTGCTGCACAACTGCCTTACACATTGCCTTCGCGTGCCTTTCCCCGCTTTGCGCCATGCTACCGTAACGGACTCGGTAACTCCCGTTTCCAACATTGGTGTTCAGCGGTGGGATAAGGACTGGTATTTGTGCAGCACCCTACAGTGACTCAGTGTGCGCCGCAATTAGACACCTAGGGAAATGTAAGAAGGAATTCTATTGTGATTGCCGATTGTTTTAGCCTTACGTTAGACCTGCTACTTACCCGTTAGGACCCCTTCCTTAAATTGTCTGGGACCCCACCTAGGAGGATGGAGTTTGAGTTAGCCGACCTAGAGAGGTACACGGTGACCCAACTCAAGGAGTTCTGCCTAGAGAGGGGGGTGGCCGTCAAGCGAGGTGCCAAGAAGGAGGTACTTCAGAAGGCTTTGAGGGCATGGGTCATGGCCCACCCGGAGGGAAGAGGGGAGGAGGAGCAGAGGGAGACAGACGACCCAGGAGAACTGAGCCTACTGAACATTGACGTCAGCGAGAATGTGTTGCCAGGAAGACGTTCCAGGGCAGGCAGTAGTGCGTCAGGGGGGAGTGTGTCAGCAGAGGAATTCGAGGACAGAAGGCAGCAAAGGCAATTGACATTAGAGTTGGCTAGGATGGAAAGGGAAGGAGAACAGGCAAGGCTAGCCATGGAGGAAAGAAGGCTTGTACATGAGCTTAGCCTGAAAGAACTGGAGCTCCGAGCCTTGCAAATGGAAATGGAAGGCAAAGGAAATGGTGGCAGCGTACCTGCTGGGGTTCCACAGGAGCCCAAATTCTATCTACCCAGGGAAGTGATGGCTAGCTTTAGTGTGGGGATGACATCGACAAGTGGTTGACGGCGTACGAGGTAGCTTTGGTGGCCCATAGAGTTCCTGAGAGCTACTGGGGAGGAGGACTTTATAGGTACATACCTCCACTAGTCAGGGACACACTTTTAACCTTAGAGAAAGGGGATCGAACCAACTACCCTATCATGAGGGAGGCCCTGCTCAGGAAGTTTGGCCTCACCCCAGAGAAGTACCGCCAAAAGTTTCGCAACAGCCACAAGCTCACCACACAAAACTGGGTAGATTTTTATGATTATGCCCGGAAGGCATTGGAGGGTTGGGTGCGTGGCAGCGAGGTAGAGGATTACAAAGGGCTGTACGACCTGTTTTTGAGAGAGCACCTCCTCGAGAAATGTTTTCCGGAGCTGCGCCAGTACTTGGTGGACCGCAAGCTGACCAACCCAAGGGAGCTTGCAGAGGAGGCAGACACGTGGGTCAGCACTCGGGTGTCCCACAAGGGAGCCGGGCGGATCCCCGAAAGGTGGACAGGTGTTCCCCCAGAAGAAAGAGGGGGGAGATAAAAAGAGGAAGTTCTTTAAAGGTCCCCAAAATAGACCGCCTGGGAGAGGGGTAGGTTTCCCATCCCAATCTGGATACCAGAAACCCACTTACCCTGACAGGAGTCAGCAGCCCAGAACTGTCCGGTGCTACGAGTGCGGGGAGGTTGGACACTACAAGGGGGATGCCCAGTGTCGCAAGAGAACCCCAGCCCCCACAGGAGGTAAGACCCCGGGGTGGCCAGTGTAGCGCTTGGGGAAGAGTTGTCCCTAGGTAGGGAGGTGAGTGGACAGGCTTGACCTTAGTTTCCCTGGGGGATAGGGAGATCATCCCAAGGGTGCAGGTACTCGAGAACACTGCCAAGTATCGGCAGAGGGTCCTGGTGAACGGGGAGGAGGTGGAGGCTCTGAGGGACACAGGTGCCAGTATGACAATGGTGAAACGTCAGCTGGTGTCCCCAGAGCAGGTGATTCCTGAGGAGTTCCACCCGGTTGTGATGGCTGATAATAGCCTGGGTCATTACCCCGTGGCCCAAGTTCCCTTTGAGTGGGGAGGAGTGTCAGGTCTGATGAAGGTTGCGGTGAGCCCTGCCATGCCAGTTGACTGTCTGCTGGGCAACGATTTAGAACATACTGCCTGGAGAGAGGTAGAGTTCAATGCCCATGCTGAGATGTTGGGGTTACCAGGGTGGACTTGCGTTATCACGCGGTCCATGGCTGCCCGACAAGGAACTCAGCCCGGGGTGGAGCCTGAAAGAAGGGCCCAGCCCACTGCTGGACGAGGAGATGTCCGGGAGGAGACACCCGGTGAGATGGATGGGGAGCCCGCGGAGGTGACCCCGGAGTCCGCTGAGGTGGTTGGTTTTCCCGTGGGGACCTGCCGACCCCTGCAGAGTGGCAGGTGGAAGGAGGGCCTACCCGGGAAGAATTTTGCCGGGCACAGAGGGAGTGCCCTACGCTTGATGGCATACGGCAACAGGCCGACGCCCAAGCAGCTGGAACAGAGACTGGTAATTACCATGTCTACTGGGAGGATGGTCTCCTCTACAGTGAGCCTAAGGCTCCGGTGCATGGGTCCTCAAGGGCCGTGGTGGTCCCCCAATGCCACCGAGCCTTTCTGCTAGAGTTGGCGCATGAGATACCACTAGCAGGACACCTGGGCCAGGACAAGACGTTTGCGCGCTTGGTCCCACATTTTTACTGGCCCAGGATGCGCGTCACTTCTGACACTTATTGCAAGACCTGCACCACTTGCCAAGCAAGCGGCAAGACAGGGACTAAGGTGAAGGTCCCTCTAGAACCTCTCCCAGTGGTCGATACCCCTTTTGAGCGAGTGGGGATTGACATTGTCGGGCCGTTGGATCCGCCGACTTCAGCTGGGCATAGGTTCATTTTGGTGCTAGTAGACCACGCCACCCGGTACCCAGAGGCAATCCCTCTGAGGACCATCACAGCGCCGGTGGTGGCGCGGGCCCTCATGGGGATTTTTACCCGAGTGGGATTCCCCAAGGTCGTGGTGTCAGATAGGGGCACGAATTTCATGTCGGCCTACATGCAGGCCATGTGGAAGGAGTGTGGGGTGACCTACCGGTTCTCCACTCCTTACCACCCCCAGACGAACGGGCTCGTGGAGCGCTTCAACAAAACCTTGAAGGGGATGATCAGGAGCCTACCCGAGGACTTGAGAAGAAAGTGGGACGTCCTCTTGCCCTGTCTGCTCTTCTCCTACCGAGAGGTGCCGCAGAAGGGGTCGGTTTCAGCCCCTTTGAGCTGCTCTATGGCCACCCCGTTCGGGGGCCCCTCAGTCTTGTCAAAGAGGGGTGGGAGAAGTCTTCCTCGAAGCTTCCCCGTGATGTGGTCAGCTATATGCTGGCGTTCCGCAGCCAAGTGGCCAAGCTGTGGAAGGAGGCCTCGGACAACTTAGAGGCAAGTCAGGCCGTCATGAAGCAATGGTATGACCGGAACGCGCGGACGGTAGAGTTAGACGCTGGACAGAAGGTGTGGGTCATGGAGCCAGGAGAGCTTAGCGCCCTCCAGGACCGGTGGACTGGGCCGTTTGAGATCTTAGAAAGGAAAGGCCAGACCACGTATGTCGTCGACATGAAGACCCCCCGTCAACCCCACAGGGTGCTCCACATCAACCGCCTGAAGCCACACCAGGAGCGTTCCGAGCTCACTCTCTTGATGATAACGGATGGAAGTGAGGAGGAGGAGAGTGAGCCTCTGCCAGACCTTCTGGCGGTCCACGAGAAGGATGGTTCGGTAGAGGGAGTAGTCCTCGCCCCATCCTTGACCCCAGAGCAACAGAGGGACTGCCGCCAGGTCTTGGGGCAGTACGCCTCGTTGTTTTCCCTCACGCCTGGAATCACGCACCTGTGTACCCATGATGTGGACACAGGGGACAGTCCGCCAGTGAAGAACAAGTCTTACCGGCTGTCCGATAAGGTCAAGGCTAGTATCCAGGGTGAGGTTGTCAAGATGCTAGAACTGGGGGTGATTGAGCCTTCCAGTAGCCCTTGGGCTAGTCCGGTAGTGTTGGTGCCGAAGCGGCCCCCGGGCACCACACCAGAACTTCGGTTCTGTGTGGATTATCGTGGACTCAACTCGGTCACCAAGACCGACGCTCACCCGATCCCTCGGGCGGATGAGCTCATAGACCGGCTGGGAGCAGCCCGGTATCTGAGTACCATTGATTTAACATCAGGCTATTGGCAGATCGCCATGGCGGAAGGAGCAAAGGAGAAGACTGCGTTCTCCACCCCCGAGGGCCACTTTCAATTCCAGGTGATGCCCTTCGGGTTGAAAAATGCTCCAGCCACTTTCCAGCGGTTGGTGAACCAGGTGCTGTCTGGCCTAGAGGCCTTCTCTGCTGCCTATCTGGATGACATAGCTGTCTTCAGTAGCAGCTGGGAGGACCATCTGCAGCATCTCCAGGAGGTGCTACAGGCTTTGCAACGGGCTGGTCTAACCATCAAGGCCAGCAAGTGCCAGATTGGACAGGGATCTGTCGTGTACCTGGGGCACCTGGTGGGCGGAGGTAAGGTGCAACCCCTCCAAGCCAAGATTGAGACCATCATGGCCTGGGAGCCCCCAAGACCCAAACAGAGGTCCGAGCTTTTCTCGGCCTCACGGGATACTACCGCCGGTTCGTCAAGGGATATGGAACCATCGTGGGCCCATTGACGGAATTGACTTCCAAGAATCAGCCACGCAGAGTAATCTGGACGGCTGCCTGCCAGGATGCCTTTGAGACTCTAAAACGTGCCATGTGCACCGCCCGGTGCTCAGGACTCCAGACTTCGGACGGGAATTTATCGTGCAGACAGACGCTTCTGAGCATGGCATAGGAGCTGTGCTCTCGCAGCTGAATGACGATGGCCAAGACCAGCCAGTGGCCTTTATCTCCCGAAGACTACTCCCCGGGAACAGCGGTGGAGTACCATCGAGCGGGAAGCCTTTGCTGTGGTTTGGGCTGTGAAGAAGTTGAGGCCATACCTTTTTGGTTGTCACTTCTTGATCCAGACCGACCACAGACCCCTTCGCTGGCTCATGCAGATTAGAGGCGAAAATCCCAAATTGTTGAGATGGTCCATTTCCCTCCAGGGGATGGACTTTCGGGTGGAACATCGACCCGGTGTAGACCACGCCAACGCTGACGGTCTCTCCCGGTTTTTCCGCCTTAGTGAAGAGAACTCCCTAGAGGTTGGGAAGCTCTCCCCTCTTTCGGCTGGGGGGGACGCGTGTTAGACCTGTCAGCCCTAGGGTGGTCTTGCCCTGTTTTTCCCTTTTTGCGCCTCATTTTTGCCACCATATTTTTACTGGACCTAGGTCTCCGGGCGCCTTACCACTGCTGGTCAGTGCTGAGGTGCAGGTGCTCTCTCACTAAAGATGGCTGCCACAGGCCCCTGCTACTGCAGAGGGCCTTCCACACATACACGCTAGTCGCCAGAGTCAGGCTGGGACATAGGGATACAGTATCCATCCCGTCCCCGCCTCTGGGCCCCATAGCTAGGTAGGTGGAAGGTTCCAGAACCTTCCGGGCTGTGGGAGGAGTTACGTTTTGCCGCCTTTAGGAGGGTCACCTGACCTAGGGGTATAAGAGGTTTGGAGGGAAAACCTTTGAGTTAGTTAGGTTGAGGCACCGCTGAACCTGGGAGAACCTGCGCTGGAGTACAGACTTTAGGGCCTAGGGGGAGACCTACACTACTGCCGCTGACAGGGTCAAGGCCCTGCTGCCGTAAGATAGATGAGGAACGCCCACCACCCACTGATCTTGCCCAGTGTGAGGGGACCCAGGGAACCATCTCCAGCGTGCCAGGAGGAACATCAAACACTCCAAGAACCTCCAACTCACAAACCCCCCTGTTCATCAAAAGACTTTGCTGAATCCAAAAGTAACAGGACCTCGAGTGAAACCGTCGAGAAGGGATCACGAGGCGAAGCGCTGTGTCCGAAGCGCTAGACCTTCACCCCCTATCTATCTATACAGACAGCTGGACTGTCCCCCAAGAACCCTTCCCACACAGCCCTGTGCATAAGGCTGTCAGCGCGCCTGCGCTGCAACTCCAAGTGAGGAGAGAACTTGACCTCCCCCCTCAGTCACTGACCTGGTGACCGGATCGCCGCCGCGCCGCCGCGTGAAGAGGGAGCTGAGGCAGGAAGACCTCTCCCCGTGCATAACTGTGGTGAGGGGCGCCGTCCGCGCCCTCACCGAAACCCCAGAAGTCACCGCCGGGCCCGAGACCCCTGCCGCTGCAAGCGCGGCCAAGAATAACACCGCCGCAGCCCCGAGGGCCGCGTGAAGTGAGCTGAGGCCTACTGCGGCCTCCAGGCCCGTAGACGCTGTTGCCGAGGGGCCGGGGACGCTGACCGCGTCACAGGTCGCGCCCCGAAAGGCCGCGACGGGATTGGCCCGCCGGAGCCAATCGCCGGAGAAGAAGGAGAGGAGCGTCGCCTGGCAACCGACGAAGGCCGCGACGCGATTGGCCCAGCCGGAGCCAAGCGAAACGACGTCAGAGGGGCTCCACTGCCAACGGGAGCCCCCGGAAGAGGAGAAGTCCGCGACGCGATTGGCCCAGCCGGAGCCAATCGAGAGGACGTCCACGGGGCTCCACTGCCAACGGGAGCCCCAAGAAGAATCGCCGCCGCGCCAGGATTGGGCGCCGTCAAGAGCCCGCCTCCGCCCAGCACGTCCGGGAGGTAAGGACGAACCTCCTGTGTCCTCGCGGGAAGCCGGAGCCGTCTGCGAGGACTGCCGGCTCCCGCTCAGAGTCCCCACTCTCTCCCTGACTCCACGGGGGCCGGAGGAGTGGCATACCGGCCCCCAACGAAGCAGCAACACCGCGAGAGGCTCCATAGCCTCGTGAAACAGCCACAGCGCCGGCCGGAGGGCCGTGAGACTCGCGCCGGGCCCCGCCCCACACAACAGAGGGCTGGCCCGGAGAAGAAGTCCGCCGTGAGGCCCCGCAGCCAGCCACAACACCGCAGGTGAGCCCAGGAGGCCCCTAGGGCTCTAGGTTAAGCCCCTGGGGGCCGGGGGCCACGCTTCAAGAGGGAGTAAGGAGGGAGGGGGCCTTTGATGACATTTGATAACAGGCCAGGCACCTGGGGTAACCCTAGCCTAACGTAACCCTCACCTCCCCTGGGAGATAAAGGAGTCCCCCTTATAGGAAGCCCCCAGCTGCTGGACATGTTGAGGGGTTCCCTCTAGGATTCCCTCCCGCCTAGTGTACCATAGGCTGTACAGAGTACCTAGGCTTGATGTATGTGCCCCGTGGCAAAAGAGGTTAACGCCTAAAAAGTGTTGTGCATGTTCTAGGCCCCCCTTTGTTAGAGCACCCGAATTATTATTGGTGCTGTGATTTTAAAGCGGCCTTTTAGTGGCCAGAATTGTTAAGGGTCTTTTTAAATGAATGCGCACCAGTTAAAAGAATGTATAATCTGCATACTTGAATGCCATCTTGATTGAGATAAAGAAACCTGATTTTACTTATACAAGCCTGGTGTGGTGTCCGGTTATTGCTCCGCATATCTGAGTCAAAGTAAGAGTGTGCTGCACAACTACCTTACACATTGCCTTCGCGTGCCTTTCCCCGCTTTGCGCCATGCTACCGTAACGGACTCGGTAACTCCCGTTTCCAACAAGTAGGAACAGCAACTAACACAGCAAGAGACAGACCCACCACAGGACAACCCCCAGGGACCCCACATTGTGGTGACACTACCCTGCATGATAATCCCACTGTGATGAAAAAGGTAGATGTCATTCACACTGTGAACCACAGCCATGTGTCCTGAGCAACAAACTACCATCACACCTACACAAGCACAAATCAAACAGCACGGCCTGCCAGCCATGGCCAATATGGAGGTAGGGGTCTAGCCGTGCAACAACTCACATTTGCACACACTCAACACCACACACCTTGATCTCCACCAATGTGCAGCAGTGAAGCTCACATGGACTGGTGACATTGCACATGCACCCATGACAATCCCAGGGGTGGTGGGGGGAACTAAGGTGCAGAAACCCATCACACATGGCCAGTCAACAAGACTCGTGAATGTCTGACACACTGAACACTACGCGGTACATGGGCATGACGTGAAATCCACCACAATCAATGGGATCCTGGCCATAGTCACACACCAATGAAGAAGACAAGGTGACACACAAAGAACACACGTACACAACTTCCAACATTGCAGCTCTGACTCTGAGGAGTGGCAGCAGTCACACACACAACGTGTCACAATCACTGAAAGCTACCATAGACTGTAAATTACATGACATGTGTAACCAACAAGTGCCAAGGGGAATCCTGAATGTGTCCAATCTGCGTTTGCCCACATCCCCAGCCCTGACAACAAAGACAACCTGGGATGACAACCTGATGAACCTTAGTTAGCCATGCACCCACATCCCGGAGTAACCAGGTCCAAGATGCTGGATGAACACAGAACAACTCAGCAAGCATCAGAAACAGGAACATCCGTAGGGACACAGCCTGTGTAGGAAAAGGGAAGGGTACACGCACAGACATGCTTACACAACACAAAACACGGGCCCAGGCAATGTCACGGGATTACACACTGCCATGAGGGCACTCCACTGCTGTGGAATGTCCACTGTGCCAAGCCTTGTCTGTGCACGACTGAAACATGTCGGCAGAACACTCGGTCAGTGAGTCAACAACTACAACACACTGAAGGCTCTGCTCACATCAGCCTGGGTACGGGAGTGTCACGTCAGTCATCTGCATACACCCAAAACACGTGTCAAGCAAGGTGCACTGTATACACTGATGAGTCCTTCAACATTGGTGTGCTAAACTGCATGTCCAGTGGAGATGGGCACACAGTCAGGGAAATAGGAACATTGAACAGTGGTAAGCCCACCAGATGTGCATCACTGTAAGACAAAGATGTTAATTTACTAATGCAAAACGTACATCCCTGGGTCATATGCTGAACATCACACCCTCAGACTGCAGCAGAGGATGCCATAGATCCAGACTACAACAGGACACACATCCCATGGACCACATGGAGTCCATCACTGCAACACTTCATTTCCCTGATCTGAACACTATTACAACTGCAAATGCATGATGATAACCATGTACATCATATACATCAAAAGAAAGACCACAAGTAAACAAAAATAGGCTTTATTCAGCAAATGTCAATAAAAAATCAGAAGTCCAAATTAAACTAAGGCCAATGGCCAGTCCAAATACACAGTCCCAACAGGGTGATATGTGACAACTTGTCACCCATTGCTTGCCTGCACTGGTAGGGACAGGGGACATCCCCCTTGGAGGGGCATACAAGGGGAAGGCCAGGCACCGCAGGGACAGGATCAGGGATGCCAGAGTGAGGCAGTGAAGGGGTGGTGGGTGCAGGAGTGTCACCAGCAACTGCAGTGGAGGTGTCTGACTCAGGGGGCCGGCACCACTGCAGTGCCCGAGTCAGACGGGGTGGTTGTGGACTCCACTGCAGTGCATGCCTCCAAGGGAGTGGAAGGGGGGCAGATGAGGTGGGCAGGACAGAGGGGGGACCCGGTCTCCACACCAGTGGCACAAACAGGCGGAGCGTCTGGGTTGGGGGTGGAAGAGAAAGTGGCAGGGGGGGAGGGCCTAAGCAGTTTGGGGATGCGGTATCGGTGTGTGGGGGAACCTGGGGCAGGGTGTGGCAGTGGAACCTGTGGAGTGGTGGCCTGGGGGATGGAGGAGAGAGACTGGGTGGTGGAGCTGCGTGGTGGCGGTGGTGGGGTCTTGCCCTTCCTGGTCCGGGGGACTTCCGAATGGGGTCCTCAGTCTGTCTGCGCCTGGGGGAGGGTGTCCGGGGGCGAGGGGCACTCCCTCTGTGTGGGTGGACTTCCTCTTCCCCGGTATGCCGGATCTGCAGGATCGGAGGGAAGAGGCCGAGGTCACACAGGAAGACCTGCTGTGTAGGTGGGGTTGCAGGTGAGGCAAGGGAAGGGGTCTTGGAGGGAGAGGATTTGGAGGACTGCGGAGTGACTGTGGATGCCTGTGTGTGTGTCTGTTCCCCATCCCCTGTGTGTGTGGTATCTGTCCCCTGAGGATGCTTGTGTGCACGTCTTGCCTTTCTTTTGGGTGTGTCTGTGCTGCTCGTGTCTGTGTGCTTGGGTGAATGTGCAAGTGTGCATGTGCTTTGGACAGGTAGGGTGCCAGGAAGTGTGGATGGGGCAGAGGTAGGAGGTGGGAGAGACTGCTGGAGGAGGGACACTGCTGCCGTCAGGGAGGAGTCCATGGACTTATTGCTCCTCTGTAGGCCAGACATACCCGTCGAGATGTCCTCCATGAACGACACCAGCTGTGTCAACAGAGTGGTGTGTGCATGGAGGACACTCAGCATTGCTGTCTGCCCTACATGGAGCTGCCGAAGTAGGTACACAGACTCCTCACTCAGGGCAGCAGGGGACACAGGGGCAGGGGGTGCGGTGCCTGGCACGAAGGAGACATGCTCCCGAACACGGGAGCTTCCACGGACGTCTGGAATTGGAGCCAATGGGAGGGCGGTGGTGGTGGTGGCGGGGCCAGGCAGACTAGCTGGGGTGTGGTGGCTGCTGACACCCGCCTCCACAAGGGAGTCATCTTCCGAGCTGCTGTGGTCCTCAGCTGAGGTGGATGGTGCTGAGGACTCCTCGGTGTGGCTCCCCTCGCCCTCCGTGCCACTGGGTCCCTCTGACCACTCGTCGGATGCTGACCCAGTCTGGCTCCGCTGCTCCTCCTGGTCCGTGGAGCTGTCCCCTCCTGTGGCCGTGGATGTATCTGCAAACAATTAGGGAAACAGACAAACATCAGTCACCTGCACTGACCGCACACACCACAGTAAGTACAGCACTTACAGAGCCAGCCCTGGCATCCTTAGTAGAACATTGCCAAAACTCCTCACACAGATTTGGAGAAGCCAATTGTCAGTCTGATGGTCAACCATGGGACTCACACCCCTCCTGCCCTTGCACCCATCGGTCTGGTGCCTGTCTGATGGTTAGACCCCAGTGTGGACACATGCACCACCTACACAGTTGTTGGACATTGCAGGGAACACAGTGAAGTATGTGAACATGCACACATCACATCTCTTGCCACTGAGTCAGTGCAGGTGTCCGGAGAAAGGGATGGCCAGAGTCTTAATAGAAATGCATGTGATGCATACCAGCACCAGACACCATGATGCACCCATGTCCGGATAGTCCATGCCACAATGGGGTGCATGTTGCACATGTCACTCCCCTGCAGGATCACTCTTAGGAAGTTTAATGCCATGACACAGGCATGCCTGCAAAGTCATACATCACTGTCTCCAGTCACATGGCCATGGCAGCCTGCCAACAACAGTCTGCACTGTGTCACAATCCTAGGACATGGGGAATGCAAGTTATGTAACTGACAAGTGCACATGTCCATCCCCCACACACCACATCATCTGAACTAGTATTTGTCCACGTCATGCCAATTGGACATATGGGGGACATGAAACACAACTCCCAGAACCTGAGCACCTCACAGTGTGCTGTGAATGAATAACAGCTGCCTGAAAGTCACAGTCGCATACACCTGTGTGCACAGTCAAGTGATCAAACATCTATAAGTCACAGAAGTATCGTCTCACATGGTCACATCTCAGATGGCATGCTGAACCCTAACCGACAAACATAACAGTAGTCCTGACAACGAAGCCACAGCACACTGACACAGTGGCAGACACCTGAGGGAACATGTCACTGATCACAACATGTCAGATGATCCACGGGAGTGGGAGTACAGAGTCTATTGTATGCCCTGGAGTAGGCATGACTGTCCAGCTCCACCTGTAAGAGGGATGAGTCCTGGACAGTAGGCAGGTGTCTAAGCATGTGTGACACACTTGATATACATACTCCTGAGGCCCAAACATTGTTCCCACCCACAGCATGGGGGTGTGCCAAATACCCCAGGGACATGTGGTGAATCAGATCAGCAAGTGAACCACATATCAAAGTTACACCCAGATTACATGTCAGGACTTGGGCATTGTGTGAGCAATTGACCCACCCATGAATCCCACAACATAGTCACCGGATCAAATGCTGTCCCCCACCTTGAGCAAAGCAAAATGCAATGACACAGTCCCCAAGTGACACAATTTCCTGACTGTAAGGGCCACACATATGCGTATCAGATGAGGAGTGGGCATGTCACAATAGAGGGACATGGGTCCTGGACCACAAGACTGATGTACTGTGGAAGTTTAACCAGGCCAGAGGAGGGCACATAGCATGTCAGACAAAGTGCACAGTGCTGTCATGGACTCACCCCTCCTTGCTGCTGTCTGGCCTTCAGCTGCCCATCCAGGTCAGGGAAGACCACCGCCAGGATCCTGAGCATGTGGGGGTCAGGGTCCGGTGTCCGCCCCTCCTGCGAGGAGGTGACAGCTTCAGCTGGACCCTTGCGATCCTCCGGGTCCAGCCTCGAAGGTCCTGCCACCTCTTCTGGCAGTTGCGGATCCGGCGCTTGTAGTCCCCACGGATCTTACTGCCCGGGCGATGGTCAGCCAGATTTTCTGCTTCTGGTGGGCATCAACCTGTGAGGATGACAAAGTGAAAATGCCATTACTACACATGCAACATATCCGTGCATCACACAGTTGGATATACATGTCTCAATCACTGGGGCACATGATGTACACAGGCAGTGCAACGATGGCTATGAACAGTTTGCCAGCAGTTACTACATGGTATCATTGCATGGAAAGTAAACCTTGTTGGAATGCACTGTTACTGCACTGTACCTGTTCAGTGCATGTAACTACACACTTTGGGGGCTCAGAACTACTCAGTGAGCATGCTAGCCAGTGGTGTGCACACTGTAAGTCCTGCTAGTCAGACAACATGCAAAATTAGTAAGGCAGTGGACAGCACACTCACCTGCTCCCCTGGTGTCCCATACAGCTTGCTGTACTGTGGAAGGAGGCTGTCCAGCAGGGCCTGGTTCTCCTCAAGGCTGAAGGCTGGGGCTCTCTCCACAGTACGTGCCATTGCAGTAGCCAGAGGATGCAGAGACAGCAGCAGTGTTGGTGGCAGATGTCGTCCTGGAGCATGTAGTGCAGGCAAGTGAGCTCTCAGGGGAACAGCCAGCATTATATGTGTGCTGCAGAGGCAGATACTGTCCCATGTGTCCAAAGTGATAGGTCCAAGTCGTTTACATCTTCTGAATATGACCAATCCATGGAATAGCAGCACTAATACACGCCCACAGCATCCTTCAAAAATCCATGTTCATGACACCCATGATTTTGCAACATTGTTGTGGCTGGCCAACTGAATTCACTGCATCAGACTCGTTGAAACTTCGAATATGCGTCCGTTGCCATGCCAGGCCCCAGCCAACGCGTGCGCACCGATTGGTGCATTGCTGTACAACGCGTATTTCGGGATACAAGGCGTACCCGCTCACAACAGATGCAATGGGCCGGCCGGGCACACCGATCGGTCCATTGCTGTACAACGCGTACCCGCTCACAAACAGATGCAATGGGCCGGCCGGGCACACCGATCGGTCCATTGCTGTACAACGCGTACCCGCTCACAAACAGATGCAATGGGCCGGCCGGGCACACCGATCGGTCCATTGCTGTACAACACGTATTTCGGGATACAACGCGTACCCGCTCACAACAGATGCAATGGGCCGGCCAGGCACACCGATCGGTCAATTGCTGTACAACGCGTACCCGCTCACAAACAGATGCAATGGGCCGGCCGGGCACACCGATCGGTCCATTGCTGTACAACGCGCATTTCGGGATACAACGCATACCCGCTCACAACAGATGCAATGGGCCGGCCGGGCACACCGATCGGTCCATTGCTGTACAACGCGTACCCGTTCACAAACAGATGCAATGGGCCGGCCGGGCACACCGATCGATCCATTGCTGTACAACGCGTACCCGCTCACAAACAGATGCACTGGCCGGCCGGGCACACCGATCGGTCCATTGCTGTACAACGTGTACCCGCTCACAAACAGATGCAATGGGCCGGCCGGGCACACCGATCGGTCCATTGCTGTACAACGCGTACCCGCTCACAAACAGATACAATGGGCCGGCCAGGCACACCGATCAGTCCATTTCTGTACAACGCGTACCCGCTCACAAACAGATGCAATGGGCCGGCCGGGCACACCAATCGGTCCATTGCTGTACAACGCGTATTTCGGGATACAACGCGTACCCGCTCACAACAGATGCAATGGGCCGGCCGGGCAAACCGATCGGTCCATTGCTGTACAACGCGTATTTCGGGATACAACACGTACCCGTTCACAACAGATGCAATGGGCCGGCCGGGCACACCGATCGGTCCATTGCTGTAGAACGCGTACCTGTACAGGTCAGTCGCGTATGTCACCATGCTTGTCACTGGTGAACGTATGCCAGCCACATATACCTGCCAGAGACCCAGGGGCACACCTACAACACCACACCCAGTCCACACTGTTTCCTAAGGCATGTAAGGCTGCATTACCTTTTCTGTGTATGGGGGTTAACATGTGGTTTCTGTGGTGGCACTTGTGGGCAGCCACACCCAGGCTGTGCATGTGTTAATGGGGACAGGGTCCTTTGTGTGTTGTGCACATGACCACTGTGATGTGCAACAGTTCATTTCGGAGCATGTGGCATGGTCACATTTCCAGGTTGTGTATGTGTGTGACATGTCACATACCCCCAGGGTCCCATGGGGGAAGGCATGTACGTCACAGAGTGACCCATTGCCACAATAGTGATGTCCCTCCACAGTCTGTGTGCATGTTGTGTTTCCGATGCCTCTGATTCCATGTGCACGATGGGATACAGTCTCCACATCAACGTTGTTTGTGCATGGACTTTGATGTTGTGCGTCACTGGCGTCCATGTCTGTCCTGCGTAGGCGACAGGGGCCACTACCTGTGGGAGTCATGTTTTTTTTTCTGACGTGTACATGATACGCCATGTCATGCCAGTGTCCATGTGGCAAGACAGGGTCACTGGGAATCTACCTGTCAATGAGCTGTGATGCCTGTGGCGCATCTGTCCAGACATGTCACTGTGGTGTGTGTGTGGAACGTGACAGCAGTAAATGGGTACTGTGACACAGTCTAATGGTTTCCCATAGCACAACCTGGAACCTGTTGTCCACACATGTTGTACTGAGAAGTTAGATGATGGCCATGTAGGTGCGAGTTATGTCCGAACAGAACGGCACACACATCAAGTACTTGTGTCTCGTAATGATGTATCATGTGAAATTGAGTATGGTGAATGGCACATATGTGGGGTGACTGACAATTTTTCTTTCCTCAACCTATGCACTGCAGGGCTCCAGCTGTCCATAGACCATTCCCTGACCTGGCAACGATGGTGGAACGTGACAGCACCCGACGGTACCGCTTCACCAGGCAGCTGATTGAGGATTTGGCAGTGCGCTTGGCACCACATTTGCAACCTGGCCGGCCGTACCCTACGGCGCTGACCCCCAAGGTGAAGGTAATGGCAGCCCTACACTTCTTTGCCACCGGTACCTTTCAACACACTGTGGCGACTGCCGGTGGGATGTCACAGACTATGTTCAGCCGTGTGCTACGCGATGTTTTGGAGGCAATGTTGAGATGCCTGAACCAGTACATCTATTTCCCTACACGTCAACAACTCACTGACGTCAAGAGTGACTTCTATGCCCTGGGGAGGATGCCACATGTCATTGGCTCCATTGATGGGACACATGTGGCTTTGGTACCATCACAGGCACATGAGCAGGCATACCGGAACCGGAAACATTACCATTCGATCAATGCTCTGGTGGTATGTCTTGCAGATATGAGCATCACACATGTGTGTGCCCGTTTCCCTGGTTCAGCACACGATGCCTATGTGATGAGGAGTAGTCGCATCCCGAGGATGATGGCACAGATGCAGAACCAGCGTGCCTGGCTTGTCGGTGTGTACTGACTTTGTACCATTGTGTGTGTTCTGCTCTGTAGTATACCGCCCACTTTTCCAACTCAGCTAATGTGCACTTGTCTGTCCGTAGGTGACTCCAGATACCCCAACATGCCATGGTTGCTGACACCCCTCAGGAACCCTGTGACACCAGCCCAGATGCGCTACAATGAGGCACATGGTCGGACCAGGAGAGTGATTGAGCGGACCTTTGGTCTCCTGAAGAGCCGCTTCCGCTGCCTGGACAAGACAGGAGGGGCCCTCCCATATGCCCCAGCAAAGGTGTGCAAGATTGTCATCGTCTGCTGCATGCTACACAACCTGGCAGTGCGGAAGGAGTTGCCTCTCATCCTGGATGACGATGACCAACGTCCGCCACCTGTGGAGGATCCTGGCCTGGACCACGATGCCAGTGATGATGATGATGGTGATGTCCGCACCCAGCTCATCACCAACTTCTTCACCTGAATGTGAGTATCCAGGGAGATGTAATGCGAATGATGTGAGTTTGCAGGATATGTGTGTGTGGTGCTCTGGTGCTGTTTGAGTGTGGCCATGTGCTACTTGACTGGATGCATGCAGCAATGTGTCCTTACAGGTAGTATGTACTCACCAACAGTTTTGACATGCTAACTTGGTTTTGTGTAGTTGTCTTGTGATGTGTATTGGGCATGAGTATTGCAGTTCTGTCCTGTTCTTCAGTGGTTTTAACTGTGTATCATGTCTGTCCTTCACAGGGTGCTTACTGAGTACTTTGGTCAACTTGGATCCCCCGACACCATGGTTCAGCTTTCAGGGTGGCAGCAGTAGTTTCCCTACAGGTGATGTGCCACACACCCCTGGACTTCATATCTTCAGGCACTTGTTGACTGTGTGGCCACTGCCACGTGGGATTACCTTGCATTTGTAGTGGAAACAACATGTTGCAAATGTGTAATAAACCTGTGCTTCACTTTGGGATGTGCGTTGTCTGTGGTCACACATCTGACTGACATTTGCTTACTGCACCTGTGGGCTAGTTGACACAGACTCTGAATAGGTGTGGTGTGTGTGATTCCACAGTATTTCCTGGCAACATCACTGTAGGCGATGAGTCCGATGGCCCTGGTGTCTCTGTGTTGTGTAGCCCTAGTAGTGTGTCTCCCTCATATGTGTCATGTCACCATGACTCACATGATTGTACTTGCTGTAGCAGTTAGCATACACAGTGTAATTTAGCAGATCATCATCACCTTAACAGTATCCACATTTGAATAACAACAGAGGAAAGTATGGTGTACTAGTGATTTTATTTACAGAAATGTGTGTGTGTATAGTGCACAGGATGGTGGGTGCTGTACATTGGGATTGGGATCCAAAGTTCCCAGATGAGTTGGAAGTCTTGGTAGCAGAAATGTCCTGAGTGAAGTCCACAGTCATATGATACATTAGTCCAACTTGAACTCCCCATGTCATGTGGGAGAGTTGTGTTGCATTCGACAGGGTGAAAAGTTTGCACACAAAGGAGAATTTCCGGAACAGGTGTTGGCTTCCTGGGGGATGTACGTGGCCATCAACCTCTCAGTTTTCCTTCCTCGGACGACCCCTCTTCTTTGGGGGGGACCCTCACGTGCAGGCTGCTGCGGTGCAGGGAGTCTCCACCAGAGTCCTCCTCCCTCCCTGTGGCGGTGTCAGTTGTTGCAGCACCAGATGTTGTGGGCACACAGGGAGGTGTGGCCATGTTGGTGCTAATCTGGCGGAGGCATGTCAATATGTCCCTATGCACCGTTGTGAGTTCTTGCAATGTGTCCCACTTGGACTCCATGCGAGACGTGTGTCTCCACACGGGACATGTGGGAGTCCAAGCGGGCATGATGGGCAGCCTGCTGCTGTTGTATGTCCTTGAGGATCCCCACTACCTGTCTGACCTCTCCAGTGCTATCCTGGTACGCATCAGCGATGCATGCCAGTTGTGGGTCATCATGCAGTCCAGACCCCTCTGCAAGCAGCGACCTATGTCTACCACCCCTCCCACCACCCCCTGGCGACACGTGCAGGACCTGCGGTGGCACGCACAGGTGACCCAAGGCCCCTTGCGGGTTGTTAGTGGTGTTGTTGTCCGTTGCTCCACAGTGGGCCTGGGGCCCTGTGCTGTTATCATCGGTGGTCCTTGGTCTGTCCGTGTCGGCGGGGGTGGTCTGTGTGTTGGCAGTTGTTGGAGGGGTGGGTGCAGGGGTGCAGATGTTGGTCCTGCTGGTGCTGCATGATGACTCACACCGGAGGTGCCAGGTAGGTCTTCGCCATCTGAGGAGGGCAGAGGCTGTTCCACACCAGTGAGCTCAGTGTCCCCCGGAGCCTGGGACAGGGACTCCTCCTCGCCTGCTGCTGTGTCCCCATCATCATCACCTGTATTTGGAAGAGACACACATTGTATGTTATGTTTCTACAGGCATCAATGGTTCACACACCTGACAGTTGTGACTGTACCTCTGGATGCGGACATGTACATTGCATTGTCCTAAGTTGTCACAGTAAGAGGTTGATATTGGTGTAGCACAGTGTCCTGCATACCTGGGGCATTTCAATGTGAATGTTGAGGTGTGTGCATGGCCAGCATTGGTTGTATTTGGTGGACATCCGGCCATCCTTCTCCACCTAGCCCAGTTAGCCCACCATGAAGCATGCCACCCTTGCAGTGGGTTCAGGTTGACTCTCAGGATGTCAGTGAGTGGTGTCCTGCTGTTGGTGGTGCCCAGTTCCCAGCAGGGCCTTGTGCTCCCCACAGCAGTTCCCAGTGTCAGCCATCTTGTCAGTACTTATCCACTCCCTGTGATGTGAGCATGGTTCAGAGTGGTGTTGATGGGCCAATTGTGAGGGTGAGCAATATCTGTGACTACAACTCCCATCATGCTATTGCCTACACCCCCTTCCCAGCATGCCCGTACTTCCTTCCTTTTGACTCTGCTTCCCTGTGGGGTAGTGTGCCTGTGCTGACAGGAAGGCTGACAGTGTTGACCTTGCCTTTGTTTGGCTACAAGTCCCAAGAGTGTCCCTGTGCTTCACACAGCATTAGCCAGGGTGGTGGTTCTTTGTGGGATCTTCATTTGGTGTGTGAGGCATTGCATTCTCCCAGGTGGGTTATGTGGAGTTTGTGTTGAGGGTGTGTGTGAGGAGAGCTGCTTGTAACTATGGTCAGTGCTGTCAGTCCTACTTCCCACCCAGCCAGATATCCCACCATGCAACGTGCTTGCATTGCAGGGAGTGCAAGTTGGCTTTCAGGATGTCAGGCAGTGGTGTTCTGCTGTTTGTTGGTGCACAGTTCCCAGCAGGGCCTTGTGCTCCCCACAGCAGTTCCCAGTGTC